>OZ038511.1:71962521-72010021 GCA_964036315.1 Acanthosepion esculentum | reverse complement strand
GCTCAGGAAAGGTATTATAATTATTTGCATTATTTATATTATTCGGACTGTTATCCTGATCTTCATTGCCATATTAACAATGTTTCTGCCTTTGTACGTTCTGGCCTTCTTCAGGTGATTGGAATTTCGGACCGAAGCATTTATTTCGTCCACCGGGGTAGAGTGTTTTAGTTCCACGTGCCATGCCCCAAGGATACATGGCGCAGTGGATAAAGACGTTGGTCAGATCCAGTGACTAGACCCAAAGAGTTGTGAGTTCAATACCAGGCTACAGCAGTGATGAACCAAAATTTGGAGAGTTGAGTTAAAAGCAGAACTCCTTGGAGAATTTAAATCATTTTCTTTTGTCAAACAGAAACATCATTTACCGAGAATCTACTCTGAATTGCAAAATAAAAATGTTTCTGAAAATGACGATGGTACTGAAAAAATAATAATATTTGATTTCAATCAATATAATTTCTTTTACATTTTTTTCGTTTTGAAATACACCAGAGTATTTTCTTTATTGGAAAGAGTAAATTTAATCCTTTACCTTTCAATTAAAGCTAAAATGAAAGCTTCAAGAAAGTTTGTTAATTTTTAAAAATTAATTTAAAACTGAGGTATCGCGCTTTTTTGTGGAGGTACCTACTCTAGTGTAAACATCTCTCTTTTTGACACGAGTGCAAGCTGGTCCTATGTCTACCTTTTTGGCTCGAGTTCAGTTTGGACCATTTTGCTTTTGGCATAAACCGGGCATGTTTACCATTTTGTCTTTAGCGTAAACCGTATCTATGTCTACCTTTTTGAGTAGTATACTCTAGATATATGTCTACTTATTTGAGTAGTATACTCGAGAGATATGTCTACTTCTTTGAGTAGTATACTCTAGATATATGTCTCCTTTTTTGAGTAGTATACTCGAGAGATATTTCTACTTTTTTGAGTAGTATACTCTAGATATATGTCTACTTTCTGGAGTAGTATACTCGAGAGATATGTCTACTTTTTTGAGTAGTATACTCTAGATATATATCTACTTTTTTGAGTAGTATACACTAGAGATATGTCTACCTTTTTGAGTAGTATACTCGAAAGATATGTCTACTTTTTTAAGTAGTATACTCTAGATATATGTCTACTTTTTTGAGTAGTATACTCGAGAGATACATCTACCTTTTTGAGTAGTATACTCTAGATATATGTCTACCTTTTTGAGTAGTATACTCGAGAGATATGTCAACTTTTTCGAATAGTATACTCTAGATATATGTCTACTTTTTTGAGTAGTATACTCGAGAGATATGTCTACTTCTTTGAGTAGTATACTCTAGATATATGTCTACTTTTGTGAGTAGTATACTCGAACGATATGTCTACTTCTTTGAGTAGTATACTCTAGATATATGTCTACTTTTTTGAGTAGTATACTCGAGAGATATGTCTACTTTTTGAGTAGTATACTCGAGATATATGTCTACTTTTTTGAGTAGTATACTCTAGATATATGTCTACTTTCTTTAGTAGTATACACGAGAGATATATCTATCATTTTGAGTAGTATACTCTAGATATATGTCTACATTTTGAGTAGTATACTCTAGATATATGTCTACTTTTTTGAGTAGTATACTCTAGATATATGTCTACTTTTTTGAGCAGTATACTCTAGATATATGTCTACTTTTTTTAGTAGTATACTCGAGAGATATGTCTACCTTTTTGAGTAGTATACTCTAGATATATGTCTACTTTTTTGAGCAGTATACTCTAGATATATGTCTACTTTTTTGAGTAGTATACTCGAGAGATATGTCTACCTTTTTGAGTAGTATACTCTAGATATATGTCTACTTTTTTGAGTAGTATACTCTAGATATATGTCTACTTTTTTGAGTAGTATACTCGAGAGATATGTCAACTTTTTCGAATAGTATACTCTAGATATATGTCTACTTTTTTGAGTAGTATACTCGAGAGATATGTCTACCTTTTTGAGTAGTATACTATAGATATATGTCTACTTTTTTGAGCAGTATACTCTAGATATATGTCTACTTTTTTGAGTAGTATACTCGAGAGATATGTCTACTTTTGTGAGTAGTATACTCGAACGATATGTCTACTTCTTTGAGTAGTATACTCTAGATATATGTCTACTTTTTTGAGTAGTATACTCGAGAGATATGTCTACTTTTTGAGTAGTATACTCGAGATATATGTCTACTTTTTTGAGTAGTATACTCTAGATATATGTCTACTTTCTTTAGTAGTATACACGAGAGATATGTCTACCATTTTGAGTAGTATACTCTAGATATATGTCTACATTTTGAGTAGTATACTCTAGATATATGTCTACTTTTTTGAGTAGTATACTCTAGATATATGTCTACTTTTTTGAGCAGTATACTCTAGATATATGTCTACTTTTTTGAGTAGTATACTCGAGAGATATGTCTACCTTTTTGAGTAGTATACTCTAGATATATGTCTACTTTTTTGAGCAGTATACTCTAGATATATGTCTACTTTTTTGAGTAGTATACTCGAGAGATATGTCTACCTTTTTGAGTAGTATACTCTAGATATATGTCTACTTTTTTGAGTAGTATACTCTAGATATATGTCTACTTTTTTGAGTAGTATACTCGAGAGATATTTCTATTTTTTTGTCTCGCGTGTGAACTGGACCGGTGACCCCATTTTTGACTCAATTACAAACCAGGCCTATGCTTTACCGTTGTAACTGTTATATGATGATACTGCACGCGAATAGTCGACTACTGAAGAGTATTAGTTAAAAGGATGCCACTAATTTTTTAAGTTTTCCATTTCCGTTTTCGATATTTTGCAGGGTTTTTTCTCAAAAGAGAACATCTTGCACATCTACAAATCTATCATTCGTTTGTACATTGAATACTGCAGCCATATCTGGTTTGGTGTCCTTTCTGTTCATCACGAAATTCTTGACAAAGAAGGATCTGCTATATAGTCGATCCTGACCTGGCATCTCGAATTCAGTCACTTTCTCACCGACGTGATGTCGCTTCCCTCTTACTTTTCTACAAATATTTCCATGGCAACTCCTCAGATAAGCTTTTTTCTCTAGTGCCCAGACTACATGAATTTAAGCGTGCTACTAGATTGGCATTTAGGTCCCACCATTTTACTGTTGAAATAGTTAAGTGCAACCGACACTTCTACTTCAACATTTTTCTCGCACTTCCTGACTTTCTCTTACTTGATTCCCCGATAAATCAGTTATGTGATAAACGCTTAGGCGATCATGTATCTTTCGATACATGAATGACGAGGCAAATTTTTTTTCCGCGGTAGGTTGCTATTTCTTTCTGCGATAGACCAGTTGCCATCTAAGGCTATAGAACCCGGTCTATCTTGCTATCTGCCTATAGTTGGAGGGAGAAGAAGAGGATTCACACCTTTCCCAAGGGTATTAGCACGTAAGTGAATGTAATGGATTCGACTGGAATTCGAACTCGGCTCTCCGATTCCTCAATCCGAGCTGCTATCCATTACTCCAGATAATTACAATCTTCAAAAAATTAAATGCAGCGTCAACCGCCATTTTCTGTTGACGTGAACCTTGTACATCTTTTATCCTTTCCCTCCTATAGCCAGTCTTTTCACTCTCTGTAACCACTGTGTGTAGCGGAATTCCCACCTTGCTTGGGGTGAAATGCTTTATGAAAAAAAAAACAACAAAAAAAAAACAAGAAAACATGGTCTTACTTTTGCAATATGAATTTCTTGCAAGTCCTGTTCTCTTGTAAGAGCGTCTGAGAATTTCCATATTGTCGGGTGATGGGATGACACTTGTTGCGAAAAATCATGCCATCCTTCAAGGGCGTTATTAGTTCAATGTAAATCAGCATTGAATCTCTCAAAGCAAGACGGCATACGTATTTGAAACATAGGCATTTCGAATAATTATCATTTAGTATAATTGTCCATTCGATTAATTTTCATTCAAACAATTTACAATTCGAATAAATGTTTTTCGAATAATTGTTTTAAAACAATTTTTTCGATACGGTCATATTGAAGTTATATTGTGAGTATCTGTCTTGTGTTACGAGTAAATCGAGAAGGAGAGGAAAATTTTCATTAATTTCTAAATTTGCAAATAGAGCAAGCATTAATATATATCCTTGCTCTTAGGGTTTTGATATATTTTTTTTATTATCAGAGAACGAAATTATACACCATTTGTTTT
Organism: Acanthosepion esculentum; assembly: GCA_964036315.1. NCBI lineage: Eukaryota > Metazoa > Mollusca > Cephalopoda > Sepiida > Sepiidae > Acanthosepion > Acanthosepion esculentum. The sequence goes on along the minus strand of OZ038511.1, from coordinate 72,005,802 downwards.
ATGCACTCTTGGTATATCCAATCTGATACTTAAAATATGTTAAGTCTTTCCTTGTCAAAACGCCAACGCCTTTTAACTTGTTGTAAAACTTTATTAGTCATTTCAAACTTATCAGTATTAATTATTATGAAACCAAGGACTCGAAATATAAGCAACAAAAATCAACCATGCTCAATATGCGGTATCTTAAATATACTACTGCTTCTATAAGTACTTCAGCTAAACGCTTTTCTTCGAGAGTGGCATCTTCAGAATGTCCTTAAGCTGTGTCACGCCACTTCTGAGGATCCGGATTTTCTAAATTCATTGCCTATTAGATTTCCTCATTTTTTTTTAAGGAGACCGTTCTTCCGGTCCAATATGATTATATGGAAACAATTGCTAGGACTGATGCCAGGAAAGTTTGTTAAAAGTGTCTATTATATATATATATATATATATATATATATATATATATATATATATATATATATATATATATATATATGTATGTATGTATGTATGTATGTATTAAAAAAAAGAGAGAAGATGCCACTAATGTTTTAAGTTTTTCATTAACGCCGCGGCACTTCTTGGCGCTCTTAATATTTTGACAACCTGCTGTTACTTTTGCAATATGAATTTCTTGCAAGTCCTGTTCTCTTTTAAGAGCGTCCAAGAATTTCCATATTGTCGGGTGATGGGATGACACTTGTTGCGAAAAATCATGCCATCCTTCAAGGGCGTTATTAGTTCAATGTAAATCAGCATTGAATCTCTCAAAGCAAGACGACATACGCATTTCAAACATAGGCATTTCGAATAATTATCATTTAATATAATTGTCCTTTTAATTAATTTTCATTCAAACAATTTACAATTCGAATAATTATTGTCTGTATTCACGATGTTTCGGCTGTTGTAAGTTCAGGCCTTCTTCAGGATGTGCCTCTATTTCTGAGATGAATATTGTAATTATTACTGTTTACATTGTTCAGACCCATATCCTCATTTTTATTGTCATATTCTCAATATTAGAAGGACTCTTCCTAACTAAATTGTTTTATTATCGATATTTGTATATTTCGAATAATTATCATTTAGCGTAATTGTTCTTTCGATTAATTTTCATTCAAACAATTCGAATAAACGTTTTTCGAAGAATTGTTTTCGAATATTTTTTTTGATTCGTACCAATCTAGTGCAGTGCTTCATTTCGTGAAGTTGAGGCAGCAAAGAAGAAAGCTGATCAGAACAATTGCCATATTTGCAGAAAACACACAGAGAAAAGGCAAGTTTGGAAAAATGATTGAAGCCAAGATACCAAATCAGGAACGATTATATTACAGATGCAATTTCTGATCAACTCTTTCATTTTAGCAATTTCAGCATTAAAACGATGAGACCGAACCGCCATTTTATTTCTTCTTCCTTATGCGTTGTTTCCCTTCAGGACGTTGGCGATCAATGCTCTCCATAATTTCCTGTCTTTTGTAGCTTTTAATAAATTTTGTCATTTTCTTACTTCACCTGGACCTTGTTCCGCCATTCAGTTACTCCAACTCGTTAATTATGTTATGTCTTGCTTTCCTCTGTCCCTTATATCTTTCCTGTGAGTATTAGATTTTCCAAGCCCTCTTTCCTCATTATATACCCTGGAAATTGTAAATGTCTTTTCCTGGTGTTAATTATGTTGACCATGTTCCCCATAGTCTATGAATATAGAATACAGCGCAGTACGTAATCTGTTCAATGAAACAACGTTAAAGATTAACACTCAGGGGTCAGACACTCTACTGAATCTGACTATATCGCCAATACCACCAACAGCTGTTCCATAATTCTTCAGTCTTCGATATCAAAGGCTGGCAGTGATATTTAGCCAACCCCACGAGGGTTACATGTGGCACAAGGCCGGATTTAACGTAGGTTTTTCGAGCCCGTAGGCTCGGCCAAAAAATTCCCTATTGGAACCCTAAAAACGGGTTCAGGGAGAGTCTACCTCCCCGAACGAGACTCTGCCCCTCGGCGGAGCCTCGTCCGAGTTCCTCTCTGCCCGAAGGCAGTGAGTTCGACTGTTCAGCCACCAAAGGCTGGCAGTAATATTTAGCCACCCCCACGAGGGTTACATGTGGCATAAGGCCGGGTTTAACGTGGGTTTTCCGAACCCGTAGGCTCGGCCAAAAATATTCCCTATTGGAACCCATAAAAACAGGTTCAGGGACAGTCTACCTCCCGGGATTGTTCCGGATAGTCGGATGACGACGAAGTTGGGCACAGGGAGCCTGAGACAATCAATCGAGGTCCTTACATATGCAGATTTCCGCCCAGTATGAGTAGGTTTTTGTCTTTACTCTCCTTTTTACTTTTTGCAGGCTTAGAAGATGTCTATCAAGATAGCTACTTTGAATGCGAAGGGCTTGAGGGATCGGGGTAAAGCAGCCCGCCTCCTCCGGGATCTCTTGTCCTTTGGAGTGGATGTTGCCGCGATCGAAGAGACCCACTTCGTTTGCAGCGTCGATGCGTGTGTGCTGGAGAGTGACTTTGTCGTTTATTCAGCATATGGGGACAGACATTCCAGAGGAGTTTCTTTGCTGGGAAAGCGGACTCTTGATGCGAAGGTAGACCTTGTGCATACCGAGGGCCGGCTGATCGTGGCCGATATTGCCGTGAAAAGTGGTTCGTTCCGAGTCGTTGCGGTTTATGCGCCCAACGACCGGGAGGAGCGGGTCTCGTTTTTCGGCAGTTGGAGCCTTTCCTGGTGGATTCAACGCGTCTAGTTTTAGTCGGGGACTGGAATGCCATCCTGGACCCCAAGTTAGACAGGGGGCGGGGAGCTAGAGGGTGTAGGGGCGATCGTAACCTGGTTAATCTGATAACGGGTCGATCACCCCGGGGCGGGGGAATGCGTACGTGAGCTTTTAATTGATCTTTTGACAAGGTCGTTAGCTACCTTGAAAGAATGTTAGTTAGAGGAGCTGACGTAGACTTGTTACATTGTCCCACGTTCCACTGGGTAGGCTATTCGGATCACAAACTTGTTTGTGCCCGGGTGGCGTTAGAACATAGGCCTAGAATGGCTGGTTACTGGGAGTTCAATCTGTCTTTACTGGACAGGCGGGACTTCCAGGAGCAGCTAACTAGGTTAGTGCAGCGGGAGTTAGTGGGGGCGGTTATCGGGAATAAGTGTTGGAAGAGACTTAAGAGTAGGATTAGATTGTTCAGCACTGATTTAAGCAAACGGCTCGCCCTAGTTAGAGCTGAAAAGGTGAAGACGCTTAAGGCTAGTCTTTCCCGGGCGGTGGCTGGGGGATCTCTTAGAGATAGCATTAGCTAGGGAGACCCTGGAGCATTTGAATAGCGATCGCTACATGGGCCAGGTAATTAGACATAGGTTAAGCAAGATGTCTTCTGATGCGGTGAGCATGGGCGCAAATCTGCGCAAGGAAGAGATCCGTCGAGGTTCCGATCGTTACTTTCGTGAAGTCGAATCCCCTGAGGGGCGTACTCTTCGGTCCACTGACGACATGTGCGAGGCGTTTCAGCGGCATTTCGAGAGCCGCTTTACCAGGGGGCCTGGTCTTCGTGAGAACGAGTTTCGCAGCTATTTGGCTGACTGAAGCGGCTAGCCCCGAGGGAGAGATTACGGATGGCGAAGTCTACGCGGTATTGAAGAAGGTCGGCAGAGGCAAGTCGCCCGGTCTGGATGTTTTGCCTTATGAATTGTACTTTGTGCAGATTTTGACAGTTGTGTTCAAACAACTGCTAAACACAGAGTTAAAGATTTTGGCCAAGATCCTGCAGGAGCGTTTGCAGTCAGTTGCCGAGTCTCTGTTGGGTCCCGAGCAGACTTGTTCCGTGAGGGGCCGAACAATTCAGAGCAACCTGCATCTGATCCGCACGATCATAAAGGGTGTAAAAGACGACGATGAGGCCGCGCTGATCAATTTGGATCCGTCCATGGCATTTGATAAGGTTGACCATCGCTACCTTGCTGCTGTCCTGCAGGCCGCCGGATTCGAACCCGACTTCTGCCGCTGGATTAGCCCCCTGTATCGCTCCCCCAGTGCTGTGGTACAGGTGAACGGGAAGCTGTTGGGCGCTTTTGCGCTGTCTAGGACGGTTCGTCAGGGTTTCCCACTGTCGCCCCTACTTTATGCTTTGGCGTTGGAGCCTCTCCTTCGCCGGCTGAAGGACAGGGCGTTCAGTCCGTCCCTACGTGGAATCGCCGTTCCTGTTGGAGCTCGAGCCAGGGTTTCTGCGTACGTCGATGACGTATCTGCTTTTGTGTCGTCCCGCAGCGACATTGAGGCGGTACTGAAGGGGCTTGATCGGTACGAAAAGGTGACAGGGGCCAAGATAAACCGCGATAAATCATCCGGCTTGCGGTTAGGTGCCTTGAAGGGGGTCGATCTTCCGGGCCGCTACGGTTGGACGGACGGTCCTGTCCACATTCTTGGAGTGTGGTTTGGACCCGACATCCAGCTGGAGAAGAACTGGTCTGAAGTACGAGCAAAGGTCGACGCTGCCGGTCAGATTTGGCGTCGTCGGAGGTTTTCCGTGAAGGGCAGGGCGGAGGTGTGTGCTACATACATTTTCCCTCTTGTTCTTTATCGATTGTCCGTACTTCCTCTCTGTGACGACCGTAGGAAGCCGCTCGAGCGCTCGCTAACCTCCATTTTATGGAGGAAACGTGGGAATCGGGTCGAAAACGAGTCTGTGCACAACGTCCGTGTCATGGGGGATGGGAATGCCACACTTGGTGAGCCACAATCTCGCCTCGAGGTTGCCTTTCCTACGCCGCGCATTTACAGGAGATTCTATTATGGCGGGGATTGTTAGGGACGAGTTCCCTTGCCTTACTATCAGTCCCCCGATCTCGCGGGTTGAGCGCCATCGTAAACCCCGGTATCAATCGGTTTTCCTTCGCGAGTGTCGGTCGGCCTTGTTGGCTGTTCCTCGGTCCTTTCACGGTCTAGGAAGGTCTTATATCGTTATTTAGTGGAGCGGGTTGCGAAGGATCCTCTACGTGAGGACCTCGACTTGTCTTGGGCCCCAGCGGCAGATTACCTCAGTAACCCTGCGTTTTCGCTTACCTGGCGATTGATTTGAAATCGGCTACCTCTCAATGACAAGGTCTTCATATGGGGCTTGGCGGATTTGCCAAACTGTGAACGGTGTGGCCTTGGATTAGAAGAAACGGCTTCGCACACCTTCTACCATTGCCCCCGGGTCCGCCCCTTATGGAACCATGTCGGCGAGTTGACGTCTCGTCTCGCTCCCGCGCAGCTTGTGCTCATTGATCGTGCATATGTGTGTGACAATGTGTCGCTCCCGTATTCCGGGGTGAAACGGGTGGTGTTTCTGACGCTGCAGGCCACGGCTCGAATGGTGATTTGGACGACGCGAACGGAGGAAGTCTTGTGAGGCAATCGTCTTTCTCATCAGGATCTGATCCGATTCTTTGAGCATCAGCTCAAGATGAAGATTAGAACTGATAGAAAACGATTGCATTCGACAATCTTCAGCGAAAGGTGGGAGAAAGAGGCGAGCCTGGTTCGTTTGAACGGGGCTAGCCTTGATTTTCTCTTCTAAGTCAACCTACGTTACATCGGGGTGGTTTCCTGTGGAGCCCTCCACTTTGTTAGGTTAGACAAGCTTCAGTATACCAAGTTAATGGAAGTAAGTGTTGTTCCTGGCCTGTTCCCGGCCGCCTCTTTGGTTATGATTCAAGTCGAGATTCCCAACCTTCCCAGTTTGTTTTGGCCCCATTTTTTCATCTCGACTGGGTCAGCTTTATATTTTCCCATGCCCGTATTATATTTTATCCTTTTCCCACTCCCGTAGCGAGAGAGCAACTTGATTTTGTCCCCTGGGCATAATACAGCGGCCTTTCTGTTTTGAGGGTTGGATAGGCCCTACTAACATCAGTTATGTTTTTAGTTTGTTTTGTGTTCATATTTTAGTTTGTTATTGGGTTCATCTCCCTTCCCTCTCATTTTATTTCATCCATAGAATTTTAATTACACATATGTAATCACTAGATTTTTATGGTATGGGGCGCGTGTTGTAGGATCCCCTTGAGAGGATTGATTGGTGATGGACGAGTTCTTATGGTGAATGGGGAAATTGTAATGTGTGAATGGGTCGTGAATCGGATTAGCTAGGTATAAGATAGTTAGTGATGACTAGCCTCAACCCCTTCCCCATGTTGGCCTTGTGCCGTAATTGTATTTTTTACAATAAATATCCTAGTACACCAGGGTACCCCAAAACTCTAACAAAGTACGTTTTCTTTTTGTTCCCATTTTCTCTATTACTTCCTCGTTGCTCACATGTTTTGTCCATTCTATTCACAGCATTCTCCCGTAGGACCACATTACTGCTGTTTTAAGTCTCTTCTTCATCTCTGAGGAGATTGGTCATCATTCACTGGCACATAGGACGGCTGATGTCACGTAACAGCACGAGGGAAGACACTATCAGAATAGAACTTACGATTGCAGTTAGCAATTTCAACAGTGAAATGATGAGACCTAACTGCCAATCTAGTGCAATGCTTAAATTCGTGAAGTTGAGGCAGCAAAAAGGAAAGCTAATCAGAACAATTATCATATTTGTAGAAAACGTACAGAGAAAAGGAATATTTAGAAAAATGAATGAAGCCAAGATACCAGATCAGGACCGATTATATTACAGATGTAATTTCTGATAAACTCTTTCATTTTGCTTCTAAATTTGAATAATAATTTTATTAATTCTTTCACCTTAGCAATGCAATACAATAAGTTAATAAACGACAGTGGTGTGGCTAGGGCACCTGGGCCAACCTCTTTTCAGTCTGGTTTTAAATTTAAACCATATTTAACCCATAGTTAGGGGGATAAGTGATGGATTCATACGTTTCCAACGGTTATTTACAGTAAAATGAATGTAACTATCTCAGTTCTCAGATTACGCTTGTTGAATCGCTAACCGTTGTATTAGCCGCACATCCCAATATATAATGTTACGACTGCTTGCATATCTATCTTGACTGAAGATTCAAACCTCTCGGGCGCAAGTCCTTTGCTCTTTACTTAAAAATTTCCCACCCGGGATTCTCGCTTAATAAATATCATATTCATGACCAGATATAGACTGACCAAAAACGAGAATTCTTTTTTGTCATGTTTTGTAGTTTCCGTCTTTTATTTCGGGAAAACTTCGAAGATTGAAGCAACACAGTCTTCCTCGCATGAAATTCTTATGACGTACTAAGCTAAAAATTAGTTCCGCTCTGGATTTGTTCGTTAGATGTGAATTGTCATAGCAGCAGCCGACTTTCATTGATGCTTTTGCTGGCTATTAAACGTTTGTGTCCGCCTCTTTTTCAGTGTCTTGATACATTATTATTATTATTATTATTATTATTATTATTATTATTATTATTATTTACCTGAAGCGTTTATTGTCATTCATAAAATCTAAGCTGCAGTAGAAGCGGCAACAGTAGCTGCAGTCTCGAACGCTGTTGATGACGTAAATAGCCGCCTACGCCATATTTAGTTCAAGCACGGCGTTTTATTATGATTATTTTTTTATTTTTTTAAATATAATGACGTCATTCGTTGCTCAAATTTTCTCAAAATAGTCATGTACAGACACAAACAAACGCCCAGATTATTAAAAAAAAACAAAAAATCACTCAAAGACAACCGCCTACACGAAATCTCACGTAGGTACAAGTACCAGCACAACACCATTGTTCCGATATAAGTAAAGATGAACAATAAATATAGAAATAATGCAAAATGATTTAAAAAATATATGTGGAGGTGCAGAAAAATTATCTGCCCTACCCACTACCCCAAATCAAGCCAAATGACCAAATATCATATTTTTCTTTTTGAATTCGTTCTTAGTCGACCCGAGAACTTTTCATTAACGCCTCGTGGAAATAAAATTGTCGGGGTGTACGTTAAAGTTAAACTTAGGCCGCAACCGTTTTTGAGCAGTATTTTTCGTGTCGCTTCTAGGGCATGAGTTGATATACATAAAAGAATACGTGTCTGACTTTCACCACAGAGATTGAAGGGAGTTGGTCAGGAACCCAGCTAAGCAACGACCGTGTAACATAGGACTGATGATGATAACGATAAATTTTGTTAGATCAATTGTTATATACGAGGTCAGACCAAAAAGTATCGGGACTGGTGGTATATATATATATATATATATATATATATATATATATATATATATATATATATATATATATATATATATATATATATATATATATATATAAAAAGAAGAGAGAAACGGCAAACGTTTTTGGTTGTAATGTCGATTTTTAAAAAATATTATGCTTTATTTTCCATAATTTTGCTACACGCGTTTCCGGTCTCGCGACCGCCATCCACATATTATTAAAAATAATAAATTTTTTTTCCTTTATGTTTTTCGATGATAAATATTCTCGATATGAGACATTCTCTTTTTTTTGCGTTAGTGACCCAAATATATATATATATATATATATATATATATATATATATATATATATATATATATATATATATATGTATGTATAAACTGCAACAGATATCAATTCTATATTTAATCTCCTTCAAAATAATCCCCTTCTGAAGTCACACATCGTTTCCATTGATGGAAGCATTCATGCTAATTCTTTTTTAGAGAAAACAAGCAGTTGCGTCATTGCTTTCTCTTAACTTTCCTCAACGTCTTGAAATATTTTTCCTTTCAAGTGGGATTTGATTTTTGGAAAGAGGAAAACATTCGCAAGGGGCTAGATCTGGGCAATATGGTCGTCGTTGAAGCTTGAGAATGTTGTGTTTTGTCCCAAACTGCTACACGAGCCGTGATCACTAATGGAACCTCTATGGTGTGGTGAGACGGCCACACTCTACACACTCTCCTTCCAAGCACTGCTATAAACAACGAAGGCAAGCGAGAACGTTATAACTTAGTGTGCATGCGCGACAGAGTTCATGGTCAATCTGTGCCAAGCGTCTTCAGTGTGCACACTTTACCTCTGTAGCAACAGTTTTTGATCAGATTTCGTATGCTTTTGTAGACTACTTTCCAGGGAATTGTGACAACAACGCTTGAGGTTCAATATTTATTTTTAATTTAGTCAAATCCTTATAAAGTTTGGATAGCAATTAGAATAAATGAAAGTATTGTTTTATACGTTAAAACGGCGCACTTTGAAGTAGAGTAAACTATAGCCATTTGTTTTAATTATTTCACCCCAAGAAAGGCGATAATACGACTAAGACGCAAGGGGTTACTGGGAGTGAAAGGAAAAGAGAAAGCTTTAGGAAAAGGAATCGGATGATAGGTTCTCACTCCTCTCCCATCTTTTAAACAGGAGTAGTGGTTTATCTCTTGTTTCCTGTTTAGGACTGGCTTTCCGGTTCCTTCTAAAGTCAACTTCAACTCTATACTTTTGGCATCCCCGTCTAAAATTTTATTTATTAATTATTTTTTCTTTCGCTTCTTTTCCTCAATAGGAGTAGATAGATTCGCCCTCACTCGGTTCTCACTCCTCCCCGGTCTTTTGAACAGTAGAGGTTTATCACTTGTTTACTGTTTAGGATTGATTTTCTTCTTCCTTCTCCTAAAGTCGCCTCATTTTCTTTCACCCCAGTTGCGTCTTAATGGCATTATCGCCTTGGTCGGGGTTGTGTTAAATAATAGTTTCAGATTATTATTTTTTAGTGTCAGTGTATTTGCCTCAGACCTTATGAGGCTGACCTTAAGGTTAGATGGTAGACAAGATAAGGATGTTGATTTTAATTGGCTGAGCCGAACGTGGGATTGTTGGAGAGATAGAAAATGTTTTCGAGCAGTTAAGTTTTACACGTCCTGATTATTTCGTGTCTCGGGGAACTTGCTAACCAGTAGGGGTGATATAGCGACTCCACTGGCTAGTTAGAAATGTACATTTCGGCGCGTTTAATAAAGAAGTAAGTCAAAATTCCTTCTGTTGAAGTTCTCATTTTATCTCCGAACTAAAAGAACAACTCGCGATCACCCGACCGGAAGAGAAGAATGCATTGTAGACTGACCCCAACCCCGTCAACCAACAGACCTCCCCAGAACGAAGAGGGGTACGCAACAGTAGACCACTGTTGTTTCTTCTGTTATGTATATAACATTTAAAAACTATAAAATAAATAAAACTATAATTATCGTGAATTTTTATTAATTTTGATACAATTACTCTGCATAGCTATTGAGCACTTTATTGCCAGAAATCACGCACTGCATTATTTGTGACGGCTTCCATCTTGTTTTGGCGTCCATGGTCTCTAAGATGCCACTTGAGATTTCGTCGGTATCAGACATATATGGTAGATAAACTCTGTATTGTTGACTAGGTTGATCGGATCTGTAAAACCTATAACTCACCTATGTTCCACTATGTGCCTCGTCAGTCCAGATTATATATATATATATATATATATATATATATACACACACAAGTATAGTATTGGTGTATACAGAATAAATTCCAATAACCAACAAATACTATTCTTAAAAGAGTACTCAATATAGAGTAGAGCAAATATAATTATTCATTCGAAAATTATAACATAAATATGTTATAAAATCACTACAAAAATAGCCATTTTGTTTCAATACTTCTGATGTCTTATCAACACTTATCATCACTTGATAAGACACCAGAAGTGTTGAAACAAAATGGTTATTTTTGTAGTGATTTTATAACATATTTATGTTATAATTTTCGAATAAATAATTATATATATATATATATTACAATGAATCATTCATACAAAAAGTAGTTAATGATATAAAATGGCGAAATCCCTTAGTAAACAAAATTTTAAAGTTGAATGAACCTACAAATCTCTCGATGAATGTTATGATCCTTGTTTTAAAAAAAAAATTATAAGCTGTATAAGGTTCTTCTTTAATACGTAAGTACTTTCAACTGTACATTCAGTCATCTTCAGGCATGGAATTTTTTTTTCATTAATTGTTGGGGATTAATTAAAGTATTATTATCTAAGATACAAAATTTTAAAAATAATTTAATGATTAAAATAGCAAATTTGTTTTTTGCATATCTTTCTTTAAGTTTTTATATGTACAAGAATCCTGTTTCCAGCTCGCCCTGCGTTTGCGAGAACGATAAACAAATCACCAGGCCAAACGCTTAAAAAATTTGGAATTTTGCTCCCAAAAGAAATATTTACGCATGGCCAGTTGTATGTTGCATCCTCAAGAGTAAGAAATTCTAAGAATTTATTCTTTTCTGTTAAAAAGGAAAAATATTTAAAAAAAAAATGTTTCCCATGAAATCCTATTAAATTTAATTAAATTAAAATATTAAACCAAGACGTAGAGTTTTTTGTTTAAGCATTTTTCCAAACAAATCAGCTTATTCAAATTTTAATCGATAGGGTTTGCGAAATTGAACGAAACGTAGTGTTTGTAAATCTCAGCAAAAAATGTTAGCGATAACATTCAACAATACTAAATACTGTGAGGATTTCAACACGCGTCAGTGTGATGCAAAAAATACTAGTATATATAATGCATATATATACAAACACTTTTAGGGCAAAAAAGTATGACAAAGTGTAAAAAGTTTTCGTGTGACCCGTTTCGTCCTTTAGGACTTCATCGGACAATGTTTCTGGTAACGTTGATGCGACTACGCATGCGCACGACCGAAAGAGAGACGCTGAGAATTTAAAAATATTTTTCTTTTTTTTTTGTTTTTTAAATATGTGTTTTGGGAATATAATCTAGCCGATTTCATTTAAATTCTTTTTGTTTATGTTTCCATCACTTTTGTTATGAAATATCTCACATTGTGATAATAGAAAATCTACCAAGAATGATGAAACAGTGTAAGAACTTGGACGGAAATTAATGTGGATGATCTAGTGATTAAAGCACTTTCTATACATTTTTATCTGAGCACACACACACACACACACACACACACACACATATATATATATATATATATATATATATATATATATATATATATATATATATATATATGGTGGACTCTCCCGTCGTATTCGACGTATGAGGGTCAAGCAGCTCGGTACCTAGGAGCTAACAACCCGACGTCAGCACATGAGATTTGATTGTAGTGGTGAAGGTTTTGTGCAGAGCTATCCACACTTTTCGAAGGGCCGAATACAGAGGCCTGGTGCACTACGTGCCACAAGATTCTCAAGCGACTCTCCACAGGCTTTTGAATTTAGAGTTATCCTTCTTTCCTAGACCAGTTGTCATCCAAAGCTATAGAAGGCTGTCCTGCTATTTATAAACGAAAAGTAAAAATGTCGTTAGTTTTTCAAAATCTTTAAATTTAAGAACGCTCATAATATACATCAGACTAACTATATATATATATATATATATATATATATATATATATATATATATATATATATATATATACACACACACACACACACACACACACACACATATATATATTTGTGTATTTAGGCAGCAATCCTTCTTTCATGCATATTTCATTAAAAACGACAGGCGAGGTGCTTTTATTTAGTTTTTTATACAACTTCTCATGCCATCTAATAATTTTTTTTTCTTTTCGGATGATAAATTATATAAAAACTGTCCGAATGTTTTTTTTATATACGAGGGCTTTCGGCTATACATTTAGCCATTTTCAAGGATTATATTTTAACTGTTAAAATAAGAATTATTTTGTTGTATGTATGTTTTATAAAATGTTTTCATTTTTTGTTTCAAAACACGGTCAAGATATTATGTCCATGTTCAAAGTTAATATTATTAAGTGTTGGCTTGTTTGTTTTTATTAATAAGGCTTCCATTATTTTTAGCCTTTTTTTGCATGTAGATGATGCTATTATATTAGTGTTGTCGACAAGTATGTTCCGAATAGTGTCCGGTAGGTCTCCATGAATATTTACATGAGATCTAATTGAGCTATTGTCATAAAGGAGTAGAGTTAGTCTGCGTGTCAAACATATTGTAGTGTGGCCTATATAATTATTTATAAATGAGGATAGACGATTTCAATTAACGCCAAAGCGTTAGCATTTTTCGATTCAAATGGTGAACTGATTCTGTGTTAGAACTTAAAATTAAATATTAAAAAAAGAGGGCAGTTAAAAAATTGGTAACAGCTAACAAAAAAAAAATTGTTAATCGGAGAGCCGATTTACAATTCCAGTCTGGTTCGTCATATTCACTTACGTGCAAATACTCTTCTCTCCTCAACTATGGGTTAATTAGTAAGATTTATGCAACTAAACCATTATTATCTCTAACATAAAATAAAATAAAATTGCTTACATTATTTACATTGTTCAGACTGTTGTCTTCATCTTTATTGCCATATTCATTCCCGGCATTCTTCAGGTGATTGGAATTTCGAGCTGAACCTTTTATTTCGTCCATCGGGGTAGATCTAGTAGATTGTTGTTGAGGACACATGACCCAGTGGATAAAAGTGTTGGCAGGATCCAGTGACTTTACCCAAAGAGTTATGGGTTCAATACCTGACTACGGCAGTGATGGACTAAAACATAGAGAGTTGAGATAAAGGGAGATAACTGAGACATCCGGAAGAGGCATGGCATATGGAACGAGAACAATCTACCCCGGTAAACGAAATAAAGAGTTCAGTTCGAAATTCCAATCACCCCGAAGAAGACCGGAGCGTACAACGGCCGAAACGTCGTGAATATGGAGATAATGATGAGGACAACAGTCCGAACAATGTAAATAATTAAAATACCTCATCTCAGAAATATAGACAGAAGATAAAATTGTGTACAAAATATGTTTAGATTTCGTCATTAAATAACTCAAAGTGGTGCTGATATGCCGCTCACCAAAAACGACCAAGAAACCAGCTTGCTTAACCTCGCAGATTGGACATGTAGAGCTTCACCTAAGATATACAAGAGCTCTTGGGAGATTAAAAAAACGAAAATACTTTTTCTCAACCTCCTATCGGTTGGGGTTGTCAGTAACGTTGGCCCCTTTGCCATGCTTTCCCACCCGGTGTTCAGCCAGCCATTTATCCATGATGTATTTTCCTGTCCGTTTTACCTTCCATATGTCCTCTCAAGAGAATAACAGTCAATCACTTTTATTCGTTTTTTTTTTCAGCTATCGCCGCCACGATTCCCTCGTAGCCGGTCATTTTTGTCCCTGTCCTACCCGACAGTATTAATCGATGCTCCGGATGGCGATTAAAGCTTATTCCAAAGTCATCCATGAAATTGGAAGCTTTTCTGGTCATGAGGAGGAAGAAATATTTAAGTCCTCAATATCGGAAATACCTTGAGTACGAGACGCAGCTTCAAGCAGAAGATAATGATATTCTTCCTTATGTCTTCGCATCTGTGAGATGAGTATCTACTTAGTTAGCTATCTAGATAGATAGATATGCAAAGTTTCACATAGATTGATAGATAAATAGATAGATATGAAAATGTTCAGATAGATAAGGAGAGACTAAGATAGATAGATAGATAGATAGATATAGAGTGACTGAGATAGATAGATCGATAGATAGATAGATAGATAGATAGATAGATAGATAGATATGGAGAGACTGAGATAGGTAGATAGATAGATAGATATAGAGAGACTGAGATAGATAGATAGATAGATGTTCAGACAGAGATTAGATAGATAGATAGATAGATAGATATGAAAAGACCGAGATAGATAGATTGATAGATAAATAGATAGATATGAAAATGTTCAGATAGATAAGGAGAGACTAAGATAGATAGATAGATAGATATAGAGTGACTGAGATAGATAGATAGATAGATAGATAGATATGGAGAGACTGAGATAGATAGATAGATAGATATAGAGAGACTGAGATAGATAGATAGATAGATAGATAGATAGATAGATAGATAGATAGATAGATAGATGTTCAGACAGAGATAGATAGATAGATATGAAAAGACTGAGATAGATAGATAGATAGATAGATAGGGAGAGACTGAGATAGATAGATAGATAGATAGATAGATAGATAGATAGATATAGAGAGACATAGATAGATAGATAGATAGATAGATAGATAGATAGATAGATATGAAAAGACTGAGATAGATAGATAGATAGATAGATAGATAGATAGATAGATAGATAGATAGAGGATGAATACATATATACACTAAACGGGATGTGTGGTTGAGGAAAGAGCGATTTTCGAGTTCGTCACATTCCCTGACGCGTCAATACCCTTGTGTGGCTTTTGAATACTAGTAGAATCGTTCATTCCGAGCCTTCACATGTTGGTCGAGGTCGAGTGAGTGAATCTCTCTCTCTCTCTTTCTCTCTCTCTCTCTCTTTCTCTCTCTTTCTCTCTTTATATATATATATATATATATATATATATACAGATGAAATGAGGACGAATCGAATATAAATTCGAACAAGGAATCAATACATTTATGTAGCGTTGACTTTCATGTTGATGTAATTATCCTAAAATAATATATATATCTATATATATATATATATATATATATATATATATATATATATATATATATATATATATATATATATATATATATATATATATATATATATATAGTACACAATAAAATCCAAGATTACCTAATATGAGGAATAGGCTTATTTCAACCGACGAAAATTTTCAGTCGTATTCAACCCCGGCATAGTAAAATCATTAGGGCCTTTAAAATACCTGGGTTTAGAAAATCATTACGGTCTTCAAATTACTAGTGTTTAGAATACCTTTGCCATATATATATATATATACTCTTCGGCAGAATGGAGTCACTATGTGTTTATCTAAATCTAAAAATAAACACGCTAAAATTCACCTTCATCACTGCCGTGCGCCGACGGCTTACTGGTAGAAGTTCCGACTGACGCAAATTCAGTCGGGTTTCGATCCTAGCTAGAGGCAACCGGACGTCTAGCCGCACTGATGAGCTGCGAAACAGCCTGTCTGTGGATGACATATATATATAATAATTAGTTTTAAGCTATAACGTATAGTTATGGGTAAAAGTACTCGATATTAGTGATAGTGTACTTTTACCACAGTACAAATCCTGTATTGTTTTACTTACCCTGTGTTTGTCTCTTTTTTCAGTTTAGGTACTTTTTTGGTTAGTCACCGTGTTTGTTACAACTTCCTGTTAACCCTTAGTTATCATCCGAACCGGTGCATTAAAGATTGGGCTCAATCATACAGTTCATATTTACTCATTCTACTACGTCTTACCCCCATCGCCGGTATGTAACCTTTAAAAACCTTTCTCCCGACATTGGTCTCGCTTTATAGCATATATTATTTGAATATTTGTTTAAGGTATCCACCTTTTATATGATTATTTTATTTCTATATATCTGTATGTATAATCCTTTTTGCTACGTATTCATTGTTTACACACTGTTTCCAAATTGTCATTTTTCTTCCTTTCTTAGAGCTTACACCGCGACATTGTAAGATATTCACATAGGAAACAACTTTCTACATTTTTTACCCTTTGAGATCCTCTGTCTGACTTTTGTTTAGTTTTAATCCCCTTTGTTTCATTTCTTCTTTCCCTGCCTATTATATATGTATCTTCTTTTCTAGGCTTATCCTTTTGGGTTTTAACAGGACTTTCATAAAGACAATTATCTGGCTGCCTTAAGGTACGCACGCGTGCAAGACAGGTGTGTACTCAGGAGGACAGAACAGTGAGTATGCAAATGATTATTTGTAGTCCCAGTGCTTATTGTATAATTCCACCAATAAAAGTATTGGGTTTATCTTAAAAGAAGCAAGATGTTGTCGATATCCTGAAATCTCCATGACAGGCACAAATTTGGCAGATGATCTAGCAAATCTGGCAGATGATCTAGCAAATCTGGCAGATGATCTAACTCTTCTATTCGATATTCTAAATGAATCGTTGTCATTGTTTCCTGGATTGCTGCATAATTTGAAATCCATATAAATTGCATTCACACAGAATGCATTGGATGAATTTTTTAGGTAATGGTTGAAATCCTCACTAAAAGACATTGATGTTAGAATTGCAATGGCGGACACAGCACTGTCAAAAATCAATGTCACCAGGAAGTCAGAAATTTAAAAAAATGGCTCAAAACACACCTCTTTAGGTCAACAGTAGAAATAATCCTCTTATAGTTTTCAAGAATTTGGAGACCTGCGTATAACGACAAATCCAGCAGCAAGGCCTCTGATCGGAAGATTGGAGGTTTTGAGGAGCGTGGAACCGCTTCTTATTGGCTCTGTTTTTCCAGATCGGCACTGACCCGGAGTTGTAGCACCTGCTAGGGTCCCAGCTATGGGCAAATAGCAAACCCTCAAACAAAAACTAAACCCTATGAAGGTATAAAAAATATATTCTTATAATAAAAATACCAGCCATACATTTTTATATAAAAAATTACAAACAATACATATTCATAACAAAATGACCAGCAATACATTTTACCTGTAGTTGAAAGCATAGATTTGCGTTAAAAAATATTAAAATTTTGGCACTAAATTACCTACAGAGGTTTGTAAGCCGTTAGCATCTCTTAGGGTCCCAGCTATGGGACAAATAGTGAGCTATGGGCAAATAGTAAACCCCCAAACACTATGAAGGTATAGAAATAAATTTTTATAGTAAAAGTAATTGCAATACATTTTCATATAGTAAAATTAGCAACAATACTTATTTATAATAAAATTTGCAACAATACTTATGAATAATAAGATTAGTAAAAATACATATTTATAATAATATTTAACAACAATAATTATTTATAAAAAATTAGCAAGAATAATTATTTATACAGTGAAATTAGCAATAATACTTATTTATAGTAAAATTAGCAACAGTACTTATAATAAAATTAGCAGCAATACTTATTTATAATAAAGTTAGCAACAATACTTATAAAAATTAGCAACAATACTTATTTATACAGGGTGTCCATAAAGTTCGTGTGCACTTTAAAAAATTATAACTTTATTTGTATTTGCGATAGAAATAATCTGTAAAAATGTTATAAAGTTTGATGTACCTAGTTTTAAATATAGCTAAAATAACTAATGTGATTTCAGGCATTACTGTAAATCAGTTGGCAAATGTTTTCCGTGAACTGCAAAATCGTATTACCCTTTGTATTGCTAATGATGGAGAACATGTGGAAACTTAAATAAAATTTCAATAAAACCTTGAAAAAATATAGATTTACTTCTTTCTAATCCTTTTTAAAAATTATTTCTACCGCAAATACAAATAAAGTTATTAATTTTTTTAAAGTGCACACGAACTTTATGGAAACCCTGTATAAAATTAGCAACGATACTTTTAATGAAATTAGCAAATTTACTTACAATAAAATTAACAACAATACTTATTATGGTAAAATTAGCAACAATACTTATTATGGTAAAATTAGCAACAATACTTATTTATAATAGAATTAGCAACAATACATTTTAAAGCAGAAAAAATGCTAAACGGAAGTACAATTTCATTTGAATACTGAAACTTTAGCAGCCAATTTTAGAAATTACAGGGAAGAAAAAATTATCACTGTGTGATTTTTTTAGAACCAACAGCTGAAAAGAGCAGAGAAATTTTTGAATGCATCAATACGACTGCATTTATAGATCAATGTTGTATCAGAAAATCAGGTTAACAGAATTAGAACAGGAAGGTATTTTCTCAAAGCCTATTCAACTTCTCTAGCACTTACAGGATGTGTTTCTGATTTCTACCAATAGAAGGAAAAAAAAAAAAAAAAGGATTTTTTTTTGTAAATTATCTTCATTTTATTAGTAATAGCAAGACTATCTCCCAAATTCATTTTTGAGCTTGTATTTTTTTATTAAAATATTGAATAGATGAGAATTTTAAAGCATTACAATATTACAATAAATGTTAATTTTGCTACTACAGAATTAAAATCTTAAAATTGAAAATGCTGTTATTCTTTTATGCGCCATGTTTCTTCAAGGACATGGGTGATCATGGCTCTCTCCGATTTCCTATCCTTTGTAGATCTTAGCAATGTTTATCATTGTTTTGTACTATTCTCCCCACCACTCCTGTTCTGCTATCCATCTACACAAGCTCTTTAACTTAGTGTTTCTCTCTCTCTCTCTGTATCGCCTTCAATAACTGTTCAAATTCTAAAAGTTCCCTGCAATACATTGATCCAATTCATAGCTACAACAATAGTTGGTCCCTTGCACCTTCATTTTCAGACAAATTATAATTAAGTGAAATTTAAACAACTGTCTATATTTTTGAGATTAGGTATTGTAACTATTTATACTATTTACATTGTTCGGAGTGTTCTCCTAATCTTTATTGTCATATTCATGACGTTTCGACCGTTGTACGCTCTGGCCTTCTTCAGGTGATTGGAATTTCCAATCGAACCTTTTATTTCGTCCACCGGGATAGATTGTTCTAGTTCCACGTGCCATACCTTTTCTATATATTTCAGTTTCTGTTATTTCCAATGCTAGATGTTCAAGCACCAGATGAAGGGCAGATTTTCAATCCCGGGATCATCCTGATTCCAAAAAGGTATAATATGTGTATATGTATAAGATATTAAAAGATTTAAATTTTTAAGTGTTCCCTCCTCATCTGGACACAAATCTCAATGCTAGATTTTCAAGCACCAGATGAAGGGTAGATTGTCAATCCTGGGATCATCCTGATTCCAAAAAGATATATTATGTCTATGTAGAGCAAGTGTTGCCCAAGTTAGAGGGATTTTAGACACAAGGACAAATAGACAGAGTTTGACTTCTTTTTATTTAAATTAATTTTTGAGCTTTTATTTTTTAATTAAAATATTGAATCGATGAGAATTCATTTTATAGCATTAAAATATTAGAGTAAATGTTAATTTTGCAACTACAGAATTATAATCTTAAAATTTAAAATGCTGTCATTCTTTTATGTGCCATGTCTTTTCAAGGATATGAGTGATCATGGCTCTCTCCGATTTCCTATCCTTTGTAACTCTTAGCAATGCTAGTCTTTTTTCTATCACCCCCGTCAATATAAGTAAAAACTTTAAATAGAAAAAGGAAACAAAAACAGAAACAAAAAAATTTGTAATTCAGAATAAGAATCAGGTTTTAATCTTTCCATGGGTCGCCACTCCATGGCACACACACTTAAGCTGACACCATCCACTGCGGCAAACCTGGGTCTGACAGGCAGGTTCATGATGATAGCTTCCATCGGGTTGCCGACTTGTTCCCGTAAGTATAAACGTCGCGACGACCGCCTACCCATGGGTGGCCCTACCAGAAGACGGGACTCCCGACGGAATCGGCATTGCATTCTGGTTGCTCAAGACGCGCAAGCTCCTCAACCCCGACACGGCGACGATCCACGAACGAATTTAATCCCACAAGAACCAAGCAAAAATAATTTTGTTCTTTGTAACACAAATGAACAAGCACTCAATGCATGAGGAATCAGTTTTTTCAAGAACACAAAACAAACTTATAAAATAAGTAAATTCTTATCGATGAAACTGAAAAAGCCGAGAAATATACTATTAATTTGAGTTGATTGATTCATTTTTACGGCTGGGATTCTAACAGGTGATTCCACCCGGGGTCAGAGTGGACCTGAGAACAACAGCAATTAATTCAAATTCTCCCCATCATACTCAGGACGATTATAACCATGGGTGGCCCTACTGGACTTGGAACTCCAGAAGCCTTCAAAGACAAAGAACGACCATATATATTTTAAAGTCAGAAAATATTTTTAGATTCTAAGATCGAACTCCAGACACCTTCGTTCTTGGGATCACTGGTACAAGTAAGCCATCCACCATGACAAGCAACGACCATATATATTTTAAAGTCAGAAAATATTTTTAGATTGTATGACCGATCTACAGACGCTTTTGTTTTGGGGATCACTGAGACAATTAAGCCATCCACCCTTACAAGGAAGGACCATATATATTTTAAAGTCAAGTTATTTAAAGTCATAAAAGATTTTTAGATTGTAACATCAAACTCCAGACGCTTTCGTTTTGCGGATTACTGGGACAATTAAGCCATCCACCATGACAAGGAACGACCATATATATTTTAAAGTTATTTTATTTAAAGTCACAAAATACTTTTAGATTGTAGGATTGAACTCCAGACGCCTTCGTTCTTGGGATCACTGGGACTAGTAAGCCATCCACCATGACAAGGAACGACCATATATATTTTAAAGTCAGAAAATATTTTTAGATTGTAGGATCGAACTCCAGACGCCTTCGTTCTTGCGATCACTGCGATAAGAAAAGCCATCCACCATGACAAGAAACGACCATATATATTTTAAAGTCAAGTTATTTAAAGTCAGAAAATTTTTAAAATTATATTATGTTTTCGGGGAGGGGGAGGATAATAATGATTTAATGATACAAGTATTACTAATTAACCCATAGATGGAGGGAGAAGACGTGGAGTTTATCCTTTCCCAATATTATCCCGCATATGTGAATATAACTAACCCAACTCGGCTCACTGATAAAAGAATTCCGTGCCATTATCCGTTACGCAAACCGCACATCGAAGCTTACAACATGTGAGATTTCCAAGTGGTCACCCATCTAGGTACTGACTATGCTCGACGTTACTTGACTTTTGTAATCGTACGGGAACCGGCGTGTCAACGTGTTGTGGCCGCAATTAAAAACTGGACTGACAAGATCGGCTTTAAATGATATCTAAATTTACTAATATTACCAAAAGATTAATTTAAAATTGAAAGTCACGGTTAGTATTTTAAAGTAAACAGGTAGATGTGACTATGCTGAAAGGAAAGAGAATTAATATTAAATAAACAGATTCTTACTGAGATAATTATTGGGTTGGAAGCAAAGATCCCGCAGAACTTTTATTAACAACAATTATTGTGTTGTCGGTACCCGCTCGCACCCGATCATCGGGATCGTCATCCTCTCTCCCTATTCCCTTTCTCTAGCCACACTCCTGGTGGCGGAGAGGGCTGTGAATCAAAGAGAGTTTGACGAGGCCATTGGTATGATGTTTGATTTAGGACAACACTGAGAATCCCCCAAACTTGGCCAGAAGCGACTCTCTCGCAGCTCAAAGGTGACTGAGACAAACATGGTTGCTGATTACTTGGTCTGTCAAGATTCGCCCTTGGTTACGCCAGCCCGACTGGCGCTGCACTCTTCGTGTAGATCTTTGCCTATTCCACCGTTTGAGTCTTCAGAGGCTGGTCGCATTCAATCGGGTCCTTCCTCATCGACCTTACCACCATGGTTAGTTTGGTTTGGTTTATTTTGTTTTACGGCATATCAACTTCATTGGGCTATTTAGTGCCGACAAGATTTCTAGGATAGGTTCGTATGAATAGAATTTGTAAGAAATCAGTATGTAGGTCAGGTTTCATTGATGTATTTTTGTAAATAGGGTTTTTGTCGAGAGTCAAACATATTGTTGGTAATATTTTTTTTCTTTTTTCAAAAATATTTGCTGGTATTTTTTACTATAAAAATGTATTTTTATACTTTCATAGTGTTTTGACTCCAGTTTGGGGCTTAACTATTTGCCCATAGCTGGGACCTTAATAAGTGTTCTCAACTCGGGTTAGAGCGGACCTGGGAACAAAAGGTAGTTTAAAACTCCTCAAAATCTCTTAATTGTACCCAGGACGATTACCACCATGGTTGGCTCTACATGACTTGGAAATCAATACGCCTTCGCTCTTGGGATGACTGGAACAAATAAGCTCTCTACTATGCTAAGGATCGACCATATATATTTTAAACTGGATGTCGGAGTGAACAGTTCGTTATAAAATGTACCACTTTAACTTATTATTACATTAATGACAATAATAGAAACGAAGCCATAAAGAAGAAAAGAATAAAACTGATGATAGTATAAAATTATCATTAAATACAGGGTGTTTCAGCAAAATCCGACACTTGACAAACAGAAAACGAAATAGTCAATAAAATCAAAAGTTGTATATGCAGATACCCGACAGTTTATTTAGCAGCAGTTAAAGGTACATACTAAATTATTTTTCAATGTAACCGCCGCTGGCGGTGACGACCATCTCAAGGCGGACGCGAAATGAGTCAAAGAAATGAAAGGAGAGGAAAGACAGAAGAAATCAGAGAGATAGATAGATAGATAGATAGATAGATAGATAGAGAGAGAGAGAGCTAGATGCTCAGTGAGAAGAGGAAAGACTGTTTTATTTTTTAAGCATTCCACCCCAAGCAAAGCGAGTAGCCATTGGCACGCAAGGGGTTACAGAGGTTTGGAGCGAGAGCAAGGAGGAGTGTTACAGGAAAGGATGAAAAGAAGATTAGGGGATAGACCAGGGCATCTAGAGACGTCGATTGACATTACATTTGAATAGCTGGAGATTATAGCTATCAGGAAAACAAGAAATGGGGAGGGAGTTCCACAGGCGAGAAGTGCGAGACATGAAACTATTGGAGTAGAAGAGACGGTTATATTTAACAGTTTCACTTGAATTCATGAAGTTCCAGCGAAAGCAGATCGTCGGAGCAGTTACCGTGAAAGTATTTGTAAAAAGGACAGAGGAAGGCGATGGCAGGTCTGTGAGAAAGCGACTGCAGACGAGATGCCAGATCAGGACCAATTACATTGCATATCCGCCTTTGGATTTTATCAAGGACCTTGAGACAAACAGAAGGGGCTCCAGACCATATATGGCAGCAATACTCCATGCAAGGGCGAGTGGTTAATTTGTAGATTTGAAGGATTGGCTCCAGCGAGAAAAGTTTCCTGGCGCGGCGCAGGGAGCCGACTTTCCTTGCGGTGGACTAAGCTATTGTTTAATGACAATTATGGAAGAAAAAAACTAGAAAAAAAGAATAAAAACTAATAGAAGTATAAAATTATCATTAAACATATGAGAAACCTTTTTTTAATAGTTGTTGCTGAAAAATAAATATTTGAAAGATAAATAATATAGACAGAAATTCACTTCTGAAGAATAAAAAGCGTTACAACTCGAAACGATTTAGTATCTGTCTATATTTCTGACACATGTGCACATGGAACAGTGGATAAAGGAGTTGCTTAGATCCAGTGACAGGATCCAAAGAGTGTGAGTTCAATACCCGGTTAAGGCAGTGGAGAACTTGGAGAGGGGAATTAACAGGAGATAACTGATAAATGGCATCCATTAAACACGACACGTGGAACTAGAACAGTCTGCCCCAGTGAGCGAAATAAAGGGTTCAGTTCGACATTCCAACCACCTGAAGAAGGCCGGAGCGTACAATGGTCGAAACGTTGTAATAAATATGACGTCAAAGATGAGGACAATATGCTGAATAATGTAAATAAGATATCAAAAATGGGGTGCATTATTGTTTGCAGCGACATTCAGAAACCGGCGCAAATGTTGACAGAAAAATTATCTGGGAGCAACATTTATTGCAGAGGATAGACACTTGGTCGTGCCTAGCAAAAGGAACAGAAGAAAAACAGCTCTCCAAATAACAGCTGTATTTAATTCTACACGTAAACATCTAAAAGTCTGTTATAACTGTTAAGAGAAGACGTTTTTCTTTTGGGTTTAAAGGATGTTTATCAGTTAAGAGAAGACTTCATTCTGTTGGGCTGAAAGGATGTTTATCAGTTAAGAGAAGACGTTTTTCTTTTGGGTTTAAAGGATGTTTATCAGTTAAGAGAAGACTTCATTCTGTTGGGCTGAAAGGATGTTTATCAGTTAAGAGAAGACTTCATTCTGTTGGACTGAAAGGATGTTTATCAGTTAAGAGAAGACTTCATTCTGTTGGGCTGAAAGGATGTTTATCATTTAAGAGAAGACTTCATTCTGTTGGGCTGAAAGGATGTTTATCATTTAAGAGAAGACTTCATTCTGTTGGGCTGAAAGGATGTTTATCAGTTAAGAGAAGACTTCATTCTGTTGGGCTGAAAGGATGTTTATCAGTTAAGAGAAGACTTCATTCTGTTGGGCTGAAAGGATGTTTATCAGTTAAGAGAAGACTTCATTCTGTTGGGCTGAAAGGATGTGTATTAGTTAAGAGAAAACTTCATTCTGTTGCCCTTAAAGCATGTTTATCAGTTATATGAAGACTTCATTCTGTTGGGCGTAAAGTATTTTTATCAGTTAAGAGAAGACGTCCTTCTGTTGCCATTAAAGGATGTTTATCAGTTAAGAAATCTCTATTAAAAAAGGAAAATAAGTTGAAAAGACTAAAATGGTCACAACAGCACAAGGGTTGGACTTTAGAAGTTTGGGACAAGGTGCTATGAGCTGATTGGTCCAAATTTGGGTATTTTGGAAGTAATCGTACAGAGTTTGATAGACGAACTTCTTCCGAACAAATGAGTGTCAGCTGTTAAGCATGGTGGTGGCGGTGGTGTAATGGTTTGGGGATGTTTTGGAGCTGAGATTGCTAGAGACTTTGTTCAAAATAAAGACATTATGCGAAAGGAAGATTATTATTCCTTACTGCAGAGGCATGAAATTCTTTCTGGCTGTCGCATTATTGGCCAACATTTCTTTCGCAGCAAGATAACGATTCCAAACACAGATCAAAACTATGCACAAAGTATCTAAAATCAAAGAAAGTTCTGGGAATTTCGCAATTCTTGGTCCCTCAGACTCCAGATCTTTCACCAGTTGAACGAACCGGGACGAAATTAATCGTAAATTTCGAACTGAACTGCCTAAGAATAAACAAAAATTGTTTACACACTACTTGGGCACCTCGACATGGTGTAATGGTTAGAAAGCTTGTCTTGCTAGATCAGTTACGATTCAGTTGGGAGTTCGATCCTCACTGGGTGCCTCATACTTTCGGCTTTGTGCCACATCTGAGCTACGCTTGGAAAGTCACTACACACTACTTGGGAATCGTTTCCTCCCGCAAAATTTTACAGGTTTTTAGAAAGAATGCCAAGACTTTTCTCTGCAATAACAAATGCTCGTGGTAGATTCTTTGATGAATAGAAACTATAAATTTGCTTTAATTGAAATTATAATTATTTTATATTCATTTTGAGTTAAATCATCGTATATTACAAACATAGAAAAATAAATTTCTTTCTTTAAAGACATAAAACTTGATTTATTTTTTAACTTTGAAGTAATAAAATCATTATGGTCCCAAACTTTTGGTTGGTAGTGTATATATATATATATATATATATATATATATATATATATATATATATATATAAGTGTTGTCTATATATTTTATGTAAGTTCTTTTCATATCGTCTGATAAGCTTAATAACATTATCATTAAACAATGAAAGAAAATCACAATATTGATACATATTTTTTAATCCAATCTAAGCTTTCGGCTTACATAAGCCATTATCGAAAATGACAATTACACAATATATTAAGCAATACACGAACAAGAAATTGATGATAGTCTGTTTTTGTTTACATGGATGATTTCCAAGCAACGATAAACACGTGCCTATAAGACGCTGAAAGCGAAAATCGCACCAAAGCTCATGACGTCACACATGACCACGCGAGAGTGAATCCGATGAGTATTGAGTATGGAAAGCCTTTGGTATGAACCAATGGCTTATGTAAGCCGAAAGCTTAGATTGGATTAAAAAAAAAATGTATCAATATTGTGATTTTCTTTCATTGTTTAATGATAATGTTATTAAGCTTATCAGACGATATGAAAAGAACTTACATAAAATATATAGACAACACTTATCTATATTATTTAATGAAACATGTATGAATATATATACACACGCACACACGCACACACACACACACACACACATATATATATATATATATATATATATATATATATATATATATATATATATATATATACTATTTACATTGTTCGAACTGCTGGTTTCATGTTTATTGTCATATTCAGGACGTTTCAGCCATTCTAGGCTCCGGTCTTCTTCAGGTGATATACGTTAGAATTTCGAACCGAACACTTTATTTAGTCTATTGGGGTATATTCTTCTAGTTCCACGTGCCACGCCTTTTCTGGATATCTCAGTTTCAGTTATTTCCCTTTGGTAACTCAACCCTCCACGTTTTTGTTCACCTCTGCTTGGGACAAGTATTGAACTCACAACTCTTTCGGTCAAATCATTGGATTACTTCAACCAACGTTCTTATCCACTGAGCCATGTGTTTCGTTTCGAGATTCAAACGGACATCACCTGAAGAAGGCCGGAGCTTACAAAAGCCGAAGCATCGTGAATACGAAAACAGTCCGACACTGTAAATAGTGCAAATAATTACAATACTTCATCTCATATATATATATATATATATATATACATATATATATATATATATATATATATATATAACAGGGCATACAAGTCATTAGAGATTTTAAAAAGATTATTTATAAAATTGAAGTGAGAGATACATTGCCTGTTAAGTATGTCTCTAGATTCGGTCAGACTCAGACATACTCAGCCCGATTAGCCACATTAATTTTATTTCACTCATTTTTTACTTGCTTTCTTTTTTGTTTTGTTTGTTCTTTCTTCTTCCTTTCTTCTTTATTATGAACAATATAAGCGAAATGTCTTTCAGTCAGTATTTTGAGCTATGGAGTTAAAACGATTCATTTTGGATCCATCTGAATCAAGAACAAAAACGACGAACGACGAAAGATTTTTGTTGCTTTGAAATAGATATACTTGAATGGTCACTTGCTCGGTCTGAGCCTGACAAGTCCGACCCCCGGGGTCACTACTGATATATATATATATACATATATATATATATATATATATATATATATATATATATATATATATATATATATATATATATATATATATATGTGTGTGTGACTATCATATTTGCTATGATTTCGACGCTATACAACAAAAGGCCATATTAGTAGCGTATGTAATATCAACTCTACTATCACCATTGTGCTTGTTTCATATTTAAAGATATAATGTATGTTCTGACCATTCCCTTATAATTAGCCGCATATGTCTCGTTATATTTGATGCGTATATAGTCTCATCACGTTGGGATTGG
Organism: Acanthosepion esculentum; assembly: GCA_964036315.1. Classification (NCBI taxonomy): domain Eukaryota; kingdom Metazoa; phylum Mollusca; class Cephalopoda; order Sepiida; family Sepiidae; genus Acanthosepion; species Acanthosepion esculentum. Next base: position 71,977,726 of record OZ038511.1, on the reverse strand, counting down.
TAGCTTAGGTAATTTTACAAATTACGGATAATGGCTGCCTTCTGAAATACTCACGTGAAGTGTTTTCATTATGTTCGGTCATTTCTCGCGCTGCTGCATTCACCATTGCTTTTTTAACCCAGCGTTTCTGCCTTTGCATGCTTCAGTTTTCTTACCATTAATATTTCAGTTGATCTTCAGAGTAAAAACAGTTTAATAGAAATACGCATGCGCACACAGGCAGTTGCTGGTTTCAGCCAATGAGCAAGTGTAGTGAATGTACATGACTTACGTGATTTTATGAATGGAAAAAAAGACCCGACAAGACGAAAATACACGTTCATTCATGAATTCTTTAAGTCGGTAAGGTGAGAGAAGAGGGGGAGAAAGAAAAGAGTAGACGGACATAAGAGAAATAGAAAAAGTGAAGTAAAGAATAATTGCAGGTCGAAAGAAATAAGTAAAAGGATATAAAAATATATTGAATGAAGGGAGGAAAAGAAGACGGAAGGAGAATCAAGAATTAAGGAGGCAGGAAGAATGAAGAAAGCTATAAATAGCAATTAAATGAGTGAATAGACGAGAAAATTATTAGGTTGGTGCAAAAATAATGTCGTTTTCTCACATATGTTACTTATGTAAATAACGACATTATTTTTACACCAACCTAATAGTTTCGAAAAAAGAAAGAAGAAAAGAAAGAAAGAAAACAAAATAAATAAAAAGGAAAAGAAATATAGAAAGAAATGAAAAGAAAAGAAAAGAAAAGAAAAGAAAGAAAGAAAGAAAGAAATGTAAAAAAAAAAAAACGAAAGAAAGAAGCTATCGGGAGCCTAGTGTCTGCTTCGGTGAAATGGAAATAAGGTGGGAAATAAGAAGAAAAAGAAAAAAAAAAGAAAAATTAAAAAAAAAAGGAAGAAAGAATGGTACATACAAGGAAAAGAAAAAACGTATAGCAAAAAAGGAAAGAATAAAAAGGACGAATAGATTGACAAGAAAATTCAGAAAAAACACAAAAAAGAAAAAGTAAGACAAAAAAGATCAAGAAGGAAACAGACACAAAATGTGAATGAATGAATGAAAAAAGAACGAAAAAAGCACAAACCAAATAGTTGGAAGGAAGCCATGCAAAAAATTAAAAGTATCTATCTATCTATCTATCTATCTATCTATCTATCTATCTATCTATCTATCTATCTATCTATCTATAATCATTTATTCAAATATATATATATATATATATATATATATATATATATATATGGAAAGAGAGAGGGAGAGAGATGTGAAACGAAAAAGACAAAAGAAAATCATCAGCTGAGTTAAGAACAAACTTGCATCATTAATGAATATAGCCATGTAAAAACATCAAAAAAAATAAATAAAATAAAAGAACGGAAGAAATCCGAATGAAATAAAAGAATGAAAAAGAAAATGACAGAAGAATGAAGTCAGTATGAAGCAAAAGTTGTGGTTATGTCCGTGTGTTATAAAAGAAAAAAAAAAACAGACAAAAGTGCAAAAGATGGTGGAAAGTTATCAACGCGTTGCAAAAACGCGTACCGTGTGCAAAAATAGAAGCTACGTGCGGCTCTAGAATGACGTACACATGTTTTGAGATTCTCGCTGTCAGTTCAGGTTAGCTAGACGCCATTATACATATATTTGCAATTGTCATAGCAACGACACAGGTGAACTGAAAATAGAATCAGAGAACCTATATCTATCTATCTATCTATCTATCTATCTATCTATATATATATATATATATATATATATATATATATATATATATACAGTGTAACCCGGATATAAGAACCCGGATATAAGAGAAACACGGATATGAGATAGATTTTCTCTGGTCCCAAATTAGAGGCTGTGTTAATGTATATGTAATAAACCAAACCCGGATATAAGATAAACCCGGATATAAGATACTTCTTCTCCAGTCCCGACAACTCTCTTATATCCGGGTTACACTGTATATATATATATATATATATATATATATATATATATATATATATATACAGGGCGCGGCTGGTATTTGAGGACATACAGATTTAAGATTAGTACTGCTTCCTACTAACTTCTAATGCTTTTATTTTTCAGAAATCAAGAATGGCAAACACTATGATAACAAATGAAATGAAAAGGCATGCTGTGATTGTGGCATTAAAGGCTGATCATAGCGATTTGGATATTGCACGTTTTCTCAGAGTTGCAAGAATGGATGGCTGACCATTTGTACGACCACATCACACCCAACATTTGGCCTCCTAACTCTCCAGATATCAGCCCACTAGACTATTATGTGTGGAGCGTTATTGAGAAGGAGTTTAATAAACAGCCTCATAACACCAAAGACTATCTTAAAGCTGCAATAGTTCGAGTAATGTCTGACATAAATAAGGACCAATTAATCAGAACTTGCAGCCGATTTCCACCACGTGTAGAGGCAGTTATTGATGCTAGTGGTGGTTTTATTGAATAAAATTAAATAATAGTTAGCTAAATTTCATGTTTACTTGTTTGTAATCAAATATAATTATATTCATTTGTTCAGCAAGTTCTTTTACTAATCCATAAAATCTGTCCTCAAATACCAGCCGCACCCTGTACATAGACACACACACACACACACACACACGTAACCATTTCCGACCCTCACCCGTAGATGTGCAGTTAAAATGCACTGAAACCAAGTTGCATCTTTGTTGTGAGTAAAATGGTTTTGTCTATGTGATAAAATTATAATAAATAAATAAATATATATATATATATATATATATATATATATATATATATATATATATATATGTATGTATACAGCAAGCAGAAACATTTTTTTGTCCCGATGATGGCCATGTTGGCCGAAACTAGTCGAGGAATCTAAATGAAATAATAATAATAAAAGCATAAGAATATTAATCTACAACCCAGTATGTCTGAAGATTTTAATTAATTTTTTTAATAATTTTTATCGTTCAAAATATATATATATGTATATTTATTACCTTAAAAGCCGCGGAGGGCTCTTGATTGTCGGTTCATCATCACAATAGGTAGGGATGAGTAGATGCGATTGGCAGCAGTACTCAAAATCGATCGCTGCATTTAAGTACTGCATTAATAATTTAAGCTTACCTTTTAAAAGTTCACCGATAAATCTTCTGCCGGCACTTAAGTTAAAGATAATTTGATGTATGTAGGTCCTTACTTTCAGTGCAAATAATTATTTTTTTATTTCAGGGGTGACTTTCGCTGGATTTCGCAATTAATTTCGCTTATTCCCAAAAGTTGTTATCGCACAAAACCATTTGGCGCAAAAAATCGCTGAAAACAATCGCAGTAATGAAAACTTGGGAATCCAAAACTTCAGAATTGCCGGCCCGGATCCAGCCCCGAATGCTTTTAATTTGTTCACGAGGTCGGCCTGATTTCAAAATCAAAATATGTTGGGCTACAGCCTCTAGGAGTAAAGTTGAAAGTGTGACACGGTGATATGCTAACATACACATTTATCATATATATATATATATATATATATATATATATATATATATATATATATATATATATATATATATATATATATATATATATATACAGGGTGTCCATAAAGTTCGTGCGCACTTTAAAAAAATTATGACTTTATTTGTATTTGCGATAGAAATAATTTGTAAAAAGGATTAGAAAGAAGTACATCTATATTTTTTAAGGTTTTATTGAAATTTTACTTAACTTTCCACATGTCCTCCATCATTAGCAAATCAAAGCCTATTACGAAAATGGACGTTAAAAGTTATAAATATACGGCCCAATGATTCCGCCAGCAAAAAAAGAATGGACACTAAACAATGACATTTTGTGGATGCAGTGGCTTTTCAACAATCTTCCTTGGAATTTCATCAGACCAAATGCGAAAATTCTGCTTATTAACGAATACAACAAGATGAAAAAGAAAAAAAGTGTGGATAACATAGAAGAAAGAATGTGAACGAGGCTAAGAAAGAAAGAAAGAAAGAAAGAAAGCGAGAAAGAAAGTGTAGATAACATAGAAGAAAGAATGTGAACGACGCTAAGAAAGAAAGTGTAGATAACATAGAAGAAAGAATGTGAACGAGGCTAAGAAAGAAAGAAAAAAGAAAGAAAGAAAGAAAGTGTAAATAACATAGAAGAAAGAATGTGAACGAGGCTAAGAAAGAAAGAAAGTGTAGATAACATAGAAGAAAGAATGTGAACGAGGCTAAGAAAGAAAGAAAGAAAGTGTAAATAACATAGAAGAAAGAATGTGAACGAGGCTAAGAAAGAAAGAAAGAAAGTGTAGATAACATAGAAGAAAGAATGTGAACGAGGCTAAGAAAGAAAGAAAGAAAGTGTAGATAACATAGAAGAAAGAATGTGAATGAGGCTAAGAAAGAAAGAAAGAAAATGTAGATAACATAGAAGAAAGAATGTGAACGAGGCTAAGAAAGAAAGAAAGAAAGTGTAAATAACATAGAAGAAAGAATGTGAACGAGGCTAAGAAAGAAAGAAAGAAAGTGTAGATAACATAGAAGAAAGAATGTGAATGAGGCTAAGAAAGAAAGAAAGAAAATGTAGATAACATAGAAGAAAGAATGTGAACGAGGCTAAGAAAGAAAGAAAGAAAGCACAAAAAAGAAAAAAGAAAGAAAGAAGAAAGAGAGATAGAAAAATACTAAAAAAGAATGAGGGGTGTATTCATAAGTAAAGTATATCTAAAGTGAGAATCGATGACAAAAATCCAATGGAAAAAAATCTCAGTTTCATAAGATTAATTAACAAGATTAGGTGTAAAGGTCATTTGCCTGTTGTTATCAATAAAGGGTGTTCCAATAACCGATTTTAAATGTGGATTAAGTTTAAGCGTTTAATGATTTTTTTTCTTTTTCTTACACTTTTAACAACTTAAGTCTTTGGAAAATTCAACCATGGAAAGATTAACAATCAAACAACGTGTTAAAGTTATCGAAGCCCATTACGAAAATGGATGTTCAAACAGAAATGCAATGAGAAGTTCCCAGGTCGCATCATCTCTCGAAACAGCGAAGTCAATTGGCCACCACGATCGTGCGACTTGATGCCTTTAGATTTCTTCGTTTGGGGTCATCTCAAAAGTAAGGTCTATGCCAACAAGCCAACAACAATTCAACAGCTGAAGGATGAGATAATAAGGCATATTGGTGAGATCGAGGAGCAACTATGCAGAGACGTCATCAAAAAATTTGACCATTGAGTGGAGGTGTGTCGCCGAAGCCTTGGTGGACATTTGGGCGATATTATTTTTCACACATAATTGCCATGACTTAAATAACATGATCCAATATAGAAATAAATAAATTTTCACCAATAACACTGATTTATTTACGGTTGACGCGTCTTCATGAAACACCCTAAATATTTTTTTTTCTTGCACTAGAGTATTTATATACAATCAATCGCTCGCTCGTACATGTATCTATATTTACGCATTTGGCTTTTTATATATATATATTTAAGTCTGTTTCGCAGATCATCAGTGTGGTTAGACATCGCCGGGATCGAAACTCGACCGATTTAGCATCAGCCAGAGACTCTACACCTAAGCTATCGGCTTATGACAATGAAAGAGAATCTTTTAACCTATTATATACGTGATATATATATAAGCGCCAAATCAGCAGCCAGAGCGCTCAAATTTATAACTGAAGAGCTTATTTCGTTATAAGCAGGAGCAGTCATTGTTTTTAAAAGTTCCCATGTTAAATCGAGTCACGTTTATATATATATATATATATATATATATATATATATATATATATATATATATATGCATGTTTCATTAAAAACGACAAGGTACTAGGTTAAGCTTTTTATTTAATTTTTCTTGTGTTCGAACAAGAGCTTTCTTTTCTGGACAAAGAGTCTGTAAAAACTGTCCAAATGTTTTATAGTTCCGACGCTTTCGGCGATACCTTTAACCATTATCAAGGATGATTCGATTTTTCAGTTTAATAGAGTGTGTGCATTATGTATATGTTTTTGTGTGTTGTAAGGATGTTTTAATTTACGAATACGGTTAGCACATTGTGGCTTTGTTCGTAGTTAATATTGTTAAGAGTTGGCTTTTTCTTTTTTATTATTAAAGCTTCCATTATTTTTAATCTTTTTTTACAGGTGGATGCAGTTATTACATCTGTGTTTTCTACTAGTATGTTTCTAATTAAATAAAAAAGCTTAACCGTAGTATCTTGTCTGTCGTTTTTAATGAAACATTCATAAATGAAGGATTGCTGCCTAAATATACATATATATATAAACGTGACTCGATTTAACGTTTGTAAGGGTTTTTAGCCCGGTGTAAGCAATCTAGACTTCGAGCACTTTACTGATTAGGTGATTTTGCTTTCAGGCCTTTTGTTTTTTTTTAGTTTTGTCGTCTTCATTCAAGACTGTATATGTATAAAAGTTTAGGTTTTGGCAAGCTGTCTGTTGGTTACGTTTGTTTTTTGTTTTTCTTTAATATATATATATATAATATGTATATATATATATATTGCTCAGTGTTGGTTTTGATATAGAGAGCCTCGAGAATTCATACCTTTCTCAAGAGTATTAACACTTAAGTGAATTTCAGTCAGTTATATGTCATGAGTGCTACACGCTTAGGCGATCATGTATCTTTCGATATCTGGCGAGGCAGATTTTTTTCCCGCAGTAGGTTGCCATTTCTTTCTGCGGTAGGCCATCTTGCCATCTTAATCATCCACAATAAGTCTTCTCCGTCAACTACTGCTTTTTATATCATGTAAGATAGATTCTGAAGAGAAAAATTGCCTCGCACGACACTGAACCAAGATTCTTCGCAGCAGACCTAGCATTTGATTCAATATCTATATGATTTATTTATATTATTTATTAGCAAATAAATGAATAAGGAGAAATGAGATCTCTAATTAATTAGATCTAATTAAATAATCTCTAATTAATAGTGTAATTCAGCAATTCTCAAACGGTGCGGCCTGAAAGGTGCCCAGCTGCGCCCCAAGTTAACAGAAGAATAATTTATGGATTGGGAGGCACGGTGGCGTAATGGATAGCGGCTCGGATTGAGGAATCTCCTACTATCACAATAAAACAAAACAAAACAAGCTGGTGTTACTTGATGAGGAGAAATTAAAAGTTTCTGATATGGTGAGGAAGAAAATTAACAAAAAAAACAAAAACATAATGGCGAAATATAACGTGCGATGGATAAATTGTCGTCTAAATTATGCAAAAATGAAAATAACACTGACATCTCATTTTGACAACATTGAAGTAATACAGAGTAATAGTAAGGAGGCAGGGTCGAGTAGTGGATAGCGGCTCGGACTGAGGAATCGGAGAGCCGAGTTCGAATTCCAGTCGTTACGTAAGTGAATGTTATGGATTCGACTTACGTGCTAATATGAATCCTCGTCTCCACCCCTCTCCACTGCAAGACAGCTTTGGATGGCAACGGGTCTACCGCAGTATAGAAATGGCAACTTACTGCAGGAAAAAAATCTTCATCAGTCATGTATCAAAAGATACATGATCGCTTAAGCGTGTATCACGCATGGCACCTAACTGGCTAAATTTATGGTTTATTTTTATATTAAAAAATCTTTATTTTTAAAAAGTTAGAGACACCAAGTACATGAGTTCCATGTTTAATTCAACTGACGTTTCAACTGATGATGTTGGCTTATCGTTAACGGAAGGAGAGATGTTCACTGTATCTGCTGATTGTGGCTTATATATCAAGTATAAAGAGATATCCATCGATCAATTTTGGATCTCCATTGAATAAGAATATCCTTCAGTAATTAGTAAAGCATTGAATATTGTATTTCAATTTTCCATATCATACCTCTGCAAAAATACATGGTACAAAAGGTAAATTGTCGACATATTATATTTTTAATTTCGCGCATGCGCGTTGTTTGGTTTTGATTTTGTCGACAGCACAGTATAGTGGGGTTAGTTGTGCACCGTATGTGAGGAAAAGAGCACCATGACCCCATTCACTCCGCCAGAAATTTGGGAACGGCATACTGGACTGCTTCGCATTCGCACCGGAAGCTCCAATACGAACTTCAGAGTGTCTGAAGTGTTCTGAGGACAGCGCAGATGATTCGGAAAGAGTTGGATGAGTCTAATGGTGATTACGAAGGTACGGCAGCTCGGAAAACTAACTCTGATCGTTTTGATATAAAAAGAACTCCCGAATTTTGTCGGAGGCCTACATCAATTGCCTTGAGGAGGTACAGCTGCCCTGGGTCAAGATGGTGGCTGTTGGAAGACCCTATGTCAGGCAACAGGACTCTTCACCATGCCACACAAGCAGGAGAACCGTGTCATGGCTGTCAGGCAATTTCTTCGACCACAACACCCCTTACATCTAGCTACCTAACTCCTCAGACTGCAACCCCCTTGATTATTATGTGTGGGGCGCAGTTGAGCGAGAGATCAACAAAACTCCTTGAAACACCAAAAGGTGAATTGAAGGCAAGGATTCACCAACTGAAACAAGGAGACTATCCAGAAAAGTTGCAGGAGATTCTAAAGTCGTCTGAAGGCAGTCGTCGAAGCCAATGGCGATTTTATTGAGTAAGTTTACTCTTAAGTCTTTCAAGATATTTTTGTGTAATTTTGGTAAATATTATCTGTTAAAACGAGATGTCAACATTATTTTAATTTTTTTTTTTTTTTTTTTTTGGCGGCATTTTGACGACAATTTATCCATCGCATCTTGTAGATCAAATATTGAATACATAAATGAATGTATGTTTATCACATATAAAGCCTTTGATAATGGCCAAAGCACTGGTTTCCCGCTTTCACATATAGAATGCTTTAAAAATAAATGTTTATTTCAGGAGACTTATTATTATTTACTATTTTTAAATTTAATAACTAATTTTTCCTTATTGAAATTTAAAAGTGCGCCTCAGAGTTTTAGCTATTCTACAAGTGCGCCCTAAAGCAAAAATGGCTGAGAAACACTGGTTTAATTAATAGACCTGGAGTTTTCTCCTTTAGACAGTTCTCAAGATCAACATTATCGGCGTGAGCACGAACGCACAACTCCTGTTAATCGAATTAAATTGCAAGTTGGTCGGAAAAACTTTCTTATTCTTCAATTTGAATATTTTAACGATATTGAGCTACACAATTCTCGCTACGATGTTCCGTGTTACAGTATAAAACTCACAATCAAGTCGGATCATTATAACATCGATTACACCCTGGTACTAAAAAAGGAATTTATTAAAAGACACTCAGGCAGATAAACTGTGATGCAATGCCTTTGCACAGGATTATATTCTACGAAATAACACTAGTAAGTATGCTTCATTTTTTTATTAAGCCATTTTTATATTATTCTACGAAATCACACTAGTAAGTATGCTTCATTTTTTATTAAGCCATTTTTTATATTATTCTACGAAATAACACTGGTAAGTATGCTTCTTTTTTTTATAAAGCCATTTGTTATATAGGAATAAAATGTCGCTGCCGACACTTGAGTTTGAACATAAATTGCCTGTGAGATCCCATTATTGAATTAAGGAAACCACGTGACCACAGAAGAAATGCATATAAAAGGAGGTAGCGTAATCAGTGGAGATTCTGGAACTCTGAAAGTAGGGGGCACTTGGGGGCCGAGATTTTTCTGCACAGGAGGGGTGGGCAAATTCAAACAGCGTCTTTATTTTCATACTACACCACTATCGTATACACAACTTAGGAATGAGTTTTAGTATGTTACTCCACTAAATTAAACGGAATAACTTTTCATTTATAGTAGTGGAGTTCTAATCTATTCTTGCCCTCTTTTCCACTCTCAAGCTGTTGGATCAGAAGAGAAGTTAACTTCAAAACAAAATCAAAGGGTTAAAACTAAGGTCAATACTAGCAGAACAGTGCAATTTCTCTGCACTGATTTTTTTCCTCTACAAAATTTAGAAAACGGGGGGACCGAGGGCCAGCCAAAATTCTTGGGGGGCATTGATCTCTTCTGCCCCCTTCGTAGAATCGCCATTGAGCGTTACGTCAAAACGATCGTTATTTCTACTCTATCCTCTATTACTATATGGGCCGCTATTCTCTACTCTATTCACTATACTATTTCTCCATTTGGATCACTATACGGATTACTATTCGAGCGAGTATTATCGGGCAAGGACCATTAGCGCGAGCGATTATGCGAAGGCACCTGATCCCAGTATTGTTCAATGGTGTACTATAGTTGTATCTGCAATTACAAAGTCTCTACTACAATGAGCATTACGAAAGTGACAACCAGTATACATTGGCATTACAAAAGTGGCAGTGAGTTTTCATTGACATCACAAAACCATTGTATTTATATAAATTAATGTGGATACATTAACTTGTTACATCAGGCCGAAGGAGAAGCTTGGTCAACATTGTCTATCATACACCTAAATAATTCGACTAGCGACCTATTATTCATTTGAACAATTTCCTCAATCATCGCAAGAATTCTTCTCCGTCCAATTTAACAGGTACCACAATACTACTTTGCAGGGATTTTCATAAAACATCCATGATTTTAAAAATTTCTTCATATCTACAAATATTTTTTCCTCTTTTTTAAAAAATTCTATTTAAAAAATATATAAAATAAAATTCATTGTATGTCAAGACTCTTTTTGGTAAACAAAGAGAAAACTGTATTACCTGAAAAATTAATCTTGATTTAGTTCGCTCAAAGACGGCTGCCGGTTGGCTGACCAGTATCTAATCACGTGATTCTTTCAGTTATAAATGATTGGCCAAGAATTCTAACTTTAGAAACCCATTCATTCATACTATGTTATCGACGGGAAGATGGCCGCTCCCTAACAGTAGTTATTGCAGGTGAATATCGTCAAAAGGTCTTTTTATCGTTAATCAAATAACCTATTTTTGGTTTGATAATATTCAGACGCGAGTAGCAAAACTGCGGCCTGCAACTGTCGCAGTTGGACTCAACCTTGTTTGATGTGCGCCGCGCTTGCCTGGTAAAAACGGAATGCGAAAACGAGGCACTTTGAACTGCTGGCGATTTTCTAAAGTCTGAGTAGCACACGAGTTGTCGATAGCGACGCGTGCAACGCAGTAGCCTCAGCAAGAAATAAATGATTGAGAGACAGAATGAATCTATCAATGAATGATAGGAAAGATAGTATTAACCTATACTATTTCAATATTAGCGACATGGTGATGGCGAGAGAAGCAATTGATAAAAATTCAAGTGTACAAATAACACGATTGCGTTCATTTACGTCACGCATACGTCATATAAACGCCGAGGCGTTTTCACGAAAATAATGACAACAACAATAAAAATAATATAATAATAATAATGTATCTTTGAATAATCTAATGTATCTTTGAAGATATTCGAAAAACTGTCAAAATACAAGGACCTTGAAATAGAAATCTCAAAAATGTGGCACATGGGAACATCAACAATTCCTGTTGTAGTTGGAGCCCTTGGACTGGTTGGAAAAGATTCCAGTAGGCTGATTGAAGGGATCCCTGGAAGTCCATGCCTCAAAGAGATACAAAAAATTGTTCTGACAAGTACAGACCACACTTTACGAAGGGCTTTATCTATGTAATTATTTTTTATTTTATTTCTTTTTTTTTTGCAGTGGAAAGTGTCATGATACCATTTCTAACCTTAGGTCCCTGGGCAGGACCCGGAAAGAAATGTGTAAACGCCAGATATCAAAGGAAATAAAAATAATAATAATAATAATTATTATTATTATTATTATTATTATTATTATTATTATTATTATTATTATTATTATTTCCTTTGATTTCTGTTGTATACACATTTCTTTCCGGGTCCCAACCGGAGATCTAATGTCAGAAATGGCTTCATAACATTTTCCACTGATCATTTTTGAAAAGAAAATCAGACATTTTACACAGATAAAGCCATTATTATTATTATTATTATTATTATTATTATTATTATTATTATTATTATTATTAGCTGTTTAATATTATGTTGTTAGACATGAAATGTTGCGCTTTGTAGGAAATGAATAAGACGTTTCTAATTTATTTAGTTAAAATAAGCACCATGTTGATGAATGTCTGTTCTCCAACGTATTTCTAAATTCCTAATTTCCATCTTTAAAAAAATTCTCATCCTTTGATGAGATAAACAGTTCAAATGATTCAATTGCCGCTTCCTTATTGAAGAATGTTTTATTGCGTATGAAAAGCTCAAAATGCTTAACTGTGATAATCAGTAGGAGAGATATCAAGTGAATATTTAAAAAAAAAATAATAATCATTCAGGCTGTGCAGCTTTTGGACAGTTGATTGAGAAGCGTGAGGCCGTGAGTTGTCGTGCAGCAAAATTGGGTTATTCACACATCTAGGATGTTTCTTTTTCCATTTTTCATGCACACGCTCGATTTCCCTACAACGCGAGGTTGCTGTTATTGTTTCTCTTGAGGCAAGAATGAATAACTTCCTTGAAAGGCCACCATACAGTGACTATTAACTTTTTGTTTAGAGTGCAGTGGAGGTTTTGGGTATCGTTTTGGTAAAATAGGAAAATTGTCCCGGTTTTCCCACATGAAACTGTTGAGGTTAAAAATGCGACAAAATTGAATAAAAACAATAACTACGGCTTGAAAGATTTGAGTGAATTGGTTTGGTTTGGTTTGGGTTGGTTTGTTTTACAACATATCAACCGCAATGGGTTATTTAATGCCAACAATGTTTATTGCTGGTAATATTTTCCTTCAAAAATATATTTCTGGTAATATTTGCTTTCTTCAAAAATCTATATCTGATAATATTTTCCCCAAAAAATGTATCGCTGGTAATATTTCTCAAAAAATGGATAGTTGGTAATATTTCTCAAAAAATGTATTTCTGGTAATATTTATTTTCTTCAAAAATCTATATCTGATAATATTTTTCCTCAAAAAATGTATCGCTGGTAATATTTCTCAAAAAATGTATAGCTGGTAATATTTTTTTCTTCAAAAATGTATTGCTGATAATAATTTTGACAAACTATTTCTGGTATTAAAACCTATTTTTACACTTTCATAATGTTTTGACCCCAGTTTGGGGTTTAACTATTTACCCATAGCTGGGACCCTAACAAGTGCTACCACCCCGGGTTAGCGTGGACCTGGAAACATCAGCAATGAAGAGGTGGTTCCATGCTCCTCAAAACCTCCTGACCAGAGGCCTTGCTGTTGGACATAGTTTATCGTCTTAACCAGGACGCGGATGGAGTTTATCGCCATACCCAGCATGGATTAGAGTGGACAAACTCTCACTTTTAGGCGGACGGATAAAGAAAGACTCAAACTTCTGCTCGGTGTGTAACAATAAAAGAAGAAAAAAGGGTATAAGGATATACACAATTACGAGAGAAAGAAAGGGAGAAGAACGTTCCTTTCACTTTAAAGGAAGAACAAATGTTCATAAAAAAAGAAAAGCCTTGCTCAAAATATATCTCTGAGTGCCAAAAAGTTCTTTAATCGAGTAGTAGATTGTTGTTTAAAGATTAAAACACTCACAGTTTTCTTCAGAGTAGGAAGCTGTCGGAAGATATGAATTTCGTAGTTGAGTGAGTTCGTAGGCCGGCGACAGATCTTCTCGGTGCAAGGAGGCAGATCTCAATTGGTTTTGAGTAGTCGGCCGAAGTTCTTTCGACAGTCCATAGTAGGTAGTTCTTTCTTGAAGATGACTTCCAAGATCACTGCTTTTCTGTTACCGACCTTTGTTATCACAGACGGTTGTCGATTACTCACTGCTAAATAGGCGAAGATTCTCCGTATTTATGGAGATTTAGGAGGCTCAGAAATATCGGAGACTTTTCCCTTCAAAATTGCTATACAAATTTCCTGGTCCCTTCATTGGTTAGAAAATATATTCTTATCTCTGATAAGAATCAAGATTTTGGGAGCTGCTTTTTGGAAGCAAGGGCCCGGCAAGCTGTGAGCGTTACACCCAGACTTTATGGCACCGTGGACAGGATAGTGGTCGTTAAATTCCTTTTCATATTTTACAGCTCTTTCGTTTGTCAGAAAATATATTCTTATCACTGATAAGAATCAAGGCTTTGGGAGCCGGTTTTGAAATAAGAAAAAAAGGTTGGTGTGAGGATTGGAAAATAGGCTAGAACGTGAATATTGTAGTCGTGGTTCTCAAATTAAAGTCCAATAGTGATTCACTTGCATCTAACCACTGGTCTACTAACTTACTGTTGTCAAAGATTTTCCATTTCCCATCCCATTTCGATGGCAATATGGTTCTTTTCCACAGTTTGTACTCATCCAATAAGATTACAGGATATTGTTTCGCTATAATCATTTTCATTGGGCTTAACAATATATTGATGAAAGAAATATTACCAGGAATAAGTCAAGATATTTTCATATACTAAGGAGCTTATTTCATTAGACGACTTGACTTGACTAACAACCAACCCATTCTGAAAAGGTACTGTGATTAAGTTTTTTATGTAATTTTTCTTATGTTCTTATAAAAAGTAATTATAAAACCATCCTTGATAATGGCTAAAAGTATATCCGAAAGCAATAGGACATACAAAACATTTGGATAATTTCTACATAATTTATGCCCCAAAAAGAAGAAGATTTTCAGAACACAAGAAAAGTTAAACAACACAATTAAACACAGTTACTTGTCAGTCGTTTTTCATGAAATACACACACACACACACACACACACACACACACACACACACACACACACACACACACACACACACGTATATATATATATATATATATATATATATATATATATGAAGAAATATTGTCTAAAGGTGTGCTATATTTATGGGATAAAGTGCTCAATATCAGAGATAGAGCGTGTGTAAATATAAAAGTGAACATAGAAGTCAACACTTAGAGGCAACAGTCTGTTTCATTCTAGATGCAATTGTCAGGCCTGACGATTGCATCTAGCATAAAACAGACTGTCGCCTCTAAGTGTTGACTTCTATGTTCACTTTTATATATATATATATATATATATATATATATATATGACGAAACGCGTAACATGAACACTTTTTCTAATTTGACATAAATCATTCCTCTTTACTTATATATATATATATATATATATATATATATATATATATATATATATATCGTTAATGGATGGTCACTCGTAT
>OZ038511.1:71950021-71957521 GCA_964036315.1 Acanthosepion esculentum | reverse complement strand
AACAACTCCAGATAATGAGCAGGGATATCATACTATCTGGCGATCTCGTAAGATTTAAGTAGTTTTTTTCATTTTATGAGAGAAAAAGGATTATTTTGCAATTTTTAATGTTTTGTTATTTAAAGGTTTTATTTAATAAAATAGTATTTGAAATATTGCTAAAGCAGGCTGTGGTGATAGAAAAATAGATAAATAAAAAGAAATAACCAAAAGACCAAGATTTCACCATCACAAATAAACGGATAATAAAACTCGACAGGCAAACAAAGCCATAGTTCGACCAACCAGTCAGCAAGTTTATACAATCAGGTTATATTAAAATAAATAAACAAATAATAACAAGGAGACTAAAATTTCATCATCTGTAACTGTTATGGTCCAGGTCCTTGTACCAATGAAGAATAAGTCGAACACAGGTATGGAATAACACAGATATATATTACAAACAGAATATGTACAAAAGAGTAGAAGTGTTAGTAATAATAATCAGGTTAGGTTAGAGAGAACTATGTTGTCTCGAAGTATCACTATTCCAATGTCTGACAGTAATCGTCTAGCCGACTGCCCGACTCACTCTCTCTGTCTGTCTGTCTGTCTGACTCACCCACTGTCTCTGTCTCTGCTGCTTCCTCTTGAGGCGCAGTATCTATGGAGTACGGACTAGTCCATTACTATTATGGGTAGGTTCCCATAACAGTAACAATTCGACCAACCAATCAGAAATCTTTCACAACGAGAAGATAAAGTCGCGAGTCAATAAGAATACTAGTTTATCCATGCCGTCAGAAATGTTGAAAAGTATTTGTTAAGTAATTCTTGAGTAATCAGTTTATTACTTAATAACAATAGAAAAATGATCACTCACTTTATAGTCAGTAGAATCTTCTATTAATACTATTTCATCCATTTTGTCAAAAATGATGGCATATCTTAAATACTTGTGGTGATAGAGTAATAAATAAATAAAAATAAATAACAAGACCAAAATTTCACTATCCCTAAAAATAGATTGATAATAAAAATAGCCAGGCAAACTAAGCAATAGTTCAACCAATCAATAAGGAATCTTCCGCAACCACGATTATAGAGAAAGAAATTTAAGTATTATAACAATGAAACAAAAATTTCACCATTTCTAAAACTAAGTTGTCCGCCCAATCAATCAGAAAACTTTCGTAAATAAGCTATAATGCCACAAGCCAATGAGAAGCGAGCAGACTTTTCAAAGGAGATCTATAGATGTGTATATAAGCAAATGGAAGATCAACCAAAATCAGATTTAATAAATTAATTTTGCCCATTAGTTTAAAAGCCGCATTCCGTACGAAGATTTAAGCTAGCGCTTGCGGAGGGCTAAGTGGATCTCAAGCCCAAATTAAAGATGGCACGTGGAACTAGAACAGTCTACCCCAGTGAGCGAAATAAAGGGTTCAGTACGACATTCCAGCCACCTGAAGAAGGCCGGAGCGTACAACGGTCGAAACGTTGTGATAAACATGGCGACAAAGATGAGGACAACAGTCCGCATAATGTAAATAGTGTACATAATACCTCATCTCAGAAATATAGACAAATACTGAAGGGCCAGAACGTTGTAATAAATATGGCGACAAAGATGAGGACAATAGTCGGAATAATCTAAATAGTGTACATAATACCTCATCTCAGAAATATAGACAGATACTAAAGGGTCAAAACGTTGTAATAAATATGACGACAAAGATGAGGACAATAGTCCAAATAATGTAAATAGTGTACATAATACCTCATCTCAGAAATATAGACAAATACTAAAGGGCCAGAACGTTGTAATAAATATGGCGACAAAGATGAGGACAATAGTCCGAATAATGTAAATAGTGCACATAATACCTCATCTCAGAAATATAGACAGATACTGGAAGGCCGAAACATTGTAATAAATATGTAACAAAGATGAGGACAATAGTCCAAATAATGTAAATAGTGTACATAATACTTCATCACAGAAATATAGACAGATACTGAAAGGCCGAAACGTTGTGATAAATATGACGACAAAGATGAGGACAATAGTCCGAATAATGTAAATAGTGTACATAATACCTCATCTCAGAAATATAGACAGATACTGAAGGGCTGAAACGTTGTAATAAATATGGCGGCAAAGATGAGGACAATAGTCCAAATAATGTAAATAGTGTACATAATACCTCATCTCAGAAATATAGACAGATCAAAAGATTAATGTAAAAATTATACTACATCGACATTGATCTTACTGACAGAAAGATAAGACTTATTTAGTGCAACAAGTTTTAACAAAAATATACGAAAGAGCAATTGTCAATTTTCAAAGTCTAGCAGGACTGCAGAGTCAAAGGCACGATATGTTTACAATTAACCGTTAATTCAAATCTTTGATTCAATAATGGATCACTATTCAAGAACCTGATAATCTGCATTTTTTCCTGTAAACACAGAAAACATGGTTCATATAACGATCTACATGTCCTTGACAGTTTTAAAATTTTCCATTTGACTTTAGTATTTTTATTCTCATATTTCAACCAGCAAAATATTTTGAAAGTGGAGTATTATTTCTATAAGTATTATTAGTAGAAGACGATATGTGTTGAGACCACTGGGTTGTGAAAGAATCAATCAATTGTCTACTCACCAGTCATTTACTAACACCTGATGAAATGTGTCAATACACATCAAAACATGATTGCATTTGTGTAGCGTTTTTACATGTTTTTGATGTAATATCCTAAAATAAAGAATATTGCTCTACTTTTGTACTGAGCCCTCTTTTAAATTGAATGTTATGAATGTCGGAATTGGATTCTATTCATTCTCATTATATATATATATATATATATATATATATATATATACACACACATATATATATATATATATATATGTATGTGTGTGTGTGTGTGTGTGTGTGTGTGTGTGTGTGTGTGTGTGTGTGTGTGTGATCAATATATATATAAACTTCCAAGAGGATAGAATCCAGGTAGAGCTCAATGTTTCAGACAGAGCAAGAATATAATATAAAAGGCTCAAACACTAATATTCCATTTTCCGATTATTTTTTGGATTTCGTAGGTCTGGTCAATTGGATCGTGATTACGATTCCAATGTAATAAATTATAACCATGGAATATTAGTGTTTGAGCCTTTTATATATATATATATATATATATATATATATATATATATATATATATATATATATATATATATTATAAGGGATTATAATAAAAACATTTTGAAATCGCCACACAAATGCTTTCATGTTTCAGTACTATGATTGTACTTCTTCAGGCGATCGTATGTAACTGGTGATTAAATGATTTTTAAGGAACTTTAACAACAAAGTGTTACCTCTTTTCCGAAAGTGAAAAGAGGGGGACATAAGATTTATGCTAAATAGAAAAGTAAGCTCAGAGGGTGGAAGTGGGTTTGTTATTTTTTCATGTCACGATAAACCGGAACATAGACATGTCATCAATGACGATTGGAGAAAATAAGCCGGCGACAAATGTATCGAGATATATCATGTTTCATTGAATGGTATAGACATTTTATAGACATATTTTGACTACTAATTTTGATACTGATCCTTTCTAGTTCTCTAATCAGATTCTTGATATTAAGATCACAGTCATCAAGGAGAAAGTCGTAGTTTTTGTTCACCCAAGTACTTTCGATCTTTTCCGAGATCATATTCAGTGGTAAATTATGAAGGCCATCTTACTGTAACTGGGATAAAATTTGCATTCCGTTGTGACGGTAATTTTTTTAAAAGACACGTGAATGCACTTTGTGATTATTTTAAATTAATTCGTTTCAATTTTAATGCAATGAACACAATTTCCTCAAAAGGTCATTTACAAAACTTCTTATAACTTGTGCCGTAATACTTTGTGTATAATTTATATATGAATACTGGGATGTACTTTTTATAATGTTCCTCAATTTTGCTGATTCCTGTTGATAATATTCCTGTCTGTCATAAATAAAGATACTAGAATTAAAACTGGATTGGTAATTTCTTCTTGTAATATCATCATTTACCGTATCTTGGGGTGCATCTTGTCAAAATATTCCCATACCACCTTTATATGCCTTTCCTGACTTTAAAAGGTTCAATTTTGTTGATTCCTGTTGATAATGTTCCTTTATATCATAAATAAAGCTACTAGAATTAAAACTGGCTTGGTAATTTCATCTTGTGCAATCATCATTTACCGTATCTTGGGGTGCATCTTGTCAAAATATTCCCATAACACATTTATACACCTTTTCTGTGACACATTTGGATAGGCGCTGTTATTTTACTCATCCAGAAAACAGAAACTAGTAGATTATCGAATCTTAACGATTGGCGCAACACAATCTTCCTCTATCTCTCTTCGCATTTCGCCGTGCTAATTTAAACTGAAAAGCATTAAAAAAAACTGGATTTCAAATGCTCATTTGAAATTTTGGCGTAACACAATCTTCCTATTCTTTATTTTCGAATAAAGCAAATCGCATTTTAAATCCTTGTGAAACATGATCTTCCTTCATCTCGATTGGAAATTGTGTTTGTCTTCGGAAATATTAAATCTAACGCCATCTCAAAAATAAGATTTATAAAAGACGGATTAAAAACTACATTTAAAGAAAGCAAAAATTTTAAAAAACTTGTTGACGGATCAATGTATTTTCGAACCAATTTACAGGTTTCTTTAAATCTCGTTTGACTGAGATCTCGCACTCAGACTCAAACAAACCGTACGCCATTGCTACACAAAACCTATCCTATTCTTAGAACTGATATTTTCTGTTTGAAAATTTCCGACTGCGGATAGAGAGAGCGAGAGAAAGCTACCAAAGAAAAAGCACATAAAAAGAATAAAATAGCCAACGTCTTGGAAAAATTTAGCTGATATCTTTAGACACATTGGAACAAAGGTTAGCCAACTTTTCGTCTGACCGAGATCTTGTGTTGATCTCATTAATGACCTTATATTGTTGCTATGGAAAATCTATTTCCGATATTCGAATATCTTAAGTCTGATGATAGTTGACACAAAAGGAAAAATAATTGTAAGAAAAGAAAATTTTTTTTTTTCAATTATAATTTGACATCTTAGTGAAAGATCGTTAATTTCTCGTTTGAACGTGATTTCACGTTAATCGTTTTTCCGAACCCAGTGGCATGGTTACTGAAATCTATTTTTGGTATCTCGCAGTTTATATAATATTCTGATACATTTGTTTTAGTTTGAAGCGTTCAAACAGACTTTTGGGTATTTTCGCATAACCATACCCATCGAAGTTTTAACCGCTGATATGTAAACTGCGTCCTAGTATTGAATATATATATATATATATATATATATATATATATATATATATAGGTAGCTAGATATAGATAATATTAGTGGTCAACATATATATATATATATATATATATATATATATATATATATATATATATATTCTTACTCTGTCCTGACATTGAGTTCTACCTGGATTCTATCCTCTTAGGAATACACACACACACACACACATATATATATATATATATATATATATATATATATATATATATATATATATATATAGGTAGATAGATATAGATAATATTAGTGGTCAACATATATATATATATATTCTTACTCTGTCCTGGACATTGAGTTCTACCTGGATTCTATCTTCTTGGGAATATATATATATATATATATATATATATATATATATATATATATATATATATATATATATATATTGACCACTAATATTATCAATAATATATATATATATATATATACATAAATTTCCAAGAGGATAGAATCCAGGTAGAACTCAATGTCCAGGACAGAGTAAGAATATAATAAAAAGGCTTAAACACTAATATTCCATGGTTATAATTTATTACATTGGAATCGTAATCACGATCCAATTCATCAAACCTACAAATTAAAGAAAAGCTTTTCTTTTGAATTTTAGGTCTGATGAATTGGATCATGATTACGATTCCAATGTAATAAATTATAACCATGGAATATTAGTGTTAGAGCCTTTTATATTATATTATATTATATTATATTATATATATATATATATATATATATATATATATATATATATATATATATATATATATAGATGCGTGTGTGTGTGTGTGTGTCTTTTGCATGCTGAACGCAATCTTTAAGTCAGGTGTCTAACGATTGCGTTTAGCATAAAACAAAATATCACCTCTGGGTGTTGACTTCAATGTCCACTTTTATATTTACATACGCTCTATTCCTGATATTGAGCACTTTAACCCATAAATATAGCATACCTGAAAACTATATTTTTCACACATATATATACATATATATACATATATATATATATATACATATACATATATATATATATATATACATATATATATATATATATATATATATATGTATATATATATATATATATATATATATATATATATAAAAGAAGAAGAAGATATGAAAGAAGAAAAATGCAAACTTACATTTATCATTCCTGTACATTTGTGTCTAGTTTAAGAAGTGTTCCATTTATCAATGGCAGGATATTTATATCGTGAACAGGAAGATTTTGTTCTTACATGCGGCCGCGCGAATGGCAATGAACGCGAGGCTGCACGGCTGTATCAGATTGCGTTTTCAGAATGATTGTAGTCAAGTTATCCAACCTTTCATCCTCGCGTTGCCGAGACAGGATCCGTGGCACCACAAACTATGAATCGAGGATGGCCGAGATCTGCTCGTACGCCTGACCACGAAGAACACATTCTACAGGCTGTTGGGGTCGATCCAGGCGTCAGCATACGTCAAGTGACCATATCATCTTATAGTAACACATGGAGGATAATTCAAGAGCAGCTCTTGTATCTGTGTCATTTGCAACATGTGAAGGGTCTTTCGGCCTCTGATCACTCACCACCGGAGAACTTTTGCCGATGGTTTATTGCATAAACTGCCGATCCGTTGTTTGACTCTTCGGGTCTTGTTTACGGATGAGACAACATTTGGAAGAGATGGAGTAACAAATTTATACACCCAACATTTATGAGAGGATCGGAATCCCCAAGTTGCAATACCGGCTAAACACCAGCATCAGTTTACGATTAATGTGTGGGCTGGAATTGTACGTGCCTGTCTGGTAGCTCTATATGTTCTCCCAGCACGTCTTACAGGAGCTGTCTATAGGGACTTTATTTCGAACAGACCTGCTAGAGAACATACCCCTTCTAATATGAAGACGCATGTGAGTTTATGCATGATGGGGCTCCAACACATTTTAGTCACATTGTTCGTGATGCAGTGGATAACATCTACCACGAAAATAGGATAATTAGGGGAGGACCTGTTCCATTGCCTGCACGTTCCCCCGATCTTAATCCTTTGGATTTTTACCTGTGGGACCACCTGAAACAATTGGTTTATGCAGCAGACGTAATAATGCATAGATGCATAATCAATGTAC
>OZ038511.1:71922521-71945021 GCA_964036315.1 Acanthosepion esculentum | reverse complement strand
TATATATATATATATATATAAAACAAAGACAAAGTTTTACTTAAAGCTACAAAAGAACGGGAAATTGTGGAGAGCCATGATCGCCCACGGGAAACAGCACATAAATGATGAAAAAGTAAGACAGATGAGGAATGACCCAAGATTTGAAGAGATTATGGTTTCAGTGACCGAGGAAGCAACATCTCGAGAGTGCATTCCATAATTCTGCAGTTTTAGGGAAGAAGCTGTATGAATGGAACTTCTTCATGACTAATGGAAGATGCATCTACACGAGTTTCTGTTCCAAAAAGTAGCTGTTCTCAGTAAGAAGCCGTTCGTGTGGAACTTCCTACTTACGAATGGAATATGAAGGGAATGAGGGTAATTCAGCTCTATCTACGCGACATGGCAGGCCCAAGCCGTAAAGCTCAGAAATGGTGGAACTCTGGAATGTATCTAGTCTGGACATTTGCCATGGCAAAAGCGAATCTGTAGTGAAATACGAAGTTTCGTCTTTAGAAACGAGGCTGTAATATTGAGACTAATCTATCGCCGACAAGGCCTTGAAAATGCTCTTCTCAAGGCTGGAAAGTGAAACTGAACCAGATCCCACCCAGATATAGCAGCCATACACCATTTTTGGTTTGATCTCACTCATTTAAATTTCGAGCATGGTAGTCTTGTACAAACAACCGCCCATTTTTGTAGAATCTTCAGAGATTGGTTGTATATTGTATGTAACAGCAAAATTGTCCAAATCGTGTAAGAGCATAAATCTCCCAAAATGTTTAATATCTAAAACACCACTAAACTAAATGTTTTTTTCCCAGGTTTTTAGATAAGTCATCTTGATACCCTTTGAGTTTTTCAGCTAGAAATAGAACAGGTTAAAAATTGTTTTATGTCAGACTTATTGTCTTTCCAACTGAGCAATGGTGAGAGGAAAAACATCATTCAGGACTTTAGTAATGGTACCAACATTTATTCTTTGGTCTCCATCTTCAAAATCCATTCAATAACCATCAAGAGAACGGAGAATAAGTTTTAAAAAAAGCCCCCAGAGAGGAAAACTGGGTCAGGAGTTCAGAACAGGAAAAGGTATCATCATTTCAACTTAGAGTTAAAGAGATCAATTGGAAAAGATCCAACTCAATTCATAAGACGTTTAGCAGATGAGTGAGAAGTTCCAGCAGTCGAAGCAGCAGTGGAAAAAGACTTGAAAATGAAATCGTACATGAAAACTGTGAGGCACTTTGTTACTCCAGGACAGAAAACTTAGAAGTTTAGTGAGGGCGAAGTTCATCTCGAATAAGTTTGAAAATGGTCCTGGAATATATATATATATATATATATATATATACAGAAATATAGTCTTAAAGTGTGCTATATTTATGGGGTAAAGTGCTCAATATCAGAGATAGAGCGTGTGTAAATATAAAAGTGGACATGGAAGTCAGCACTTAGAGGCGACAGTCTGTTTCATGCTAGTGCAATCGTCAGGCGATTATATATATATATATATATATATATATATATATATATATATATATATATATATATATTAACTGATTTAAAATGTGGGTTTTTTCGCTACAAAGTAATAACCATGTTTCAAAAATGGAAGCTAAAAGCTTAGAATTTAATTTTGTAATTAAATTAAAGACATTAGTTCCATTTCCTCCTCAAGCGAATTTTGGAGTAACTTATTTTTAAATTTACATTTTTAAAGGCACGGCAAAGATTCATAATTGAAATTCATATTGAAACATGGTTATTACTGTGTAGCGAAAAAAAAACACATTTTAAATCAGTTAATTTATAATATTAATGCTCTGTAAATTTACATTGAGCACTATTGTGTAAAAATAAAAATATCTATAAGAACACCGGATTATATATCTTACTGTTCTTTCTTTATATATATATATATACATATATATATATATATATATATATATATATATATATATATATATATATATATATATATATATATATATATATATATATTTAAATAAGTTTTTTATGGTACAAAATTTAACGATAGCTAGGAATAAGCAAAATTTATATGGCATTTTAAAAAGCTAAAAAAGAACACCCGGTTTCGTTCCAGCCTTATCAAGTTTATTTTCTGGGATATAAAAAATGTATAAGCGTGTAAATTTAATTAATATAACGAATGGAATGGGGAAAAAAATGAATTTCAAGAAAGCTAGAGTCCAATAACATTCAGACCCAGTAAGCATTCCCTCCGTTTAGAAAGGGAAGGCCCACGGGATCTGATATACAAGAACTCTAGAACCTTGAGGTGATATGAGGAGTGAGGCATCATTATTAAAGAGGCTGAAGCCGACTTGTTTCTCACCGAATTAAACTCTATCCATCCCGCTCTTAAGTTTACCGTAGAAAAGGAGTTCAATTCTTGTCTTTCCTTTTTGGATGTTCCTGTTCATAGGATTAGTGACAAATTTGTGACTTCTGTATTTAGGAAGGCTACTTTCTCGGGACTTTATACACGTTGGACTCTTTTTGTCCCACACAACGAAAGGTTAATTTGATTAAGACCCTAATTCATAGGGCACTTATGATTTGTTCTGATACCTTTCTCTGCGATGAAATTGATTTTATTAAGATGACACTTTCAAAAAACGGATATCCATTGGATGTTTTGGACTCTGTTGTTCATGATGTCATCAGTAAATTTCATAGGCTTAAGCCGCATTTTGTTGAAAAATGTCCAGTTTATTTGTGTCTTCCCTATATTGGTACAGAGGGCGAGTCTTTATCTAGACGAATTTCGCGTGTGATTAATAGCTTTTATTTTTCGGCTAATGTTCAGGAAGATTTGTTACCCATCCTGTTTTCTCTTCCATTCGTAAGGACGTCCTCCCCGACGCATCATGTTAATTCAATGATTTATAAATATAAGTGTAGTTGTGGACACGACTACATAGGGAGGACGTTCCAGCGTTTGGATCTGAGAATGAAGCAACACTTACTCCACCCCAGAATTTTGAATCCGGATGCCAGGAAAAGTCAACTAACCAATACTTCTGGCTCTGCTATTGCTAAGTATGTAATAAATAGCAGGAAATGTGTGGTTGATTTTAGTGGTAACCGTTTTTCGATTTTATCTAGGTAGCACTCTTTATATGTTCTAGAGTCCTTGTATATCAGATCCCGTGGGCCTTCCCTTTGTAAACAGAGGGAATGCTTACTGGGTCTGAATGTTATTGGAATCTAACTTCTTGAAATTCATTTTTTCCTTTCTTCCATTCGTTATATTAATGAAATTTACACGCTTATATATTTTTATATCCCATGAAAATAAACTTGATAAAGCTGGGACGAACCCAGTTGTTCTTTTTCAGTTTTTTAAAATGCCATATAAATTTTGCTTATTCCTAGCTATTGTTAAATTTTGTACCAAAAAAAAAAAACTTATTTAATATATATATATATATATATATATATATATATATATATATATATATATATATTCCAGGACCATTGCTCTCCAAGCTTAACAGAAGAATTTCTTAGATTATGCTCTGACAGTACAAAGAGCAGTGAAAAAAGACTTGAAGTTGAAATTTTACCTGAAACCTGTGAGGAAGCTTGTTATTCCAGGACAGAAAGTGAGAAGTTTAAAGATGGCGAAGATCACCTTCAATAAGTTGGAAAATGATCCTGGAATTATATATATATATATATATATATATATATATATATATATATATATATATATATTTGAACTTTATTTTCGTCTTTTATGAGCTTCCGATCCTTAGCTATGGTTAATTAATGTTATTTTCGTTTATGATCGATTTCATCACGGTTTTCCTGTTAAGCTTGGAGAGTAATTATGCGTTCTTATTGCTCAAATTAAAGTCCAGTCCAATAGTGTTATAAAAACCTCGGAGAATTCCAGTAAGATATCTTTAATCACTTCTAAGATACAACGATTCAGAACATAATCTAAGAAATGGACAATTTTTCTGCTACAGTCGGTATTCGAATTCCAATTAAGGCTTGGAGTGAACTTGAGTGCCACGAAACATTCAAAGCAAGGAACCTCATTGAAAGTGAAACAGTTCATCATGGCTGGAGATAATTCAGTGCAATAGGAGAGTACAAAGTTTTTGTATGTGCAAAGCTTTGCTATTTTTAACCTAAACTTACTTAAATCTGACGCTGCAGCTCCAGTCATCTTATTGCCGGGTTAGTCATGACCGATCTGTATAAATTTAAAAATTAAACCAGAATTCTGAGATATAACCATGTGCGTTTATATATTTTTATCGATTTCACTTCCAAGCAAGGCAATAAAGTCTCTAAGACACAAGGGGTTATTGGATGTGAAAGAATAAAAAAAATAGAAACATAAATTAAGGAGAGAGAACAATAAAAGAGTGATCAGAAAGACAATAGATAACGATTGACATTGTTAGATTTTTTTATGATTAAAGTTGGTTGGAAAACATGGAGTGGAAAGTGAGTACCACAAGCGAGAAGTGTGAGAAAAGAAACTGTTAGCATAGAAATTAAGGTTATATCTAGCCAGCTCAACTGCAAAGTGGTGAAACCTCGTCAAAAGTCTATACTGCGCTTAAATTCATATAGTCTAGGTACCATAGTGAAGAGCGATATTTATTCCGTATAATTTACAGAAATGTGGCACAAGGCCGAAGGGGGGATTGGGGAAAAAAGGACGGTCTTCTTCTGTCTTAACTATAACTTAGCTAGCCGCATACACTGACTCAATCGTACGAACAATATTCCTTACACCAAAACACCACATTCATACGTACCGTTCTTACTACAACCACCATAATACCTCACTGTCTCTATGAAAATAATAACTAGTCCCCATATTTACAATTCAATTTCTGTGGGGGGAGGGGAATAAAATAACAATTTTGAAAACTAACCCCAATGAGTATATACATAATGAATACAAAATATCTACAAGAAACTAAAGAAAAATAATATTAGTAATAACCCCCACACACACAATCACTAAATGTGGTAGAAATACCAGTTCACTAGCCGAAATCAATGCGGGACTATAATATTATAGGACATTCATTCATCCCAAGCACACACACTGACACGCACTCATTCAGACACAACAACAAATACGAAAAACACTCGCGCGAAACGAAAGGCGCCCCGCATCCTACCTGCGAACTGACATCACTAAACACCTAACGAGGGAGGGGATGGGGAATTAAACTTAAAGAAAAATAGGGACAGAAATAAAAGGGGCCAAATGAACATACATACCCTAGCTAAGTTAACTCGAAAAAGAAACTAAAAGATCAAAAATAAAACCTAAACTAGCCTAGTTTTGGGCTGGGTTGCACTAGTACCATAGCGAAGAGCTCATCTGAACGGTTGCCATGAGAGTATTTATAGAAAAGACCCAGGGAGACAACTTTATTGTGGTGGGAAAGTGACTGTTGCCGAGATGCCAGGCCAGAATCAATAATATTACTGATTTTTCTTTTATCAAGAGTCTCTAAATATATAACAAGAAAACTGAACCATATGCGACAGCAATATTCTAAGCATGGACGAATGGTAGACTTATAGATATGTAAGATAGATTCTGGAGAGATAAAATGGCCAGCACGACACAATGAACCAACTTTCTTAGCAGTAGACCTAGCAATAAATTGAATATAGTCTTTCCATTTCCTGTCACTGAGAATGTTAAGCCGAGAAGTCGGAACGAGTCACTCACCTGGAGGTTAGCATCATCCATGTGTTGGAAGGCAGAAATGTATCTCTCAGATGATTAATAAGTAGGTTTTGTTTTGGAGGTGTTGAAATTAACAAGCCATTCCATGCCCCGGTTAACAACAGATGTTTGAGATCAGCCGCCAATTCGGCCATATCGATCTCATCGTCGCAACAGGAGTATTTTATTTATTTACTTTTCAGTAAGGCCAAACCCGTTGAAGAATTCGTTCATACAAGCTGAGTGGGTTTCTTCTTCTATGTACCGATTATGGTCCTCTACAGTTTCCTGTCCTTTTCGCTATCACTCTTGATTCCTATCCTGCCAATCATTTACACGTGCTCGTTTGGTAGCTTTGCTTTCCTCTGTCCCTGTTACCTTCAGTAGTAGATAGTATCGCCTACCGCCCGGTTCACAAACCTCTCCGGTCTTTTGAAAAAGAGTAGAGGTCTCTCCCTTGTTTTCTGTTCAGAATTGAATTTCCGGTTTCTTCTAAAGTTTGCTTCAGATCTGTATACTAATGTCTACGCCTGGACGCCATCAATAAGTGTAGATAGGTTCGCCTACCGCCCGGTTCACATTCATCCCCGGTCTTTTGTCCTTGTTTCCTGTTTGGGATTCGGTTTCTGGTTCCTTCTAAAGCCTGTTTCAGCTGTATACACCTAACGACTGTCCTTTGCTTCGCTAGTATAACTCCACACAGTAACCCTCTACCTTGAGTGGCTCTTGAGAGGAACATTATAAAAAACTGCGCTGCAGATGTCAAATTTTCAAAGACCTATTGCTTCATTACGTGACCTAGAAATTGCAACTTACTCTTCCTTCAATAAATATATCCTTCCAAAAAGTAAATGTATCCTTTTTGTTTCCATTTTCTCTAAAACTTGCTCCCATGTTTTGTTCATGATATTCTCAGCATCCTCTTGCAGAACCACATCCCTCTTGCTTCAAGTCTCTTCTTCATATGTGCGGAAATTTCCAGCATTCACGGTTATATAGGAATACTGATATTACATAACAGTTCAGTACTCTTTTCTTTATCTCTATATCTCTGAGATGAGGTATTATGATTACTTACATTATTTACATTATACAGACTGTTATCCTCATCTTCATTGCCATATTCACAACGTTTATATACACAAAGTCCTTACTCATGTTCCCCTTTATGGGGGGTCCATAAGGAGAATATGACTAAGGACCGTCTGTACGCCATCCCGTACAGCTATGGTAGGAAATACAAAGAAGAAACAAGCCGCCCCCTTAAGGTAAGACTGAAAGAACATCGTAAAGCGGTGACACAAGGGGAAATAGAAAAATCAGGCGTATCTAACTACATATGGAGTGGAAAGGGTGAACACCGCCCCCTGTGGGATGAGTTTGAAATAATAGACAGAGAGCATTATTGTAAACTACGAAAGCTTAAGGAATCAGCACATATGCTAGGCTACAAAAATTTCCCGAGCCGACCAAGCATAGAAATGAATACAGTTTGGGAACCTGTAATATGGAGTGCTAAAGAAAAGCAATGAATAACAACAAAAATTGCAATATAAGCACTGGTAAAAAATGCATTATTAACAGATAAATTTAATATGAGCACTGATAAAAATAGAGGATGAGACATTAGGTTTGTAAGTCCCAGAATTTCTTACATATAAGGACACATGGCTCAGTAAATAAAGACGTTGGTCAATTCCAGTGACTAGACACAAAGAGTTGTGAGTTTAATACTAGGCCACAGCAGTGTCGAACCAAACTTGTTGAGTTAAAGGGAAATAACTGAGATATCCGGAAGAGACATGGCACAATCTACCCCAGTGGACAAAATAAAGAGTTCGGTTCGAAATTCCAATCACCTGAAGAAGGCCGGAAGGTACAACGGTCGAAACGTGAATATGGTAATGAAGATGAGGATAACAATCCGTATAATGGATGTACTCTTAACTTTGTTTCTCCCGAAATTTTTCTGTTTCTTAATATTTTACTTAACTTTTGGAAGGCATTTTTCGCTATTCCAATGCGCTTTCGAATTTCTGTGTCGCACTTTCTGTCCTCTGTTGAAACACTTCCCCGATATTTAAATTGTTGTACGATTAAACCTCGAATTAACGGTCCCGGAACCAACGGACTCCGGATTTAACAAAACCAGCAGAAATATTAGTCCGCTAGTTCCAGAATTGACCGCTGTTGTTTACTGTCGCAGCCAACAGAGACTGGTAGTTCCGGTAATAACTGGTGTACTTATTTATTTTTGGTATCTATAATTTATAATTTGCATGTTGGGTTGTTCCTTTTGATAACAACCATGCATTATATTGTAACGGGAGTATAGCAAGTGGAGAGAGATTTATTCTCTCATTTGTATTTCCCCCATTATGGGCATTATTATATCCCTGATATAATAACACTGTAGTTCACAAACGGGACGAAATGGCTGAAAAGAGATTTCTTTCCAGCCATTTCGAAAAATGGAAAAAGAATGACAAATATGTTTTGTTTTCAGATAGACTTTTATAATACAAAGACATACACAAAAATATACATATATACAAGTGTCCCGCGCAGAGAATAATATATCACATAAATCTACACAGCAATTAAAGTGTAAAGAGAAAGAAAAGGAAGTGTCTTACATATAATATTGAGATATTCCTCTACCTGGAGAAGCCATTTTTAGGGCTCCGAATTCAAACGGACCGGATTCTTTTTGTCTCAGTCAAGGACATATTCCACAAACGGGGAACAGCGAGTCTTAGGTTTTTCCAAATTGAGGACTGCGAG
Source organism: Acanthosepion esculentum (assembly GCA_964036315.1). Taxonomy (NCBI): domain Eukaryota; kingdom Metazoa; phylum Mollusca; class Cephalopoda; order Sepiida; family Sepiidae; genus Acanthosepion; species Acanthosepion esculentum. The sequence continues at coordinate 71,936,515 of OZ038511.1, read as the reverse complement.
CTAGAGTTTCATTTTATATCTTGGAATGATATATTTCCAAAGAGAAACAGCACAGTTGACTGGCAGGAATGGAGGAGATTGGCCCAGGATAAAAGATTATGTTGCGGCTGCTGAAAACGAACTGAAAAATAACTGGTACTTTGATTACTGTATGAAGTAACTTCAGCGGCCGTCATGTGACCCCCGTGACTAACCTCCACCAAAGGGAGATAAGTGCCTTCTGTATGATTACAATATCTTTTTGTAATTGGTGTTTAGTCCTTTCTTCTCACTTTCTTTTACTACCTTCTGTAGGAGTTTTCTTTCTGCTATCAACAATGAGCCTTCTGTATATCTTATCTTCTTATGATTGTGGCTGCTAATAATGAATTCTGGTAGGACTTATGATTCTTTCAGTACAGCCTCAACAGATACGTTGAATAAGTCTGGCGAGAAGTCATATCCATGTCTTACACACCTTTCTAGTAGTATGAAATAAAATTATTTTAAAACAAAAAGGCATATAAATAGTAAAAATGGACAAAAATATTTTATATATACATAATAAATATATATTATGCGAGTAAATAATTCAACAAATACATTATTTTGGTTTGAGTTTTTCTTTTATTTAGGTTTCAAAATCAAACATTTTGAATAATTTGAAATCTTGATATATATATATATATATATATATATATATATATATATATATATATTTATGTGTGTGTGTGTTTGTGTGTCTGTGTGTGTATTCCTAAATTGTTACACTTAGACGACAGTTCAACAGGATATAAATATACAGAAAATGTACTTATATATATAAGTACACATAAATATGTATGTACAAAATTATTTATAGGTTCATGTTGTACAAATACGTACTATGACGTAATTTTATGTAGGTATATCGATTACAAGGCATTCTAGTTATGTTAGAGATTATATATATATATATATATATATATATATATATGTGTGTGTGTGTGTGTGTGTGTGTGTGTGTGTGTGTGTGTGTGTGTGTGTGTGTGTGAATTTCCAAGAGGACAGAATCCAGGCAGAGCTCAATGTCCAGGACAGAGCAAGAATATAATATAAAAGTCTCAAACAGTAATATTCCATGGCTATAATTTATTACACTGGAATCGAAATCACAATCCAATTCATCAAACCTATAAATTCAAAAATGAATATATATATATATTTATTTATATATATATGAATAAAGACAACAGAAAAATTTACCTTAGTCGACACATTTCGTCCTCCAGTGTACATCATGAAAGAAAATATCAGGATAGCCTCTAGAAGATTGAAATATAACTGTTAACATCTACCCAATAACCTTTAGGATAGCACAATAGACCTTCTACCCGTAATGAATCATTGACCAACATATATAATGGTCTGAAGATTGCGTTTTTAATCATGAAACAGACTCTCGCCCCTGTGTGTTGACCTCAATGTCTACAGTACTAGATTAGCAGCTAGGTCTCATTATCTTACAGATGAAATTGATAGATGCAACCGTAAGTTCTATGCTAACAGTTTCTTCTCTCGCACTTCTCGCTTGTGGAAGTTTATTCTGGCTTATTGCTTTCCTATCAAATCTGATCATCTTTGATGTACAAAGTTTTAAATGAATGAATGTATATACATATATATGTGTGTGTGTGTGTGTGTGTGTAGTCAGCAATCCTTCTTTCATGTAAGTTTCATTGAAAGACAAGGTACTTTGATTTAGTTTTTTATACAATTTCTCATGTGATCTTATAATTTTTCTCTTTTCGGTAGATAAATTATATAAAAACTGCCCAATTGTGCTTTCCGAGTGCTTTCGGCTATACATTTAGCCATTTTCAAGGTTCAAATATATTAACTGTTAACAAGAAATAGACTGGTGTATGTACGTATTTATGTAATATTTTCATTTTCAAAACACGGTCAAGACGTTGTGTCCATGTTCATATTTGATATTATTAAGTGTTGTTTTTTTTATTTTATTGATAAGGCTTCCATTATTTTAGCCTTTTTTTACATGTAGACGATACTATTATATTTGCGTTAACAACAAGTATATTACGAATAGGGTCCAATAGGTCTCCATGAGTATTTAAATGAGACCTAATTGAGCTATGGTCAGAAAGATGTAGTGTTAGTCTTCTTGTCAAACATGTTGTAGTGTGGTCTATATAATTGTTTAAGAATGTTGATTGATCAAGAATACAATATATATATATATATAGTATGTAGGGTCAGCAGATCATTGTTCAAAAATATATTGTGAAATAGAACAAACAATCAATGTTTCTTATGTTTTGGGATAGACTCATGATAAGACAAAATAGCCATTCATTGCCTGTTATATTTAACAATATATATATATATATATATATATATATATATATATATATATATATATATATATATACATATATATATATATATATGAATGAAGAAATATAGTTTTAAAGTGTGCTATATTTATGGCATAAAGTGCTCAATATCAGAGACAGAGCGTATGTAAATATAAATATAAAAGTGAACATTGAAGTCAACACTCAGAGGCGACAGGCTGTTTCATGCTGGACGCATTCGCGGCCTGACGATTGCATCCAGCATGAAACAGCCTGTCGCCTCTGAGGGTTGATTTCAATGTTCACTTATATATATATATATATATATATATATATATATATATATATATATATATATATATATATATATATTAGATAGAACAGATGGAGAATATCTGACACGTTTTAGGTATTTTCTCGAGGTGGCGAATTGGTCGTTTTATTTCAGGTGGACATTCGACTGTTTCGATACTACAAATCCGTGTGATTTCTCATCTTCAGCAACTTTGTAAATATCTCCATCCTCCTCGTACTTTTCTCAATCGCGAATGGTCTGCAGATCTTCAAAACGTTTGTTTTTTACAGGGAATGATGGAATTTCCTTCATAGTTCTTTTAATACCGTTTTTCAATTGGTTGCTCATCCATTGTCAATGGATATTATTCTTCCATTTGGTATTGATGACAAAAACCATTTCTGTAAGATTTCCTCTGTTTCCAAAGTTATATTAATATTAAGGCCTTCTTTGATTTGGTTACTTGAAGACACCATCTAATCCAGCAATATTGTAAATATCAACGATCCGTATCTGCTCTTGTTTTTTTATTACTATTAGTATTAAACTTTTATGACAATATTAGGTTATAATTTAATTACCAACATTATCATGAGAGCTGTTTCGACCTGAAGACACGTTGCAAATCAATGTAATTTCTCATCCTCGGCAACTTTGTAAATATATCTTATCAGTCCTCTCTAAACCTTCCTGTCTTGTGTAAACTCACAAAAGGTCTTCCAAGTTCTTCAAAATACATTTTTACGGGGAATTATGTACTTTTTTCATAGTTCTGTTTTGTTTTTTTGTTTAGCGTGTATACTATAGTTGTTCATCAATTATCTATAGATAATAGTCTTTATTTGTTACTGATGACAAAACTATTTCCATAATATTTACTGTCTGTTTCTAAAGCTATTAACTCGGGCTATCAAGCCCCGATAATAATCTCATTTCTTTCTTTGGTTTTGGTTTCTTGGAGACACCATATATCAGTATTATCACTCGACATTACCTTAATTCAAAAGGAGCCAACATTAAAAAGATGCATAAAATATTATATTTTTGCAAATACACCTCTGTAAATTTTATATGTGCCACAACGTAAATAAAGCCATCGCCATGAGAGTTGTTTTGATTTGAAGGAACATTGCAAATCAGTGGCATTTATCATGTTCAGAAAGTTTATGTCTCTTATTAGTTCTCATCCAAACCCTTTCTGACCTTTGCTAATTCAAAAAAAGTGCTAATATTACCAGAAATAGATTTTTAAAAAAATAACAATAAAATTTTGTCGGCATTAAATGACCCATTGATGTTGATCTGCCGTAAAATCAAAACAAAACAAAACAAACCAAACAAAAAAGTGCTGCTGTTTTTTGTAGCTTCGTCAGTTTCATTTATTTCTCAAGAGTGATCAAATATTCCAAAAGTTTTCCGAAATATGTCTGTTTTAACAATAAATTATCCGTTAGAATTACAAGTTTATTATTTACTATTACAAGGTAACCAAAATGTTCTGTCCGTTTTTAAAGGAAAAAAAAAGAAAACGCTTCACAGTATGTGTAACTTATATTTAGTCTTCGAAGTAATCGCCATCGGCATCCAGCACCTTCTGCCAACGTATCTCCAGCTGTTCAATGCCCTTGGGGGTTTTGGCGCAAAGAAGTCCGTGAGGGCTTTGCGCAAGTCTGCTTCATTGGTGAAGGATTTTCCACGAAGATGATTATCCAGGGAGTGGAAGAGGTGGTAATCGGATGGCGCATGGTCAGGTGAATAAGGTGGATGTCACAAAGTCTCCCACCCAAGTTGCTGTATGGTATCCCTGACCACTCGCGCGACATGTGGCCTGGCGTTGTCATAGAGGAAAAGCACACCTTTGCGATTCACCAGTTCTGGCTCCTTCTGGCGCAATGCCTGTTGCACACGTTTCAATTGCTGCGAGTATAGGTCTCCAGTGACCGTTTGGCCCGTTGGCAGCAGTTCATAATGAACCACTTGACGACCTGTCTACCAGACACAAAGCATAATCTTGCGTGGGTGCATAGGCGGTCTTGCGTTGTGAGGGACAGCATCCTGAGGAGACAACCAATGTCTGGAACGCTTGGGAGTTTCGTACAGAACCCACTTTTCATCACTGGTAAGCACTCGGTTGAATAAGGATGCAGTACGGTGGCGAGAAAGCAGCGATACGCAGGCTGCCACTCGTTGTCCCTTGTGGACCTCCAACAGCGTTTGCGGAACCCACTTGCTCAGTTTGTACGTCTTACCTAGGCGGTGCAGGTGAAGTCTAACTGTTTCATCGGAAACGTTGAACTGTCTTGCAAGTTCACCACACGTTAGACTACTGTCCTCTTCAATGGCCGCCTTCGGGACTCCGTCATTCAAGACCTGTGGTCGTCCACTGCGAGGCTCATCATGGAGAGACAAATCTCACGACTTGAATTTTCGAAACCAACGCCTTGCAGTACGTTCATCCACAGCACTATCGCCAAACGCTTGGCATATGCGGCGACTTGATGCAGCTGCTGATAAGCCCACTTTGAAGTCGTAAGAGCAAACAGCCCCGAACGAGATCTCTAGGCACTTCCATCCTTCTCACAGCTGTCCGGCTTATAACTGATGGCCGGGCACGTACGCGTGTTTTTTATAACGTCTGATGTTCCTACTTCCGGCTGTCCGAATTTGAAAACAATTGCTACACGCATTTCGTATATACTTCAACTTCATTCAATGGCTAATCAAAAACCGGACAGAACCTTTTTGGTTACCTTGTATTTTATTCTTCCTCCTTCGTCTTTGTTATATATTTATTGTATGTATTTATATATACCTGTCTATATTTCTGAAATGAGGTATTGTAATTATTTAGACCATTTACATTATTCGGACTGTTGTCCTCATTTTTGTTATCATATTCATGACGTTTCAGCCGTTGTACACTCCGGCCTTCTTCAGGTTTTGTCAATGTTTCTGAAATGAGGTATTGTAATTATTTACACTATTTACATTGTTCGGACTGTTGTCCTCATCTTCGTTACGATATTCACGACATTTCGGCCGTTGTACGCTCTGGCCTTCTTCATGTGATTGGAATTTCGAAATGAACCCTTTATTTCCTACACACGGCCCATAAAAATGTTGTGAGTTCAATTCCTGACTACTGCAGAAGTGAACAAAAACTTGAAGAGTTGAGTTAAAAGGAGATAACCAAGACACCCGGAAAAGACATGTCACGTGGAACTAGAACAATTGGATGAAATAAAGGGTTCAGTTCGAAAGTCCAATCACCTGCAGAAGGCCGGAGCGTACAACGGCCGAAAAGGTCGTGAATATGGCAAAGAAGATGAAGACCACAGTCCGAACAATGTAAATAATTTATATATATTTAAAAAAATCCCCTTTTAAAGGTTTAATAAAATTTTGTGCCCGCTTCCAACAGATCATTATTATTAAAGTTTTAAATAACAAGCTGCCAACTTTTATACGGATGACAAGTCCAGAAGCACGCTCCATATACCGTGGTCTTCTGTTAATAAAATTAGAGAGCGTACATCAATCGACAGCTTGCTATGTCTATCGTTGTGTTTCACAGCACCTGGTATTCCTTCGCGGCCACCGGTCTCAGTACTGACAAGGCTCAACGTTGCTTAACTTGGGTGATAGTTGGAGAACCGGTGTTTCAACATGATATAGCCGCAAGCCGCTGGATACCCAGACGATAATATCGCTAATGTGAAAACAATTATTCGAAAAACATTTATTCGAATTGTAAACTGTCTATATTTCCGAAATGAGGTATTATGTACACTATTTACATTATTCGGACAATTGTCCTCATCTTTGTCGCTATATTTATCACAACGTTCCGGCCCTTCAGTATCTGTCTATATTTCTGAGATGTGGTATTATGTACACTATTTACATTATTCGGACTAATGTCCTCATCTTTGTCGCCATATTTATTACAACGTTTCGGCCTTCAGTATCTGTCTATATTTCTGAGATGTGGTATTATGTACACTATTTACATTATTCGGACTAATGTCCTCATCTTTGTCGCCATATTTATTACAACATTTTGGCCCTTCGATATCTGTCTCTATTTCTGAGATGAGGTATTATTTGCACTATTTACATTATTCAGACTATTGTCCTCATCTTTGTCAGCATATGTATTACAACGTTTCGGCCGTTGTACGCTCCGGCCTTCGTCAGGTGGTTGGAATGTCGAACTGAACCTTTTATTTCGCTGACGCTCTATTTCCACGTGCCATGTCTAATGGATGTCATTTATCAGTTATCTTCTGTTAATTCCCCTCTCCAAGTTCTCCGCCACCATAACCAGGTATTGAATTCACACTCTTTGGGTCTTGTCACTGGATCTAACTAACGCCTTTATCCACTGTGCCATGTATCCTTGAAGAAATCTGTGTATGTTTTTTTTTTGTTTTTTTCAATTTCCCGGTATTACAAACCTAATGTCTTCAGCAACCATTTTTAACATGTGCTGATATTATACATTATTCGGACTATTGTCCTCATCTTTGTCGCCATATTTATTACAACGTTTCGGCCCTTTATTATCTGTCTATATTCTGAGATGAGGTACTATGTGGATAGATAGATAGATAGATAGATAGATAGATAGATAGATTAATTACATTATTCGGACTATTGTTCTCATCTTTGTCGCCATATTTATTACAACGTTTCGGCCCTTTATTATCTGTCTATATTTCTGATATGAGGTACTATGTAGATAGATAGCTAGATAGCTAGATAGCTAGATAGATAGATAGATTAATTACATTATTCGGACTATTGTTCTCATCTTTGTCGCCATATTTATGACAACGTTTCGGCCTTTGTGCGCTCCGGCCTTCTTCAGGTGGTTGGAATGTCAAACTAAACCCTTTATTTCGCTCACTGGGGTAGACTGTTCTAGTTCCACATGACATGTTTTAATGGATGTCAGTTATCAGTTATCTCCTGTTAATTCCCCTCTCCAAGTTCTCCACTGCCTTAACCGGGTATTGAACTCACATTCTTGACAGGACCCAAAGAGTGTGAGTTCAATACCCGGTTAAGGCAGTGGAGAACTTTCCTTATCAGTTTCCCCACTTTGCTAGGCACCCCCGTTCCGCTATCCATTTACACAAGCACTTCAGAAAAGTGTTTGCTAGCCTCCCCACTTTATCTTTTGCCCTCAATTTGCCTTACTCAGTATTTCGATTAACCTCATTAACAAATACTCCATCCTGAAACGCCTACATGAAATAAAGCGATTATTTCTACAACAGACGAAACTAAGCAAAAGGCTCATTCCAAATTCTCAGGTTTAAATGACGTATTGCTGCGTTAACAGGTCATGTCTTACACACACACACACACACACACACACACACACACACACACACACACACACACACACACACACACATACATATATATATATATATATATATATATAGCATAATGAGAAGCCACGTATAGTTTCTTGATATGTATATAATATGGATAAAACAACTAAAGAAAAATTGGGTGTTATTTTTTTGCGAAAGTATTTATTTATATGTTTTTATATATATTTAATATTTCAGACCACCTCGGTCCTTATGTGCGTGTGTGTGTAATTTGGCAGCAACCTTTCTTTTAAACATGTTGTGTTGAATGTCAAAGACAACATAGGCCTGCATATTCTCTTTTCAAAATATACAGGACTAATACCCTGTGCGATACCCTGTCTGTTGTATGTTAAAAAAAAAATTAGTTTCCAAAAACAGATATTAGTACCATTGACATTCAACACAACATGTTTCAATATATATATATATATATATATATATATATATATATATATATATATATATATATATATATATAACGGGTGTTCTAATAACTTGGACCGATTTTAAATATGAATTAAGTTTAAACGTCTAATATTTTTTTCTTTTTCTTTCAGATTTTGCGGACATTTGGCCGATATTATTTTTCACAATCCGTTTAATTACATATATATATATGGATATATTCACGGATCTTTTTCTTAATGTTGTAATTAAACGAATTGAGGAAGACAGTGAAGGTTTTCTCATTCTTTTTATTTTCCCACGTACCTTTCAATCTCATCCAAGATCATCTTCATGGGTGAATTGCTAAGGCAAAGAATTAATGCAAATGTCAGTTATGTCAGTATATTCAAAAAATTGCCGCTATGTAAGGGAGGTAAATCTTTTCTAAAAATTACAATTTACGTGTTTTAAAATATTCTGTTATAATTGCAAGTTTTTTCAAAAATTAAAATTTAGATATTTGAAAACCTTGCTGCTACAGATATTTTAAAAATGTTGTTGCTGTACTTATAATTAATTTTATTTAGTGTTGGTCCAATTTTTTTTTTATATAGCGGGCTTACTGAATTTGAAGTTATTTTTTTAATATGATTATATTTGTATTATATATATATATATATATATATATATATATATATATATATATATATATATATATATATATATATATATATATACATTCTTTTTTTTTATAGATACAAATATTTAAGTAAATGCTCTGTTTTATAATAAACAGTATTAAACAACATTTACCGTCCGGTAAATGTTGTTTAATACTGTTTATTATAATTGTCGGATTTTGTCCATTTCATAATGTGTGACGTCATTTGTTTACATTTGGATACGCCATGAGCAGATATGAATGTACGTGAGAGATTCATGGAAGATTGAAGTTTAAAGGCAGTAAATTCGACCTTGCTAACCGAACGCTCCTCTGTGGCAAATTGGTTAAAGGCACGTCAGGCTATATGACGGTTCCGTATAGGATACAGGTTTGATTCCTGTCGGAGGACGAATATTTTCTATGAAAATTTCTCGGACATTCAGGCCGGTAAATGTTATTAATACTGTTTATTATAAAACAGAGCATTTACTTAAATATTTGTATCTATAAGAAGAATGTATAAACATAAAAATGTCTTAATATATATATATATATGTGTGTGTGTGTATGTATCTGTGTGTGCATGTGCGTGCGTGCGTGCGTAGATGATGAAACTAAATGAAAAATTTTTTATGACGTGTTCGGCCATAATAATTTCACTTATCCTTAAAGGTCCCAACGTATTACACACAGTTTTGCCTTTCTTTCATTCTAACCTGGGGAAGTCAGGGAGAGCAGATGCTCTCGGCGAAACGCGTCGTTTGTAAATTTTTCAATTTGTCTCATCATTTTCACTTTTCTGTCAGATAATATTATACATCCCTTCCCCCCATACATACATACATATATATATATATATATATATATATATATATATATATATATATATCTTTGATCGTTTCAACCGATATTGTTTCTTATTATTGTAAATTTCTTATTATTGTAAATGCTATTTTAATGGATTTTAATTTGACAATATATATATATAAGTAGATTGTAATTCTCTGCCTAGGCCGGTTGATATTTACTTCATCGTTTAAGACAATAATAGAAAAAAACAGGGATGTCAGTTTAAACACGTATACCTACTAAAATAATGTTCATAGTCATATATATATATATATATATATATATATATATATATATATATATATATATATATATAAGTAATTGATATTAGCTTCCCTAGAAATCGTTTTGGATATTTAAAGAACTATTAACCAACGCTTTTTTCCCTTTTTGCTCTACATCGTATTCTTCAGACAAATTACTTTTGGCATAATAAACATGCTGATAATAAGAAAATGCTAATAATTACCCACCTCGAAAATAAGAACATGCTAATAATTGCCCACCTCGAAAGTAAGAACATGATAATAATTACCAAGCTCAAAAATACGAACATGCTAATAATTACACACCTCGAAAATAAGAACATGCTGATAATTACCCAACTCGAAAATGCCAATAAACATTATCCAACACGTGGTTACTAACCACAAAATTAACTGTACAGTAAAAGAATTATTACAAGTCATTTGTGCGAAACAGACAATTTCACAATACACACGGTGAGCCAAAATTATTTTAACACAAGTATCAGATGATGAGTCAAAATTGTGTTAACAGTAGTATGAGAAGAATCATTTATTCAGAGTTTAATGAACGGTCTCCACCTATTCACAAGCACGATTGATGCACACAGACACGCTGGCCTGTGTGCATCAATCGTGCTGGTAAACAGGTGGAGACCGATCAGTAAACGCTGAATAAATGATTCCTCTCATACTAATGTTAGTATAATTTTGACTCAGCTATATTGTCATAGAGGAGGGAAGTGTATTAGGTACCCTAGGACTATTGATAAAAGATGAGGGGTCGTTGATGACGCTAGGCATAGGAAGTGGAGGGAAAAAAGGTAACAATGACAACAATTATAATGAACTAAGGACAACACTGCACAGCAGCGTACCACTGGTTGGACAGGTTATAATTACAAAGTGCAGGTACACACCGTGCTTCTTTATTTAAATATTTTATTTACAAAACAGTCAAGTAACAATCGCATTTATGAGGAAATGCCAAATGGACAGGTCATCACACACTTCGAGATACGACAAAAAGAACGGAAATATTCCCTTGTTACATTTACCATATATATATATATATATATATATATATATATATATATATATATATATATATATATATATATACTACAGTTAAAAAGTTTGAAGCCACACTCACAATTAGCATGGGATGAACTTGGGAGAAGAGTGAAAAGAAATGAAAGAGAGCTCTTAGATTCATTGAAAAAAGAATGGAATCAATTATCAAACTTATACTTTGAGAAACTTTTGCAACGAATGCCAAAAAATTGTGCTGCAGCAATCAAGAATAAAGGAGGATATTTTGGCGAGAGCAAAATGTAATCGTAAAATGCTTTTCTACTTTTGGTCATAATAAAATTTCTAATAAAAAAAAGGAGTCTCACTTTTTTTAAGCATGTATAATAATTTTCTCTTATTTAAAGTACAAAACAACTGCATTTTGGGCCAATTTAAAAAATAGACAAAAGGAAAATACTACTTACTCCTTGCCGACTGGTTTCGGCATTTGACCTTACCAAGGCAAATGATGCTAAACAAAAACTCCACACTTGATAAAGTCAAATGACGTAGCGCGTCGGCAAGGAGTAAGTAGTATTTTCAGATTGTCTATTTTATATATATATATATATATATATATATATATATATATATATAAAACTCTTTCAATATAACGCACTACACTTCATAATTTACATGGTATTTGTCATAATTTTAGGACACAGGTCTGCACTAACTCCTACAAATGTGCAAGACCTGCCCTTCTAACAATAGTTACCCATCTACCTGAAGAGACATAGCGGTCGAAACCATGGTAGTGTGCAGTAATATACAATATACGGTGTTTTTTACCTCTTTTTATTGTATATATATATATATATATATATATATATATATATATATATATATATATATATATAAAGAGAGAGAGAGAGAGAGAGAGAGAGAGAGAACTGATTTCTAAATTTTAAGGAAAAGTATAAAAAGCGTATATATATATATATATATATATATATATATATATATAACTCCTTCAATATATAGCACTACACTTCATAATTTACATGGTATTTGGCATAATTTTAGGACACAGCTCTACACTAACTCCTACAAATATGCAAGACCTATATATCTATATCTATCTATGTGTGTGTGTCTGTGTGTGTGTGTATGTGTGTGCTTGTGTGTGTGTGCTTGTTATACTTCTTTCACTGATGTCATTAAAATTAAGAAATCAGTTCTATTCTAACAGTTTATTTTCTTGTAATTCTCATATGTTGATCTCCCTTCCAATTTCCTGCGATGCAAAAATGAAAGGTTGAAATTTCTGGTTAAAAGGATGCTGCAAAAGTCAATCGTTATCTTCTGTCTTCTTAATTCCTGTTCTTTTATTGTTCTATCACCTTAATAATGTTTTCTTTTTCTTTTATTCTTTCACACTCAGTAACCCATTGCGTCTTGGTATATTTTTTGCCTTGTTTGGGGAGAAATGATTAAAAAAGAAAGTCTCCGGGTGTTAAGCTGTGGCGGCAGTCATCGGGTCAGACCATAGAAACTGGCGGGCCTTTTTAGCTTGCAAGTTATTGTTCCATCGACATTTGCAGCTATTTTTTTTTTAAATACGTCTATAAATGTAAAATGAAAATGAACAAATGTCTGTATAAAGTGTATTTGGTCCCAAATAAGAGTTCAAAATGTTATGGCTGTCATTGTCAGCTGATGTTTTAATGACGATCAACAGATTTCGTTAAGTGCGGATGAGAGAAGCATTCGTTCACGATTCTAGTCTAAATAACAATTTTAGGATTCATCAGGTTGCTATTTAGTATGATTCATTTATTTCCTGGCGTATTTGCCTGCAAATGAAGCAGAAACAACAAGTCAAAGACAATGCTCTGTCTGTATAAATACTTCTCGAAGACAAAGGCGAAAAACGGTGACAAATCTATTGTGCCTACTGCTAACAAATATTCCATTTAGGAATGCAACATTTCTTTTAATTCTCTTTTGGATCTATTATCTAAAAGAGTTCAAATATCATGTCTTTTATAGTTCTTGTATATGATAAGAAAGTTAAGTGCCAAATGTGATACACGCTCAGACGTTCATTAATCTTTCGATTCATGACTGACTTCATTTTCCCGCAGTAGATTGCCGTTTCTTTCTGCACTAAACTGGTTGCCAACCAAGGCTATAAAACCCAGTATGTCCATATTTCTAGGATATACTGTTTGCCAACCAAGGCTATAGGACCCATTATTTCCTTCATTCTGGGATAGACTGGTTGCCAACCAAGGCTATAGGACCCATTAGTTCCTCAATTCTGGGATAGACTGGTTGCCAACCAAGGCTTTAGGACCTATTATTTCCTCAATTCTGTGATAGACTGGTTGCCAAACCAAGGCTATAGGACCCATTATTTCCTCAATTCTGGGATAGACTGGTTGCCAACCAAGGCTTTAGGACCCGTTATTTCCTCAATTCTAGGATAGACTGGTTGCCAACCAAGGCTTTAGGACCCATTATTTCCTCAATTCTGGGATAGACTGGTTGCCAACCAAGGCTTTAGGATCCAGTATGTCCATCTTTCTGGGGTAGATTTGTTACCAGCCAAGGCTACAGGACCCAATATGTCCATCTTTTTAGGATAGACTTGTTGCTACCCAGGCTATATCATCCAGTATGTCCTCCTTTCTGGGGTAGATTGGTTGCCAGTCAAGGCGAATAAGTTTCATATCATAGTTTATGTTTTAAATATTATCTATTATTATTACTTGTCTTTTAATTATAAAATATTTCACTTTTAGTTTACATGCT
>OZ038511.1:71912521-71917521 GCA_964036315.1 Acanthosepion esculentum | reverse complement strand
ATATATATATATATATATATATATATATATATATATATATATATATATATGCACATTGTGGATAAATTATATAGAAAAAAGCAATTTGTTTTAATTCATAGACGAAATATATTTTCAAAAATTACTATCCTTGTTACTATCGGAACTGAACAATAGGATGAAAAAATATAAAAAATGTAAGATATTGTTGGAAGCTCCTTAAGGGTTACTGAATACAGCATACAACCAAGGAAGGTCGGAGAGTGCTCTGGCCAAATTGTTGCAATAAGGATGCTAATTCAAATAATTCTTCATAACATCTTCGGCTAAGATCACGATTGACTGATCAAAATCTGAAAAGAACTCACTGCCGTTCTCCCTAATTCAATTCTCGGCCTTTTTTTCTCTCTCTTTCTTTGCTTATTATCTCTTGAAATAGTTCGAGACCTTTTCGAAGGAGAATTTTGACGTCATGAAAACGAACTTTAAAAAGTCCCAGCGTTATTATACACTTTTCAATACACAGTTTACTTCCTGTGCATTAAAATTTGCGTTATGGCATTTAAACTGAACGTCAGGAAACTGTTACGTTTTAAAGAAGCAATGATATTAAACAGGGTTAAAACCATAGAGATTTCATGCCAAAATATGTTAAAATTTGGAGTCTTTGATTACCTATAAACTCGTCAAAGTAATCTTCGATCATATCACCATTTGTTGATTGATGCATTGCTTTTATTTCTTGATTTGAATTTCTTCCATGTAACGTCCGCGAGATGTGTGGTTGCATCAGTGTTTGGGTGGAAAAAGCCTAATAATGCTCCAGTTTGGATGTTGAGTCACATTTCTTAAGCAAAAAATATAAATAAATAAATAAAATAAATGAAGTATTGGACTATACATACTTTCTTCGGCCATTTCTTTCTTATTAATTTAATCTATTCTTATAGCGTCATCGAAATATGAAACAATAAAAGGCAATTGGGAAGCCTTTATTTTCGTAATTTTTTATCTTTTCTTTCCACCTCCCTTTTCTTTTCTTTTTTCCATCTCATCCTTTATATTTTTCTCTTTTCTTTCTTTCTTTCTTTTTAATTGTCGTTTTATTTCTATTTCCCTTCTGACCATTTCTTCCGATTTTTTCTATGTGTTTTTGGACAAAGAAGTAAACTATTAAACTTCACTTCTTTTAGCTAGTCTTCGGCTATAATTTTCATCCATTTTGGAGGGATTTGTTTTTCAACATTATTTCTAGGCTTATTTCATCAGCCTCTTCTCTCAGCCATAGATTTTCAGCCTCATTCGTAGGCTTTTAACCCGTTTCTTCTAGCTCTGTTTTTCAGCCTTTTCTTTTAGCTATATTTTTCTGTCTCTTAGATCATTTTTTGTCATCTCTTTCTTTGGCCATATTTTTTCATCATCTTGATCTATTTCAGGCGACCTTTTTCAGCCTTTTTCTACGTTAATACATTCTTTTTTTAGCTTGCATTTTTCAGCCATTTCTTCATTCATACCGACCATATTTTCCAATGTTTCTTTTTTATTATTTTTTAAAAAAAGATTTCTACGACCATTTCTATTTTCGACTAATTTTCACTCTCTTTCAGCCAACCGAATAAACTCTTTTCAAGTTATTGTATGCCTATTTCAGTCTTTTCTTTCGGTCATATTTTTGGCCTATTTCCTCCGTTAAATTTTTCAGCCTCTTTCTTCATGTCATTTTGTTTTTTTTGGTAAATTTTCATTGTCTTCCTGCAACCATTTTTTCGACTGATAGCTTTGATTATTTTTTTTCCACTCTGCAACCTCTTAAGTTATATTTTTCAGTTTCATTCTTCAGCCATATTCTTTCAGCTTGTTTCTCCGGACTTTTTTTCTTTTTCATCTTTGATTTCACATAAAGTCATCGTATCACTATTTGTTTGTTCATGTAGTGAATTGATTTTTGATTTGTATCTTTGCTACATAGCTTCTATGCGATTTTTTGGTTGCATCGATGTTTGGGGTTGCAAAAGTATAGTAGTATCGTGTAACAAAGGCATGCCTTCATCCCAAGAGGATGATTCTGTGTCCATAGAGGAAATGGAAAGAGCTCATCTCCACTTGGAAATCCCAATTGAACCAACTGAAGGTGAAAATCGATAAAAAAAAGACCCAAAGAAATAATGATTCTTGGCCAGGTTGAGAACTTTTCAGCATTTCCTTGAATAATGCAAGAAATAGCTCACACTTTAATATCCAAATAAAGTGTTAAAAATCCATTTGCACCAGGTTGGATATGTTAGTCATATTGATGTGTAGCTTTCACATTTCCTGATCAAAAAAGACCTATTTAACGATACATACTTTCTTGTGTGATTCACTGCTTAAGAGTAACAAAAATGTTTTTTTTTTAAATACCAATGGGTGATGAAAAGTGGTTATTTTAAAACAATGTAGAATGCAAGAGTTTGCGGGGAGTGGGTGCTATTTCACTTTAGTCCCCGCCCTGTCATATTTACTTCCCGTGCATTTAAATTTGCACTATGACCTTTAAACTGATCGTCTGTATTATGTTTTGAATGTAGAAAATTAACATTAATAAAGGTGTTTTCCCTATAATACAAATTCAAAGACCAATTATATTAAACAGGTTATAAATCCGTGGAGATTGGATGCCAAAAATATTAAACATTTGATATCTTTGAATCATAAGGTTTTCTCTTTGATAATTCGACTTCATGAATTTAAGTGTAATACTAGATTGGCAGTTAGGTCTCATCATTTTACTGTTGAAATTACTAAGTGGAACCTTAAGTTTTAATCTAATGGTTTCTTCTCTTGTATTTCTCGCCTATGGAACTATGTTTCAGTGTCTTGCTTTCTTATAAACTTCTTCTTCTTCTTCTTCTTCTTCTTCTTCTTCTTCTTCTTCTTCTTCTTCTTCTTCTTCTTCTTCTTCTTCTATGTGTTGTGTCCCTTCAGAACGTTGGTGATCATGGCTCTCCACAATTTTCTCCGCTTTGTAACTCTCAGGAAATTTTGTCTTTTCGCTATCACTCCTAATCAATGTTCTGCCAACCGTTTACACAAGCTCGTAAGGCAGGCTATGCACTGATTTCCTCTATCAGTCTTGCCTTCAATATGTCCCGTGAGTGTCAAATTTACCAAGTCCTCTTTCCTCTTTATGCACCCTGTCCCTTTGAAACCTGTTTTTTGATCGGCTTCTTTCCTTAATAACGTTTTCTCAGTTTCACTTTGAGTCATACTGGCTTTATCGCCTTGCTTTGGAAGAGACGGTTACAGAAAAAATAGCATATAATCTTTTTTTTTCTTTTTCCACGTGCAACAAAATGCATCAAGGTCAACTCACTTGCTCCGGGGAATTATGGAAATACGCAACTATAGAGGAGTGAAAGTACAATAGCGCCAACGCATATATATATATATATATATATATATATATATATATATATATATTATAAAAAATATAGTTTTGCTATATTTATGGGTTAAAAGGATAGAGCGTATGTAGATATAAAAGTGGACATTGAGGACAACACCCAGCGGCGAACGATTTAATTTTCATATTGGTTTCACGAAATGAATACGAAAGTAGTAAATGAATAAATAAATAAATAAATAAAATTAAATTAAAAAAATCTAAATTAATTAAAATGTTTTCAATAAATAATTAAATTAAGTAATTAATGAACAAATTAGCAAACTACGAATGCAGACATAAAAACAAATAAATGTAATAATAATATTAATAATAATAATAATAATAATGAATAATAATACTAATAATAATAATAATAATAATAATAATCAACATCAAAATAATAATAATAATAATCAAATATATATATATATATATATATATATATATATATATATGTTAGATTTCTCAGAATAATGTTGAAGATAAAACAAATTGATTAAAAACAATTGGAAAATATTTTTTAGTTATTAGTTTTGCTTTTAAATTTGTCTTGAAGTCGAATTGACGAAACGCTTCGGTCTTGACTAAGAAATATTTTCCAGTTGTCTTTTTTATCTTATATATATATATATATATATATATATATATATATATATATATATATATATATATATATATATATATATTGGATCAGTGTCAGTAAAAGTTTGTCACTTAGATGTTACCTTCAGCATCTCGACTCTAGAGTTTCGTAGGCACACCTGTCTGTCCCCTGTTCAGGGAGTATCAGCAATTTACACACACACACACACACACACATATATATATATATATTGATATATATATATATATATATATTGATATATATATATATATATATATATATATATATATATATATATATATATATATATATATATATATATATATACAGTGTAACCCGGATATAAGAGACACCATGATATAAGAGAGATTTTCTCTGGTCCCAAATTAGAGCCTGTGTTAATAAAACAAAATAGACCAAACCCAGATATAAGAGAAACCCGGATATAAGATACCCCTTCTCCGGTCCCGACAACTCTCTTATATCCGGGTTACACTGTATATATATATATATATAAATATATATATATATATATATATATATATATATATAATGTAATTGTTCTGGTGAGATTTCCTCTTTGGTTATTACACTTTAAGCGTAGCACTAGATTGGCAGTTATGTCTCATTATAATTGTTCGAATGAACTCTTCACTATGATAACTCGATTTATGAATTTAAGCGCAGTACTTGACTGGGGTTGAGATCTCATCGATCTACAACTGAGTTGGCTAGATGTAACCGTAAGTTCTATGCTAACAGTTTTTTCACTCGCACTTCTCGCTTGTGGAACTCCCTTCTGACTTTTTGCTTTTTAGTCAACTTTGATCTTCAAAAATCTTAATTCAATGTCAATCGTTATCCTCTGCCTTCTTAATTCATGTTCTTTTAATGTTCTCTCTCCTTGATGATGTATTTTTTTCAAATTATTTCACACTTGTGTCTTAGTGGCTTTATCACCTTTTGGGGGTGAAATGATTAATATATATGTCG
>OZ038511.1:71767521-71905021 GCA_964036315.1 Acanthosepion esculentum | reverse complement strand
TTTTTCAGCCTATTTCTAAAGTCATACTTTTCAGCCACACTCTTCTGTTATAATTATTTTTTGTGTCTTTTTTCAGCCTATTTCTTCGAATATTTTTCATTTTCGCCCATCGGCCATATTATTCAGCCCCTTTCTTTTCGTTCATGTATTTTTCCACTTTTTTCTTTCTTTCTTTTTTCGTTGTTGATTCCTTATTTTGTTTTTTAAGTCGTTTTTTTTTCTCAGTTTATAATGTGCCACTGTTTTTTTTCTGATTATCGATACAAAAAATTAAAAAAAAATGAAACCAATAAAAATTAGTGAGCAAATATTAACCACATCAAAATAAGCACCAACACTACTTATTTCATTAAAAGATCAAAGACGAACCTTGGAAACACCACAGGAATCTATTATATAATTTTTACAACTACTACTGCGAAGACAGTAGTAGCACCTCCAACAAAGCCTTCATCATATAATGACTACGTGATCAAGGTTTGGGCAGTAACTTCTAACCCGAGGAGCTCCAGTAATACTTCACGATATCACCAAACTTCGTTGCTTCTTTGTTACAGTCTGAGAATGCCAGATCTTTGTAGATGTAGCCTATGTTCAATCCTGGAGCTTCTTAGTATAGATCCTTCTTTCTTTCCGATGTAGACGGGAGAACAATATAGTCCACAAAAGTAATAAAATCACTCTTTAAAATTTCTATACTCAAATAATAGAAGAGAAGTAACATATGCTTTTTTTTTTTTTTTAAATATAGCTTTCATTCATTTTCTTTTTAAAGTGCCACGATGTCCTTAATGTTTTGGCGATGTAATTGTAATTTAATCTCAATGGCTCCGTAGGCGATCAGCGACACTCCCATGACGACAGCCAGAATGTAGACCTTAGTGACGACACAAAAGAAATAACTGTAGCCGAACGCAATCGCACAGCCGGTGGCATGGAACATTCGATAAGACGCGAATGCGGCTTCTTGCCGATCCATAAACAAAACTCCGAACAGAGCTGAAAAATACAAAAAAGAAAAGAGCAAATGAGAAATTATTGGGAATGCGTCATTTTTTTTTCCGATGAATGCTTATTCAACTTACAATATTTGACGGCATATAAGACGCACGGGTGTATAAGACGCACCCCAATTTTAGGAGGGAAAATCAAGAAAAAATTAGTAATTAGTAACATTATTAGTAAATTGTAAACCTAGGCTATAATTATGAGGTATTATTTTGATTAAACAAGCCATAATATATTTACTTAAAGACATAGTATTCAAAATATTTAGATTTCAGCATTAAATAGCCCATAGACATGTCGCTAGACTAAGTCAAACAAAATTTTAAAAAATTCATGTTTTTTCTAATAATAAATATCATATTTGACGGTATACAAGACGCACGGGTGTATAATACGCACATCAAATTCAGCAGGGAAAATCAAGAAAAAAATTAGTAAAATTAGTAAAATTGTTAGTAAATGGTACAGACTAGGCTATATTTATGAGGTATTATTTTGGTTAAACAAGCCATGATTACAATTAAACGAAAAATAGTAGGAAAAAAGAACACGAACCGATAAAAACTTTATTATATCCAAAGGTAAGAAAACAAAATAAAAATCAAGCAATTATTACAATTGATCAAAACAGTACAGTTACCATCAAAATTTTATTCATCTTCAAATCCACAAAATTTGTCGTCTTCGTTATCAAAACTCTGAGACTCATTTTCAATACTACTATCATCGTCGTTAAATAATGCGCCATCTTCCGTTCCCCTGAGAGCATTGCTAATGCCACACTTTTTTAAAAGGTTTCCCAACAATTTCTGGTCTAATATTATCCCAAGCTTGCTTCACCCATTCGCAGACTTGTGCAATGCTGGGTCTTTTTATTCTTCATGTAAGTGTAAGGTCGTGATCAGGCATTGCCATCCACGTGTTCCATTGCTCCTTCATGACTAAGTTAATAGGAGTTGCCAGGTAGCTAATTTCGGTCGACAATCGCGAATTTTAGACCTACTTATGGCATATAAGACGCAGGGGAATTTTTAAAGATATTTTTAATACAAAATGTGCGCCTTATATGCCGTCAAATACGTTACTTTTGGTATTATTTTCAAAACTGACCAGAAAAAAACAACCTCGGTAATTACACAAAAAACCTGGAGCAATTACTCTCAGCTTTACGTATACGGGTATATCAAATACCTCAGGAGATTGTACATCCCTGTCTTTAATAGACCATTACCCCCTTAGAATAGGGGTAAACAGAGATCAGTAACCTTGTTTATTTTTTCATCGGTATCACCCCAAGCAAGGCAGTAGAGCCACTAAGACGCAACGGGTTAGAGGGTCTGGAGGAACGAAGAACAGAGACATTAGTAATCAGCAGAAAGAGAAAAGAGTAATCAGAGGGACAGTAGATAGCGATTGACATTACATTTAAATTTTTGCATATTAAGTTGCAGAAAGTTGGCTGGAAAGCATGGAGGCGGAAAGGAGTTCCACAAGCGAGAAGTGCGAGAAAAGAAACTGTCAGCATAGAACTTACGGCTACATATAGCCAGCTCGACTGTAAATTGATGAGATCTTGAGGCCAGCCTAGTGTTGCGCTTAAAGTCATCCACTCTAGGTACCATGGCGAAGAGCTCATCCGAACAATTACCATGTAAGTATTTAGTTTGGCATATATATATATATATATATGACAAACAAATATATATGAAAATGGCTAAAGTCGTGACCGAAAGCGCTTGAGACAATGGACAATATAGAAATATTTTGTACTCCCACCAAAAGAAAAAAGTAAGATGGCTGGAAAAACTAAAACTAAATAAATAAATTCAATTTGCCATGCCTGTCATATTTAACGAAAGATGTTTAAAAGAAATGTTGCTGCTCAAATATGCATTAATATATATATATATATATATATATATATATATATATATATATATATATATATATATATGTGTGTGTGTGTGTGTGTGTGTGTGTGTGTGTGAGAGAGTGTGTGTATTTAGGCAGCAATGCACATTTCATTGAATACGACAGACAAGGTGCTTTTATTTAGTTTTTTATACAAATTCTAATGCGATCTAATAATTTTTACTTTTCAGATGAAAAAATTATATAAAAACTGTCCGAATGTTCTTTTTATCCGAGACCGCTATACATATATATAAGCTGAATATCTATCTATCTATCTATATATATATATATATGTGTGTGTGTGTGTGTGTGTGTGTGTGTGTGTGTGTGTGTTAAGAATTTGGGTAAATGTTCCCGATAGATTTATACATTAAATGACAATTGGAAAGAACGTTCAAGAAAATATAATGTTTCGAAAACTTATCCGATAATGCATTTCGCCCATTTCGGCCTTCATGAGATCGGAGACGGAAAAGTGAATCGTGTATGTATTTGTGTGTTTATTTAAAATAATGACATCATACATTTTTCCCAAGAGGGCGTTGCTCGTGACTAGAAAAGAAAGATGAGTGACTTATTTATTTTCTACACATTCTGATGGATTTCTATCTTAAAATTCGCACACTTAAAACAAAAAACGTAAAATATTAAACGACTTTTTAAAAAAAATAAGCCACTCACTTTTCGTGGAAGTAGCAGTAGAGCAGCGAGAGGCTTCCTACATCCCTCCTGGGGAAGAGAGGTTGAAGGCTGGAGAATGCTTTTGAACTTGATCAAGGCTAGAGAGTGAGGTCTGGGCAGCTCGCGCCTAAATATGACAACAGTACTCCATTTTTGTCCTGATTTGGCTTTTGTAACCGTAAAGGATAGCAGGAGGAATCAGCTACTTACTGGAGCAATACAGAGCCGACCATTTTACCTGCATCCTTAGCAATAGATCGTATGTACGAGTTCCACTTGAGGTCGGATGCAATTTTGAGGCCCAACAGTTGTTCATGGTACGGTGCTCCGCTCATCTTCATTGGTGGTAGTTCGGGATTAGATCAGCGATGATAGAATGTAACTAGCTTCGAGACATTGAATGTATCCAGCTAGTTTTTACCCTATTGGGTAATTTTTACAAGATTGGAAAAGAGATCAGTCGCCAATCTCTGACCATCGAGAGTCTTAGAGATGCGCCCGTATATAGTCATATCATCGACATAGATGTTTATAAATGACCCGAGTATATTCTTATGCAGATAGTTTATGCAAATAAAAGAAAGGGTTGGTGCGAAAAGTGACCCATGGGTGACGCCTGAGTTGAAATCTAAGACTCCGGGGGAGAGGTCATTAATAACTACCTTCAGGAACCTACCTTTTAGGAAGGATTTTATGATCGAGAAGACCCTTCCAGTGATTCCATAACTGGAGAGCTTGTGTAGTAAGTCTTTGTGCCACTACTTGTCGAAGGCCTTTGAGATATCTAGTGCTATGGTTCTTGAGGTGAGTTGTCGTCAAGTACCTCACCGATTCTGGAAGTTAGGATGTCGGCAGTGGATCGGGCCGACCGAAACCCATATGCGATAACGATATATATTTGTTTGGTTTGGTTTGGTTTGGTTTTTGTTTTACGGCACATCAACCTCAATAGATCATTTAATGCCGACAACTTTTTTTTTTCCTGGTAATACTTTTATTTTGTCAAAAATCTATTTCTGTTAATATTTTTTTCCTCAAAAAACGTATAGCTGGTAATATTATTTTTCAAAAACGTACATCCGGCAACACTATTCTTTAAAAAAAAGAAAAAAAAAGAGCGTATAGCTGGTAATATTTTTTCAAAAACGTACCGCTGGCAACATTATTTTTCCAAAAACGTATTATCAGAGACCTTACTGTTGGACGTAGTTTATAGTCATACCTGGGGCACGGTCGTAGTTTATCATCATCCCCAGGACGCGGACGTAGTTTATCGTCATACCCAGGGCGCGGATGGAGTTTATCGTCATACCCAGGACGTATATATTTTTATATATCAAGACCAATATTGGAGGAAAATATATGAAAAAATGGAAAAAGTTTTCTTTAGGATATCATCGGATAAAATTTAGTCCGATGAAGTCCAGAAGGAGGAAATGCGTCAGAAGAAAACGTTTTCCATTTTGGCGTACATATTTTCTATATGTATAGGATGCCAAATCAGCCGTGTTTCGATCCCGGCTTGAAGCACGAATTTGTAATCAGTGACTACTACTGCTGCCAATGCAAGACTCTTATATTGAATTGAGCTCTCTAATTCACTGGTGTATTTGTTTTAAAAAAAATTAATACGCTAAAATTCACCTTCTCTTCTGCCGTGCGCCGATAGCTTTGGAATAGATTCTCCGTTGGATGCCAAATCAGCTGCGTTTTGCTCCCAGCTTAAATCTATCGGATATCTAGCCACACTGATAAGCTGTGATACAGCGAAACAGTCTGCTTGTGGATGATTTTATATATATATATACATATATATATATATATATATATATATATATAGGGTGGTACTCGCTTGGAAAAACCTCGGGTATTTCTGCTTGTAGTAGAACAAACCAATACCCAAGGAAAAATGAGGAATAAAAAAGAAAGAACCAAGAACATGAAACTGAGGCGAAAACAATCGTCCTGAATTCAAGCACAAAGTCCAAAGAAAAAAACTCCAAATTGCGTAAAAGCACCTACGTAAAGTGTTCAATACACGAAGTAGAGCTAAGATAAACCTAATGAGCCGGTAAAACCTAGGTAGGTTTGCCTGGCTCCTTAGGTTTATCTTATCTTATATATATATATATATATATATATATATATATATATATATATATATATATTAATAAATATATATATACCTATGCTCGGAGTGCAACTTAAGTTTCGTGAATGCTGTAAATTCTGGTGCCGGATCTCATCTAAACATTATTATGCATGCTTAGCCACGATACGTCGGTCGGAAAAAATGTGAAGAATATACACCCTCCCCGAAAAGCTGCGTAATATGTTTTGTAATTTGCCTAGCCTAGTAAATGAGTAATAGGCAACACCGTCATTTTTGGTCTAATCTGATATCAACAGAATAAAGAAGACACCACAAACCTACTTCGCTATCTTTCTCAATGAGTCATAGCAATCCATAGCAAATAAATAAAAGGAAGCTGTGCAGATTCATGATTGCCAAAGTCCTAAGGAGACATGGCATAAAAACAAATATATATATATATATATATATATATCATAAAGACAAAAGGAAATTTTTTTTAGAGGACGCTTTAGGTTTTCTATTGTATTTTATCGAGGCAAATAATATATATTTGATATAATTTGCGAATTTGTAAACAGTTACTACTACTGCTGCTAATGCAAGACGCTTCTATTGAATTGAGTCCTCTCGGTCACTGGTGTGTTCGTTTAAAAATAAATACGCTAAAATTCACCTTCCCTTCTGTCGTGCGCCGATAGCTTAGGGGTAGATGCTCCGACTGATGCCGAATCAGCCGCGTTTTGCTCCCGGCTCGAATCAATCGGATGTCTAGCCACACTGATGAGCTGTGATACAGCGAAACAGTCTGTTTGTGGATGATTATATATATATATATATATATATATATATATATATATATATATATATATATATATTCGAAAATTATAACATAAACATGGTATAAAATAGCCATTTTGTTTCAACAATTTATATCTCTAATCAAGTGATGGCATTGAAAATGGCTATTCTATAACATATTATGTTATAATTTTCGAATAAATTATATTTGCTCTACTCTGTATTGAGCACTCTTTTAAGAATAGTATTTTTTGGTTATTGGAATTTATTCCGTATACACCAATCCTATACTTGGGTATACATTCCAGATTTCCCGAAAAGACGGTTAGCCATTTGTCGTAAGAAGTACTGAAAAATCTTTTGAGTTATTCAGCTAGACAGACAACAGGTTAATATCGTTTTATGTCAACTCCACTATGTCTTCCGAGCTGAGCAATGGTGAGAGGAAAAAGATCATTCAGGCCTTTAATAATGGTACCAACAGTCATAATCTGGCTTCCATCTTCAAAGTCCATTAAAAAAGGAGGGGGCAGTAGAGTGGAAAAACTGGATCAGGAGATCATAACAGCAAGAGGGAACATCATTTCAACTTCGAGCTAAATACATTCTTATTGCTCAAAGTAGATTCCAATATAAAGACCTCGAAGGACTCTTTAATCATTTTTAAGATACAGCGGTTCAAAACCTAATCTAACAATTGGACAATTTTGCTGTTACACCCGGCATATATATATATATATATATATATATATATATATATATATATATATATATATATATATATATATATATATATATATGTTGGTAATTCAATCTATAGACTGAAAAATTCTCTTCTCATTTTAGTTGGCTGATTTATGATTTTAAATATCAGTGCGATTCGGTTTAGGAGAGAGTTTATAGATCAGAATTGATCAGTACGTCAGAGTTAATATCCGTAGAGTGCAATATTGAAATTTCCATACGCCTGTCAATACATCCGGTTCTGCAATTGCAGAACACGTAATAATTTATCTGGCTTATACTTCGTCTTTTACCAGACAATTTTTCTAATTTTACACGAGAGCATATTCTGATTACCATTTGAGACATTTTATATTAAATCGAAGCAACTTTTCCGGTGAAAACAAAATGAAGGACTCCTGCGCCATAATGTAATCTGTGTGCAATTCACAGTGTTGATACTCTGGTAGTGTTTTTGTTCCCAGCTAAGATTTCGTTGTTGTGCGTATATTCATGTTTTGTTCTCGGTTGAGCATTGAAGAGCGAGGAGCCACAATATGTTATGTGATTATAGGTTGCTCATTACTGGATAGAAGAAATAATAGAATTATTAAATACTTTTACAGATATATAGCATTTTGGGGGCTAAATTTATGTACAAAATCATCTTCCTTCATGTACCGTGTATTGTAATATTTTAGATCTTGTCTAGCTCTGCATTTCCGGTTTTTGAGTTGTGTATTGAGCACTTTTTAAATATAAACCTTGCCTGTAAAACAGTTTCATTGTAATCGGTTAAGTGTCATACGTCATACACGGTGGGGCGATCATGTATCTTTCGATATATGACTGACGCAGTAGGTTGCCATTTCTGCGGTAGACTGGTTGCCAACCAAGGCTAAAGAACCCAGTCTGTCCTGTTATTCAACTCATAGCTGGGGGGAGAAGAGATGAATTCATACCTGCTCTCCAAGTACTCACATTGAGGCGATATCCAATAAACCACAACAAATATCACATGGTGAAAGATGGCTAAATCCATATTATTTTATTGAGAATTATATATAATATATATAATAGAATAATATATAATATATATATAATTCCTATAGTATATATGTAATGTATAAATAATTTATATCATCTCATAACATATTATATTATATAGAGTTATATACAAAAAATAAAAATATAAAATAATTAAAATAAAAATATATATGTAATCTATATCATATAATGTATTTTATCTTATACAGAATAATATATAATATAATATATATAATAGAATTATATATAAAATATATATAATATGTATATATAATCTGTATCATATCATAATGTATCTTATTTTATATATAATTGCGTACAAAAATTATATACCGGGTGTAACAGCATAATTATCCAAATCGTGTAACAGCAAAATTGTCCAATTGTTGCATTAAGCTTTGAATCGTTGTCTTAGAAATGATTAAAGATATCTTACTGGAATTCTCAGAAGTTTTTAGAACACTATTGGACTCTACTTTGAACAATAAGAATGTATTTTGCTCTAATTTTAAATGAGGAGCCCTCTTGCTGTTGTGACCTGACGATACAGTTCTCCATTCTTTTGTACCCTCTTTTTTTTTAAAAATTTATTCACCGTTCGCTGGATGGTTCTAGAATCGACTTTAAGATGGAAGTCAGATTAGGAATGTTGGTACCATTACTGACAGCCTGAATGATCTTTTTCCTTTCACTACTGCTCAGTTTGGAAGACAGTGGGGCTGATACAAAATGATTTCACCCGGTTGTCTTTCTCGCTGAACAACTCAAAGGGTTTTTCAATGATTCTTATAACAAATAGTGTTGCATGATGTCGAAACATCTTATCTGAAAACCCGGTAAAAAGACACGGAATTAGTTTACTGTATTTTTTTTAGATATTAGACATTATATGGGATGGGCAATTATGCTGTTACACGATTTGGACAATTTTGCTGTTACAGCCGATATATATATATATATATATATATATATATATATATATATATATATATATATATATATATATATATATATATATATATATATATTTGTGTATTTAGGCAGCAATCCTTCTTTCAAGCACATTTCATTAAAAACGACTGTCAGTCGTTTTTAATGATATATATATATATATATAAACACACACACACATATATATATATATGTCATATATATATATATATATAAACATATATATATATAAACATATATATATAAACATATATATATATAAACATATATATATATATAAACATATATAAACATATATATATATAAACATATATATATAAACATATATATATATAAACATATATATATATATAAACATATATATCTATATATAAACATATATATATCTATATATAAACATATATATATATATATATATATATATATATATATATATATATATATATATATATATATGCACATTTCATTGAATACGACAGACAAGGTGCTTTTATTTAGTCATGCGATCTAATAATTTTTTTTCTTTTCGGATGATAACTTTTATAGTTACAAGTATTTAAGCAAATGCTCTGTTTTATAATAAACAGTATTAAATAACATTTACCGGCCTGAATGTCCGAGAAATTTCTCCGACAGGAATCGAACCTGTATCCTATACGGAACCGTCATTTCGCGTTCGCGTTCGGCCACAGAGAAGTGTCTGGTTCGCAAGGTCGATTTTACTATCTTTAAACTTAAATCTTCCATGAATCTCTTCTATTCATATCTGCTCTAGCGTATCAAATGTAAACAAATGACGTCATATATTTTTAGAATTGGACATAGTCCGACAATTTATTTAAAGACATTTTATGATATGTTTGACAAAATTGTCCAATTCAAATATATATATATATATATATATATATATATATATATATATATATATATATATATATATATATATATATATATATATATATATATATATTGTTTTTTGGTTATATTCAATTTATTTTATAAACGTTATATTATCAATATGATATTGTAATTAGTATTATATTATACAGAATTATATGGTGATATATACTGGTGGCTAATACAAATCTGCAACTTTTGAAAAAAAAATTCACTGTGTACTATATTTATTGAATCGATTGATTTGCCCATAAATTCGTACGTACGTGGTGTCACTACAGAGAGGAAACTAAAATAAAATGGTCTGTTATCATTTCTTGGCGCGATTCCAAGGGTTTCTCTTGTGTGGCTCCTGTGCGTTCGCCCTGCCTGTGATTTGGATGCAAGCCAAGACTTCGACCTCGTCAAGTCACGTGATTTCACGAGTAGACGAGAAAAGAGAGATAAGAACAATATGCCTCTTGTAGACGGAAAAGAAAATATAATGGCCTCCTTATTTGAAATATCAGGCGATTTATGTAGAAATATTCGCTTTTTATTTATAATTCAATAACTACACAGCCTTTTACATTATATAGGTACTCTCGCTCTAACTCTCTCTCCCATTCTCTCTTTCTCTCTCTGCTACCGTTTATAGTAATTATATATATATATATATATATATATATATATATATATATGTATATATATGTGTGTGTGTGTGTGTGTTTCACCATTACTGACAAATCTTCTATTATCACAGTGTGGGATACCTACTAACAAAAGTGATGAAAAAAAAAAAAAAGACGCAAAACGAATTTGGCTGATAAGAAAAAAAAATTCTAAAATCCCCAGCACCCCTCATTCGTACGCACGTGTAGTCATACCAACATAACAAATTTAGGCCGCTGAAGTCCTGGAAAATGAAACCCGCCATAAGTAAACTTTTTCCACTTTGTCATACAATGTCACCAATATTGTTCTTGATACATATAAAAATATAAATTGTTATATCATATATGTATACACACACACACACACACACACATATATATATATATATATATATATATATATATTGAGAGATTAGCATGACAAATTGGAAAAACAGTTTTTGTGACGAGTCTGTTCATATCTATGGATGTATGTACGTATCTATCTATCTAAATCTGTTCATATCTATCTATCTATCTTTCTAT
Organism: Acanthosepion esculentum; assembly: GCA_964036315.1. Lineage (NCBI taxonomy): Eukaryota > Metazoa > Mollusca > Cephalopoda > Sepiida > Sepiidae > Acanthosepion > Acanthosepion esculentum. Next base: position 71,893,729 of record OZ038511.1, on the reverse strand, counting down.
CTATCTCTCTATCTCAGTCTGTTCATATCGATCTCAGTCTGTTCATATCGATCTCAGTCTGTTCATATCTATCTATCTATCTCTGTAAATCTGTTCGTATCTTTAAATTTAAATTAAATTTGCATTTTACATCATAAAAATTAAATCGTACAGTACTTAACCGTAGCGTTTTTCACTTCACATATAAAAATTTAATTTTCAGATGAACACAACAAGATTTTCCTAAAAAAAACAAACCCTGATGATGATATTGTGTTAATGTTGAAAGTACTCGGAATAAATGAATATGTATCAACACGGTAATTTTCTCTCTTCCTTTAATAAGGTTACTAAGAAGCTGAAGCTTGTCCGTGTATATTCCTATTGAAAATAAATAGACCAAACCGGTCTAAATTATTCAATGAGACGTGTCTTAATATATATATATATATATATATATATATATATATATATATATATATATATATATATTGAGAAATTTGTATGACAAATTGGAAAAACAGTTTTTGTGACGAGTTTTAACATTTAGGACTTCACAGACTGGGCTTTGTTGATGTTGCTATAATTACGCATGCGCCCTAAACGAGAGACGATGGTAGTTTCTAAATTTTTCAAAGAATATTTTTGGAAAAATATTTTTGAAAGAGTATTTTTTCAATCTAGCCAAATTCATCTATATTCTTTTGCTTTTTCTCTCCATCACCCTTTGTCCCAGCAACTATCCTACATTCTGACAACAGAAAATCTGGATAGTCAGAGACAACGGTGAGGGGGATGTTTAAAATAAGCTATTTGACAAACAGAAATTTTTTTTTATTGAAAATAGGTTTTATTACGCGTTTCGCCTTTCTAGGCTTCATCAGATTCAAAAACGAAAGAAATGTGTGTGTGTATTTTTGTGTATGCTTAAATAATAAATCATGGAATCTTTTCACTAAGATGGCGTTCCTTGTGATTTAGGAAGAATGGAAATGAGTGAAAGCTGTTTTTTTTTGTTTGTTTTGTTTTTTTAAGCATTTCACCCCAAGCAAGGCGGGAAGCCACTAGCACGCAGGGGGTTACAGAGGATTTGGAGCGAGAGCAGATAGGTGTGATAGAGGAAAGGATGAGGAGAAGGATAGTATATAGATCAAGGCAACCAGAGATATCGATTGACATTACATTTAAATATTTGGAGATTATACCTATCAGGGAAACAGGAAAAGGGAAGGGAGTTCCACAGGCGAGAGGTGCGAGGTAAGAAGCTATTGGAGTAGAAGAGGCGGCTATATTTAAGAGCTTCAACAGTGAAAGGGTGAGAGCGGGATACCAGCCTCGTAGGACGCTTGAATTCATGAAGTCTGGGAACCAGCGAAAGCAACTCCTCGGAGCAATTACCATGAAAGTATTTGTAAAAAAGACAGAGAGAGGCGACGGCACGTCTGTGAGAGGGCGTCTGCAGACGAGATACCAGATCAGGGCCAATTACATTGCATATCTGTCTCTGGATCTTATCAAGAACTCCGAGGCAAACAGAAGGGGCACCAGACCATATATGACAGCAATACTCAATGCAAGGGTGAATGGTTGATCTGTAGATTTGAAGGATCGATTCCGGGGAGAAAAATTTCCTGACGCGGCACAGCGAGACAACGTTCCTTGCGGTGGACGAAGGAATTGACTCAATGTATTTGTTCCATCTCAGGTCGGCAGTCAATGTGAGACCGAGCAGTTAACATTTATTCTGTATCTTTTTTTTTTATAATTCAAGTCGAAAGTTAACATATGTTTCCCAGTTTTTTTGTATCGAATTAATGATAAATCGTCATCACATTTTCAGAATTGCTAGAAAGCAAGAAATTCATATAGCCTTTTCTGAAATGAATCCTGGGAAAATCCTCATCCAATTCTTCACACATTTCTTTCTTTCATTTTTGGACCTGATGAGGCCTAGAAAAGCGAAACACGAAATCAAATTTAGTTTCAATGAAACGTTTTCCATTTGTCAAATTTCTTAAAATATATATATATATATATATATATATATATATATATATATATATATATATATATATATATGAGAAAAGTGTATATTTTAAAAAGAAGTTATTGGTTATAATGTGGATTTTTAAAAAATATATATTTTATCTTCCAGATTTTTGCTACACTGGTTACCGGTCTCGCGACCTTCTTCAGTCATATTATTAAAAGGAATTAATTTTCCTTGTTTTTCGATGTTTAACCATTGGCTTTTTTGTAATGTAGTAACCCAAATGTTTTTCTTGGACTGTTGGAAAAAGTGTTTTTCAGTTTAAGGGGGTAATAAAACAATTAGGATTGATCAGAGAAAGGGCGAGTAAGGATATCTCCGTTCTTACCTTTTTATGACCCTGTATCTTCTTAGTCTTGCTCTTTCCCGCGCGTCTTGTATATTTAAAAAATCTACATTATAACCAAAAACTTTTGCAGGTTCTCTCTTCTTGTTGAAAACGGAAACTCCTACTAATCAATTTAAATTTGTTTTTTAAATACAGCAAAGTATTTTGTTTATTGGAATTGTTAAATTTAATCTATCAGCTTGAAATTAAAACTAAAATTATCATTTAAAAAATAACTTAAATCATTAAGTATCGCTTTTCTTTCGCGGTGCATATATATCTATCTATAAAAGGCAGGATGTGTGTGTGTGTGTGTGTGTGTGTGTGTGTGTGTGTGTGTGTGTGTGTGCGCGCGCGCGTAACGAATGCACGGCCGCAATTTTCGACGGATTTGCACCAAAATTTACATGCACATGCTCTAAGACCGACTTTTTTTTTTTAGACAAAATTGTTGTATTCATCTAAAAATTAAATTATTACATTTGAAGTGAAAAATGCTATGGTTACGAACTGTACGATTTAATTTTTATGATGTCAAATGTAAATTTAACTTAAATTTAAAGATACAAACAGATTTACAGAGATAGATAGATATTTAGATAGATAGATAGATAGATAGATAGATAGATAGATAGATAGATAGATAGATATGAACATATTGAGATAGATATGAACATATTGAGATAGATATGAACATATTGAGATAGAAAGATATAAACATATTGAGATAGATAGATAGATAGATAGATAGATAGATAGATAGATAGATATGAACATATTGAGATAGATAGATAGATATATAGATAGATAGATAGATATGAACATATTGAGATAGATATAAACATATTGAGATAGACAGATCGATATGAACATATTGAGATAGATAGATAGATAGATAGATAGATATGACCATATTGAGATAGAGAGATAGATAGATAGATATGAACATATTGAGGAAGATAGATAGATAGATATGAACATATTGAGATAGATAGATAGATAGATAGATAGATAGATAGATATCAACATATTGAGATAGAAATAAATAGACTTTTTATGCATATGACCAAGCACACACACGCACACGCACACACACGCACACGCACACACACGCACACACATATGAACATACCTGCATCAATTGATAGATTTGAAGAAGCTGAAGTAGATAGATGTGTGTAGACAGATCGAGAACAAAACGAACAGATTGAAATAGAGAAATCAATAAAGAAACTGATGTACACGGATGATGTTTTAAACGCGAGAGGATTGGGATGTCGCTGGTCACAATTCTAAACTGCGTCTCACTTTGACCGGGTTTCAGCTCCTCGCAACAGACACTCTCTGGTTATCACGTTAAGGTTTGTAGTCATTGACTGCATGTGAAATCTGACATCTTAATTGGCAATGGGTGGTTCGTCATTTTGGCGGAAGAGACGGTCAAACAAAGCAACAAAAATGATGGAAAATACAAGAGATCAAATCTCGAATGAAAGTCAGACGGGATTTTTTTTTAAGTCTTGTAAAAAACAATTTCGAACAAACACACACACACACACACACACACACACACACACACACATACACACACACACACACATCTATCTATCTATTTCAATTTGTGCATATGTATCTGAATTTTTTCATATCTATCTGAGCGGGCGTCTACAATAGCAGACGTGTATCCTCGATTTCGAGTAGCCAACTATTATTATCTAATAATTTCGAACACACACATCTATCTATCTATCTATCTATCTAAATCTGTTCATATCTATCTATCTATCTTTCTAAATCTGTTCATATCTATCTATCTATTTATCTTTCTAAATCTGTTCATATCTATCTATCTATCTATCTATCTATCTATCTATCTTTCTAAATCTGTTCATATCTATCTATCTATCTTTCTAAATCTGTTCATATCTATCTATCTATTTATCTTTCTAAATCTGTTCATATCTATCTATCTATCTTTCTAAATCTGTTCATATCTATCTATCTATCTATCTATCTATCTATCTTTCTAAATCTGTTCATATCTATCTATCTATCTATCTATCTTTCTAAATCTGTTCATATCTATCTATCTTTCTAAATCTGTTCATATCTATCTATCTATCTTTCTAAATCTGTTCATATCTATCTATCTATCTATCTATCTATCTTTCTAAATCTGTTCATATCTATCTATCTATCTATCTATCTTTCTAAATCTGTTCATATCTATCTATCTATCTATCTATCTTTCTAAATCTGTTCATATCTATCTATCTATCTATCTATTTATCTTTCTAAATCTGTTCATATCTATCTATCTATTTATCTTTCTAAATCTGTTCATATCTATCTATCTATCTATCTATCTATCTATCTACTTATCTATTTCAATTTGTTCATATGTATCTATCTGAATCTGTTCATATCTATCTGAGCGGGCGTCTGCAATAGGGATTGGATAGCCGCTTTAGTAGACATGTACCCTTGATTATGAGATGCCAGCTATTATTATCTCTCTCCTCTCTCTCTCTCTCTCTCTCTCTCTCTCTCTGTATATGTCTTAAAATAAAAAATAAAATAATAAAAAAGAATGTATAAACATAAAAATGTCTTAAAATAATTGTCAGACTTTGTCCATTTCATAATGTGTGACGTCATTTGTTTACATTTGGATACGCATCGAGCAGATATGAATGTATGAGAGAAAAGCATGGAGAATTGTAGTTTAAAAACAGTAAAATCGACCTTGCTACCCGAAACGCTCCTCTGTGGCTCAATCGGTTAAGGCATGTCAGGCTATATGATAGTTCCGTATAGGATACAGGTGCGATTTCTGTCGGAGAACAAATATTTTCTATGAAAATTTCTCGGACATTCAGGCCGGTAAATGTTATTAATACTGTTTATTATAAACAGAGCATTTACTTAAATATTTGTATCTATAAAAAGAATGTATAAACATAAAAATGTCTTAATATATATATATATATATATATATATATATATATATATATATATATATATATATACATACATATATAAAACATCAGAGAGGAAACAGCTGAATGTAACGTGCTTGTGTGCCACCTGCCGGCAAAAGAAGATAACCTCTCTTCTACTCACTTAGACGTCAACTCCTAACAAGTGGCTTAAAAGTCGTGATACGTTTGAAAAAATAACAATATTTTTTACATTTATTTAGTAAATGAAATAATGTTTCCGCATTTGAAAAGTTGTATTGCTTCAGTTAAGCAAGATGATGTTCTGGCCTGGTACTCTTGCTATATATCTCGAGATTCTTGAGAAAATCCAAAGAAGAATATATAAAGTTACCGGTCCAAACCTGGCATCTCTGCTTTAGTCACTTTCCCGCCGGTTTAATGTGGCTTCTTTGGGTCTTTTATATTAATATTTTCAATTGGTAATTGTACTCATGAGATTCCCCCTTTGATACCAAAATCACTTGGATTTTAGTGTAGTACTATTATTGCGTATTTTAATCAATCTACAATAAAGGAAAAGGCGGTTACTCTAGAAAAGTGGCTCATTGTGCCTTCTCAGGCTCACATTCTCAGCTGACATGAAGTGGAATGACTATATTGAATTCATTGCTAGGTCAACTGCTAAGAAAATTGGTTCACTGTGTCGTCCGAGACAATTTTTCTCTTCAGAATCTATCTTACATATCTATGTCTACCATTCATCTTGCCCTATACATGTCACAACAGCTATAGCTGCATTATTCGCGATGGTCTTACGAACCTAAAGATTTTACGGGCTTCGTGACGCACTTCTTTTGATAGCTGTTGATACCGTTACAGAAATTGCATCTATTTGACGTGCAACAAGTTCCGGGTAGGTCAGCTACTATATATAATGTCGTGTTAATTTTAACGCCTCCAAAACTGAACTTCTCTCCATTAATCATCTGAGAGACCCATCTCTGCCTTCCATCATGGCTTTCCTCCAGGAAAGTGAGTGGTTGCGCCTTCTCAGGCTAACGTTCTCAGAAGTGGAAAGACTATACTGCCTCCAGGTCAGCTTCCAAGAAATTTAGTTCACTGTGTCGTGTGAGACAATTGTTCTCCCCAGAATCTATCATACATATCTATAAGTCTACCATTCGTCCATGCTTAGAATATTGCTGCTACATATGGTCCGGTGCCGCTGCTAATTACCTTGAGCTCCTTGATAAAATCCAAAGAAGAATCAGCAATATTATTGTCCCTGATTTGACGGCTCGGCTTCAGTTTCATTTCCACCGTTGTAAGTTTGCTTCTCTGTACATTTTCGATAAATACTTAATCACGGTAATTATTCAAATGAGCTCCTCGCTATGGCATTGCAAATACTCATTGGGGTTTAAACTTTTATTTTATTCTCCTCCCCACCACAGACAATGAATTGTACATGTGGGGACTAGTTAGGACTTTCATAGAGACAATGAGATATTATTGTGGATGTAATAAGAAAGGTATGTAAGAATACGTTGTTTTGGTGTAAGGAATATTGCTGTATGTTTGGGTCAGTGTTTGTCGCTAGCTAAGTCTAAAGAAGATCGTCTTTTTCCCCATTTTGGCCTTGTGTCACATTTCTGCACAGAGAATAAATATCGTTCTTCGCTATGGTTCTTAGACTTTTTTAATTTACGCACAATACTAGACTGGTGTCGAGATCTCATCAATTTACAGTTGAGCTGGCTAGAGGTAGCCGTAAGTTCTATGCTAACAGTTTCTTTTCTCGCACTTCTCGCATGTCGAACTCCTTTCCGACTCCATGCTTTCCAGCTAAAATTAACCTGCAAGTATTTAAATGCAAAGTCACTTGTGACGAGGCACAAACTGTGATGACATCCAAAGTCGGCTCCGCTCACAGGCTTGTGTCACTGCCCGTGATCGAAGTAAACAAAGAATAACGACAAATGCTTTTCAAGACACCGATTGGGAAATAGCAAACAATACGATTTCTCATTTAATCGACAATTTCTTTCTTCGGCTTCGAGAAAGTGAACTGCTATCTTACTAACTTCCGGCCACGGAAAAAGACCCGGGTCGGCGACTGCTGACTCACTCACTGCTGGTCATTTCCTCAGTGACTGCTGACTTCCTGACTGACAGATTCATTATTTGGATACTGGATGGAGGACCCACCACCTCTATCCGTCCACTTGTGTTCCGGAAAATGAGCCCACCCATTCAGCTTTTGGATGGTCAGTTTTTCAAAGGACTCTACTCTTATGATTATCTAAAATCACTAACAAAATTTTATGTTTGTCAAATCAAAGGTGTGCTTGAGACAAGAATCCTCAAAGATCCTGGTCATTAAATTGACACAAAGATGGACGGGAGACGAGATTCTTAAGAATCCTGGTCATTAAATTGACTTAAAAGGAAAAAGATTTCATATGCTAAGGACGTGTGAGAAATCGTATTGTTACACAATCGCTATCTAGTGTCTTTCTGATTGTACTTTTTGTTCTCGCTCCTTAGTAATGTTTCTGTTTTAAATTCTTCCATGCCGAGTAACCCCTTGTGTCTTAATGCCTTTACTGCCTCACCTGTGATGAACTCGATTAAGTATATATATATATATATATATATATATATATATATATATATATATATATATATATAATACGGATACATATATATATATATAATATGAATTTTTCTTTTAATTTGCAACTTTTCAGTTGTTTTATCCATATTATATACATATCAAGAAAGTATATGTGGCTTCTCATTGTGCTATATATATATATATATATATATATATATATATATATATATATTTGTCAGATATTTTTTTCATGTTTTTACAAGTAAATTTTTCTTAGCTTGTGTGAGTGTTAAAGTTTTTATATTTGTCAAGTTACAGTCCTTTCCTTGTAACTTGTTTGAAAGTTTCCCGTAGCTTGGAAGATGGGCGAATGTGCAATGGAATTTCTTTTAAGTCGATCGTCGTGACCTGTTATCGTCTGCTGTCTCTCCTTACGGGTTTGCCTGTCTAGAAACTTTGCTTAAATGCGCTTCAAAGGGATCACGAAGCATTTTTTATTATTATTATTGTCGGCGGGTACGTGATCCGTTGGTTGAAAAATGTAAAATATTTATTTTCGAAACATTAATTTTTTTCAAATCGGAACAACTCTTGGTGATTATTTCCGTCTTAGCTCCGCACTCGATTGGCAAGTAGGTCTCATCATTTTACAGTTGAAATATCTAGATATCCCCGTGTTCTACCGTAATAGTTTTTTTGTCCTTTACTTCTCGCTTGTGGATCTTTCTTCCGGCTTCTTTGTTTCCTGTCAACTGCGATCTTCAAAAATTTTAATTCAGCATCAATCGCCATTTTTTTGTCTTTTTGGCTCCTGTTCTTTCAATGTCCTTTCTCTTTACTAACGTTTTCTCACTTTCTCTCACTCGTCTTAGTGGCTTTATTACCTTGCTTGGGATGAAACGATTGAAAAAAAAAAGAAATGTCTTCCATTTAACCTTTCATAAATTACGCGCTGTTTTCTAATCGTAGCGTGACTTTTTAGCTATGCTATATTTTTTAATCAAGGAGAAAAACGAAAATAAGTCGCTACAAAACAAAACAAAAAAGATGAAAAATAAAAAAAAAAAAAAACGCAATGAGCAGCAAGAATATTTCACTTTGAAACATGAGGTTTTCATCTTTTTAATTACTAAATGTTCACTCTATCCAAGGCCAAAGAGCCACTCAAGGTAGAGATTTACTGTTTGAAGTTATATTAGCGTAGGAAAGTACAGAGCTGAGGTAGACTTTAGAAGGAACCGGAAACCCAATCCTAAACAGGAAACAAGGAATAAACCTTTACTCCTGTTTAAAAAAAAACGTGGGTGGGGGATGAGAACCGTACGATAGGCGAACTTATCCACTCCAGTTGGTGGCAGAGAGAACAAAATAACAAAATGAAATAAATAGTTATTGAATAAAATTTCAGTGTTCGGCTGGAGACGTTAGTCGTAGAGAGTTGAAGCAGACTTTAAAAGGAACCGGAAACCCAATCCTAAAGCGGAAAAAGGGGATAAAGACCGGGGGAGGCAAGTGAACCGGACGATAGGCAATCTCATCTACTCCTTTTATCGAACAATCATCCTCTTGGGAGTTTGCTCACAGAGTTCTCAGGAAGAGTTTGAGTGCTAATTCGTTCTTATCAATGAAATACGAAGGAGATAAATATGATTCGATTCTAGTAATACCAGTATTTATCGGAATACTAGAAAAAAACCTGGAGATGATTATAAAAAAAAAAAAAACTGGAAGAATTATAAATCGGAGAAAGAACTGGAATGGAGCCCATCCCTTTACAGACTAGTTCTGAATTCATACTTGTCCTTCTTTTAGACGGTTACCCTACTATTTAACTCATATCTGGTAGAAGGATGAGTCATGCTTTTTCCAACGGCATTAATGCAAAGTAAATCAAACAGATTTTGTCAAGATTTGAACACAGTATGCTGATTCCATTTTCCACCCCGGTAACCATTACATTACTTGCACATCCATAAAAAGAATCAACAGCATTACTTAAAATTGCAAAAATACTGAGTAAAGTCCTGGTGTCTTACGAAGACTTGTTGTCACTTGATCTGCAGGAAAAGTCATCAGATATTGCAGGTATAATAATAGCGAGGAATGTAATTGAGTAGTGAGGAGAAAGAAACTCTACTGCTGTTATATCTGTATTACATCTTTAGTTACATCTGTAATTCATTCACACGTCTTTTCTTCATAAAGTTTCTTTGGTGGATGAAGCAGTTATGTATTTGAAACTGGAGTAAATGATTGGTATTTAAACTCAAGAAAAAGCCAGACGCTTGAATGCTGATTTTCAAGGTAGAGGAGTAGGTGTTCTACCCTTAGAATACTGGCGCCACAAAATCTTCCATTTTCATTTGCTGAACTGATTCAGATATATGGAATCTTTGAAAGTGCTTACAGCCGTTAGATTAAAAGTAGGTCTTCTTCCCTTGGAGCCACACAATCTTACTTTTTCATATTTGGCCCAGTGCTGAACTGATTTAGGTATATGACATCCTTGAAAGTGTTTACAGCCATTAGATAAAATCTATATGTAATGACGCTTAACAGGTATCCTTTGTCGGAATAAGGTTAAGCTAAGAAGAGATGACAAGGCTAGAATAGAATGAGGCAGTTGCCATAGTTACAAGTGAGACAGTAAAGGAAAACAGGTCGAGAGAGAATGATACGTTTAATAAACTCAGGTATGTCGACAGAGAGTGGCTGTCAAGTGTCTGCTGACAGGCGATCTAATTGACCAAGCATGGGTCAACATGCCCTGAATAGGCGGGATGTGCTGAGTCGCTTACTGCTCTATCGTTAACAAATAAGGAAAGTGCTCGAATGAACTGCATGTCTAACCTTCACGGGTAGGACCCACCATACCACTTTCATAGCTTGGTTTAGTTTTGTTTTGTTTTACGGCATATTAACCACAATGGGTTATTTAATGCCGACAAGAGTTTTATTGCTGGTAATATTTGTTTTCTCAAAAAATGTATTGCTCGTAATAATTTTTCTACAAATATTTATCGCTGGTAATAATATTTTTTACAAAGTATTTCTGTTGCTAAAACCTATTTTTACATAGCCTCGTCCGGGTTTCTCTCGAAGGCAGAGAGTTCGACACGGCAAGAGCTGTCAGCTTAGACAGCATATTGCCCCCACTTACAATAATAATGTCCAACGTATTTATGAGGATTGGGACATACCCTTTAGTGTTCATAGGTAGGTTATATAAAAATAATTTATTGGAATGTTTTTATTTACCAAACACGGTCAACCAATTGTAAAAAAAAAGTGTAAAAATAATGGATTTGGTTTGGTTTGGTTTGTTTTACGGCATATCAACCTCAATGGGTTATTTAATGACGACAAAATGTTTATTGCTGGTAATATTTTTTTTCAAACATGTATTTCTAGTAATATTTTTCCTTCAAAAAATCTATTTCTGATAATATTTTTTTCAAAAAAGGATTGCTGGTAAACATTTTTTGCCTAAAATGTATTGCTGATAATAATGTATTCCTGGTAATAATTATTTTACAAAGTATTTCTGGTATTAAGACCTATTTTTAAACTTTCATAGTGCTTTGACCCCAATTTGGGGGTTAACTTTTTGCCCATAGCTGGGACCCTAACAGGTGATACCACCCCGGGTCAGGGTGGACTTGGGAACACCAGCAATTAAGAGGTGATTCCACGCTCCTCAAAACCTCCTGATCAGACGCCTTGCTGTTGGACGTACTTTATCGTCTTACCCAGGACGCGGATGTAGTTTATCGTCATACCCAGGGCGGGTAAAAGTAATGGAAGCATTATTAATAATAAAAATAAGACAGAAAAATCCAACGCTTAATATTATCAACTATAAACACGGCTACAATGTGCTGGGAGTTTTGGGAAAATAAATCATTCCTAAAACATTTCTATAACTCTAGATACATGCATAAAACAATGCATACATTCAGTTAAAAGTGAAAAATAAATTCATCCTTGGTAATGGCTAAAGCACTTGGACAGACAGAACATCTCTACATAATTTATGTCCAGAAAAGAAAAAGATTAGAAGAAATCAAGGAAAATTAAATAAAAAAACTTAGCAGTATACTGTCAGTCGTTTTTAATAAAACTTGTATTAAAGAGTGATTTCTACCTATATATATATATATATATATATATATATATATATATATAATTATGTTTATTTTAATACTTAACTTGACTGGTATGAAAATCGGTTAGTAAAATTTGTAAATAAAAATATATTTAAACAAACTGGTATCTGGGGAAAAAATTTGAAAAATGAAAAGTAAAAGCATTCGAGTAGGGCTAAAAAAAACGCCTAACACCGTAATGCCTAACCAAAAAAAACTTAGCAGTATACTGTCAGTCGCTTTTAATAAAACTTGTATTAAAGAGTGATTTCTACCTATATATATATATATATATATATATATATATATATATATATATATATATATATATATATATATAACCTACCTTTCTACTTGGCAAGAAACCTTATGAAGTATTTCGGACAATTTGTGAAGCGGCCAAACCTCATTTGTCTTTTCAGAGGTTAATTCCTGCCAGCCAATCTGATTGGTACGGTAAGAAGCGTATTTGCACACATTGAAGCAAGAAAAGGAGAAGTGAGGTGAGTTAATTAGGCCAATTAGATAATTAATAGAGAATGCAATCAAGTAATTAATTAAGAACCCCACAAGTTTCAAAGTAGGTCAATTAACAAGAGAAACAACAGACTGGCTGAAAAGGTGATGTCCGAGTCGAAGGAGAATTTCTGAGTTCATTATCAAAACAGGATTTGAGATTTATATACAGCTTGTTTAAAAAAAAACGTGTTAAACAATACTTGTGTATAGTGCTAATTTTTATTATCAGTTTTTTTAGACAAAATATAGGGGATAGCACTATACACAGGTAATTTTTTAAGGGATTAAAAGTCATATATTTTCGGTGAACGGTTACACTATACACAAGTAATTTTTTTCTGAAGGATTAAAATTCATGAATTTTCGGTGACCCTAACCTACCCGGTAGGTCTAAATTCTCACACTAGATTTGGCTACCATTAATGATACAGGTAAAATAATTTAGCCTGCCCGCCATAGACTAAAGTCTTTCTTTCTGTTGATATATGAAGAGCAGAACTTTATTCACTACGTGTGCAACTTAGGATATACAAATATATATATATATATATAGTCAACCACAGACAGACTGTTTCGCAGCTCATCAGTGTGGCTAGACGTCCGGTTGCCTCTAGCTAGGATCGAAACCCGACTGAATTTGCGTCAGTCCGAACTTCTCCCACTAAGCCGTCAGCGTACGGTACGGGATGAAGGTGAATTTTAGCGTGTTTATTTTTAGATTCGGATAAACACACAGTGAGCCACTGTCTCTCTGCTGGTTTGTTATGGAACTCCTCCTAGAGTTTTGGAGATAGACCCCCATAACCATATATATTCTGAAACTACATTACCCAGGGTATCTGGATAAGTATATTACATTTTGATCAAAGGGGTACTCGAGGTGGAGGGTGCACCTCATCACCACCACCACCACCATTGATTTTTTTTCCTCTTTGATTTAAATTAAATTTAAATTTGAACAAGGGAATGGTTCGTAGGGTGCTTAGATAAGTATATTTCATTTTGAACAGTGGGGGTGCACGACCCCACACACTGAAATGTTTTTCCCTTTGAAAAATTTGGACAAAGAAATGACTCTTAGGTTACTTGCATAAATATATTTCATTTTTATCAAAGGGGGTCCCCGGGGTCACAAATCCCTCACTGATATTTTTTCCTTTGATTTAAATTAAATTTTACATTTGGACAAGGGTATGGCTTCTATCCAAAATATAGAAGGAGAAAGCCAGAAGATGGATGTCACCATCGGCAAGATCAAAATGAGACAATATGGGCATTAAGTTGAGCAAGAAATCTACAATCAGTAGGTAGTGCCTTACAAGACATATTTGTTGTGACAATTCAACTGTCAGAGTCTGTCTATATTTCTGAGAAGGCCGGAGCGTAACAAATATGGCGACAAAGATGAGGACAATAGTCCGACTAATGTAAATACAATTCAACTGTCATATATATCATTGTTGAAATCTGCTCATCAATTCATTCAATCAAGTATTGGATCAAATATATATATCAAGCATCCTTTTCACAAATCCCCCAATGAATTTTTTTTTCACTTTGAATTAAATTAAATTTAAACAAGGGAATGGGTCTTATCCAAAATATAGGAGAAAGCCAGAAGATGGAGGTCACATTGGCAAGATCACCGTGTAATATTAAAATGCATCATTTTTCTCCACAAATTATAACAATGATTTAAAATCAATCATCACTTTCTTACAGAAAAATACGTGACATTCAGTGAAGCGCGGGTAATTCAGCTTCTTTCTTCTTTTTATGTGCCGTGTCCTTTCAGGACGTAGGCGACATGCCCCCCCCCCCACTTCCCCCTATCCCTTGTGGCTCTCAAAAGTTTTAGTCCCTCTGTCACCTCCCCCAGACCACGCTCCGCTATCCACCTGCCCAAGTCCGCCGCGTATGTCATGCGCTGCTTTCCCCTGTCTCTTTTCTCCTCTATTCATCCCGTGAGTATCAGATTCTCCAGGCCCTCCTTTCTCATCACGTGTCTCAGAAATTTCAGCTGCCTCTTCCTTATATTAAGCATAAGTTTCCTCCTCGTTTTCATCCTCTCTCCAAGACCTGAACGTTGCTCACATGCTTGGTCCATGATATCCTCAGCATCCTTCTGTCTCAGCATCCTTCTGTAGAACCACATCTCCGCCGCCTCGCGTCTCTTCTTCATCCTTGAGGATACCGTCTAACATTGCCGTAGTACCTTATATAAATGAAGAATTAAGACTTTTTTCATCCTTAAATTTGCGTTCATCTTCGTTCACACGTGTTTACATCACTGAGGTATTGCTTTCCCAAAGAACCGGTTGCCCTATACGGAGGTATTCTTTTAAACAATTTCGGGGGTCGCACTATACACGAGTATATACGGCACACACTTTTACAGGACAATTTACCTGTTTTTAAGTGTAACAGATTTAAAATAAAGGCTTATATGATATCGGATTCATGATGGATGGAGGGGGTCTGCCAAAATATGTTATCAGACCTTTACAAACCGCCCCCAAAAAGGTAGGAAGCGACACAGGGTAGTTTTTAATGTAGGGTGCCCATACGCGTGCATATTGACCAGTAACCACAACCACTGCCACACCAGCACCAGCATCCACCGAACCCCACTCTTTTAGAGCAATGAGGGTAGGTGCTGCCGTAGAGTTGGAATCCCCGGCATTAGGCATTCCTCAATGCTTTTCCATGAACTATCCAAACATAGAAATACGGCAGAAAGGTACCACATGTTGAAAGGTACAATATGCTGAAAGGTACCACATGAAAGGTACTATATGTTGAACGGTACCACATGTTGAAAGGTACAATATGCTGAAAGGTACCACATGTCGAAAGGTACCACATGTTAGAAGGCACAATATGTTGGAAGGTACCACATGTTGGAAGGTATAATATTCTGAAAAGTACCACATGTTGGAAGGTACAATATGTTTAAAGGTACCACATGTTGAAAGGTACCACATGTTGAAAGGTACTATATATTGAAAGGTACAACATGTTGGAAGATACAGTATGCTGAACGGTACCACATGTTGGAATTACAATATGCTGAATGGTGTCACATGTTGGAAGGTACAATATGCTGAAGAGTACCACATGTTGGAAGGTACAATATGCTGAAAGGTACATGTTGGAAGGTACAGTATGCTGAAAGGTACCACGTGTTGGAAGGTAACATATGCTGAAAGGTTGCATATGTTGGAAGGTACAATATGCTGAAAGGTACCACATGTCCAAAAGGTACAATAAGATTAAAGTTTGGGTAAAGGCTTACAAATATATACCCGGAATTATTTAGAGAGTCCACCAAAAATGTATACATATATTTACAGTTCATAATTCATTAAGCCTTGAAAATATTTTTCAATTGAGTACTGAACTGAAGCGCTCTGACTGATTGTCGTTTGTTTACATTCGCAAAAGCAATACGTTAGAATTATCTGTTTCTCTCTGCCGAGTGATGATAACTTAGTGGCAGAAACTCTGACTGACGCCAAATTGGTCGAGTTTCGGTCCTGGCTTGAAGCATTCGGATGTCTACTCGCACTGGAGTGCTCAGATACAACGAAACAGCACTGCATGCGAATCACACACACACACACACACACACACACACACACACACACACACACACACACACATATATATATATATATATATATATATATATAAGGTGTTACAGCAAAATTGTACAAAACGTGTAACAGCATAATTTGCCATCCCACAAAATGTTTAATATAAAAAAAAAACCCCACTAAACAGATTCTTTTTCCAAGTTTTCCGAGAAGAGGTTGAGCCATTTTGACACCATTTTCTTTGAGTTATTCAGCTAAAAAGAGAGTAGGTTAAAATCGTTTTGTCAGCCCCACAGTCTTCCCAAACGAGCAATGGTAAGAGGAAAAGATCATTCAAGCCTTCAGTAATGGTACCAACATTCATACTCTGGCTTCCATCTTCAAAATTCCATTCAATAACCATCAAGAGAACGGAGAATAAGATCCAACTCAATCTATAACACGTTCGGCACGTGAGAGAGGTGTTTCAGCAATGACAGTCCAAAGAGCAGTGAAAAAAGACTTGAAAATGAACTCGTACATGAAATCTGTGAGGTACCTTGTTACTCCAGGACAGAAAGTTAGAAAGGCGAAGATCATCTTGAATAAGCTGAAAAATGATTCAGGAATATATATATATATATATATATATATATATATATATATATATATATATATATATATATATATATATTTATATATATATATATATATGGATTTGAACTTTGTTTCAATCTTTCATGAGGTTCCGATCCTTAGCTGTGATTAATTAATGATGAACATGTCATTTTCGTTTATGGTCGATTTCATCACGATTCTTCTTTAAAGCTTGGAGAGTAATTATACATTCTTATTGCTCAAAGTAGACTCCAATCGTATTATAAAAATCTCGGAGACTTCCAGTAAGATATCTTTAATCATTTCTAAGATGCAACAGTTCAAAGCTTAATTTAACAATTAGATAATTTTGCTGTTACACGATTTGGACGATTTTGTTGTTACCCCAAGTATATATATATATATATATATATATATATATATATATATATATATATATATATATATATATATATATATATATATAACTTACATAAAATAACATACATAAAATAAATAGACAACACTTGTCTATATTATTTAATGAAACATATATATATATATATATATATATATAAAAAGCCACACAAAAGCACTTTTCCTTTTGACCGTTTATAGGACGTCACCATGAGTAGCTTTAAATTGGTTCCTTCAAACGTGGGAACGCCGGAATTTTAAAAAATATATGCTTATTTCCATTATTCAGACTGTTATCCTCATCTTCATTGCCTTACAACCTTTCGGCCGTTGTACGCTCCAGCTTTCTTCAGGTGACTGGAATTTCGAATCGAACCCTTTATTTCGTCTACTGGGGGGGGGGTAGCTTGTTCTAGTTCCCCGTGCCATGCCTCTTTCAGGTGTCTCAGTTATTTCCCTTTAACTCAACTCTCCAAATTTTTTTTAATTCCCAACTGCTGTAGCCTGGTACTGAACTTACAACCCTTTGGGTCTAGTCACTCGATCTAACTAACGCTTTTATCCACTGGGCCATGTGTTCTTGAGGAGATCTGCATATGAATTTCTGGGAGTTATAAACCTAATGTCTCAGCAAGATGTTGGTTATATCCAGTGACTAGGCCAAAAGAGTTGTGAGTTCAATACCAGGCCGCAGCAGTGGTGAATGAAAACTTGGAGAGTTGAGTTAAAGGGAAATAACTGAGACATCCGGAAGAGGCATATATATATATATATATATATATATATATATATATATATATATATATATATATATATATATATACTTAGGCAGCATATCTTAATTCAAACATGTTTCAGTGAATAATGTAGACTTATGTCTATTTTTATAATAATTCTTTATAGTGCTCTAACAAGTTTCTGGATGGTAAGATGAAATTCATCAAGGACTGAAACGTAGTTTTTTCTAACCCAAGTACTTTCGATCTCCTCCAAGATCATGCTCATCAGGTGTAAATGATTTAAAATAAAGGCCTATGAGACAGGTCCTTCGGTATTTGCAGAATACATAAAAAATGTATACACTTTTGAAAATAGCGATAGATTAAAGAGAGGTCAGCAACATTTCGTCGGGGTTATAGATCGGAAAACCCTTCATCACCCAGGAGACGGTATAAATACTTTTGAACTCTGTCAAGGTTGGGACGTGTGGATTGGGCAGTTTTAACCCAGATATGGCAACACTACTCCGTTTTGGGGTCTGATCCGACTCTTGTAAAGATAATGCATGGCAGGAGGAGCCAGGAACTTTCCGAAGCGCCAGAAAGAACTCAGCATTTTTCTTGAGCCATGGATCATATATCTGAGTCCTTCTTGAGGTCTGGAGCGACCTTAGTTCCCAATAAACGTTCCAGGTAAGGACCCACATTGAGAGTGTAATCGTTCACTAGGTCTTGAGAAAATTTAGCGTCAGTTGTATTTTATTCCTTGACCCTTCTTTGATGACATCAATAAAAAGATTATTTAGTCTGAAGATGACCTTTTGAAGGATGAAGCACATCACATTTTTCCGTTTTCTCATTCATTCACCATTATTCTAATATATAGTGTTTCTATATAATATTCTCCATTAATTTACCTTAGCCGACGCTATGGGACTTTATAAAGGCAAATGTGAAAATTTTATTTTGTCACAAGTATTTCTATACTCAAACTGAAATCTTTACACAGAGACACACGCTTGCGCGCGCACACACACACACACACACACACACACACACACATATATATATATATATGAAGGAGGCACGGTGGAATAGTGGAGAGCGGCTCGGATTGAGGAATCGTAGAGCAGAGTACGAATTCCAGTTGAATCGATTACATTCATTTACGAGCTAAGTGAATGTAATGGTATTAATCCCCTTCTTCCTCATCCGTCGAATAGAACGGGTGAGTCCACTATATATATATATATATATATATATATATATATATATATATATATATATATATATATATAAAAGAGAACATTGAAGTCAACACCCAGAGGCACTGGAGCCTCTGAGTGTTGACCAATGTTCACTTTTATATTTATATTTACATACGGTCTATCTCTGGTATTGAGCTTTTTATCCCGTAAATATAGCACACCTTAAAACTATATTTCTTCATATATATATATATATATATATATATATATATATATATATACTTTAAAAATTGAATCCGCTACCTCCAAGAACATCCAAGAAATTCTATGATGATCGTTCCTTTATCATGATGGTTTTGACGGCTACATTTCTTCTCAACAGAAGCTTCTAGTTCCACCAAAACTTGATGCAATCACCAGTTACTTACTATCGCCTGAAAAAATACCATCATAGTATTGAAACATGAAAGCTATTGTGTCGCGATTTCAAAATGTTTTCATTATAATCTCTTATAATAAATAGATATATATATTGTTCTACTTTGTATTGAGCACTCTTTTTAAAAGTAAATGCCACGAACATTGGATTTTTACTCCATCTGTTATTTCCTTCATTTGTATATATATATATATATATATATATATATATATATATATATATATATATATATGCAGTGGAATCTCAGTTCAAGAATTTAATTCCTTCCTGAAGGCCGTTCGTAACCCAAAATGTTCGTAAACCGAAACTGTTTTTCCGATAGGATTCAATGTAGAGAAAAAAAAGACACAGTACAATAAAACTGGAAACGAAAAGCACGGTACAACACACGAATGTATACAACATGGCGGTCGGCTCAGAAATTATTCCGTTCGGGTTAACTCGGTTCGGCAATGTTGTTCGAGAACCGAAATTTTGTATGATAACCGAGGCATTTTGTTCACGAATTTTCTGTTCGAAAACCGATTTGTTCGACATGTGAGAGGTTCAAGAACCAAGGTTGCACTATATATATACATATATGTTTCAGCAGTATTTGAGATGTCTAAAAAGCAAAAAACATTGACACAGGATGTGTCTCTATTAAAAATCGAACCACTTCCTCAGCCTCATTGACCCTGCCAAGTGTTAGCAAAAACAAACACTTGGCAATGAAACGAATTACGGGTGAGCAGAACAGGGTAGGACGAGGCAGGGTGTTGTCTGAAAAGTAAGAAATTCATCATTCCTGTCTATTTGGCGGAGCTGTAATTAATTTGACACTGCAAGTTGGGAGCTGTTCAAAAACAATAAAATCACAAAAGTCCGGCTCGACTTCTCTCAATAATCACTAACAGACGATGAGATCAAACAGGAGAGAAGAGGAAATATTTTTATATAATTATTGATTAATAAGCGTACATTGGACACAGTCGAGGTTGGTAATGGGAGTAACAGCTTCATGGGTAATAAATTTTGTCAATCCATTTACGTAAGTTATTGTATGAAAATCGATCTGCTATATGTGGCGGTAGATCTTCCCACAATGGTTTAGCTCCTGGTGAGGTTGGAAATGGAAGTAACAGCTCTAGGTAATAAAGCACTGTCTCAACTATGATTTCACTTGGTTGATTGTAAGATCCTTCTGTTTTTTTTTTAATAAGGATCAGAGTGTAGTATCGGCACAATCCGTCACACTTCTGAGCTTGAATCAGCTACAGTTTCTGACCGAAAATTGATCTTCAGGTCAGATCCATTTAGGTGAAAGCTAGGTAGGTAGTTTCTGGCTCACTAGGATTTTTTATACTCTGTTCTACTTAGTGTATTGAGCACTTCACGTTTTTTCTTATTTTACTCGATTAGGTTTTTTTCTTTTGGCTAGGCATTACGGTGTTAGGCTTTTTTTTTTCTTTTGGCTAGGCATTACGGTATTAGGCGTTTTTTTCTTTTGGCTAGGTATTACGGTATTAGGCATGTTTTTCTTTTGGCTAGGCATTACAGTGTTAGGCGTTTTTTTTCTTTTGGTTAGACATTACGGTGTTAGGCGTTTTTTTTTCTTTTGGTTAGGCATTACGGTGTTAGGCGTTTTTTTTTCTTTTGGTTAGGCATTACGGTGTTAGGCGTTTTTTTTTCTTTTGGTTAGGCATTACGGTGTTAGGCGTTTTTTTTTCTTTTGGTTAGGCATTACGGTGTTAAGCGTTTTTTTTTCTTTTGGTTAGGCATTACGGTGTTAGGCGTTTTTTTTTCGCCCTACTCGAATGCTTTTACTTTTCATTTTTCAAATTTTTTCCCCAGATACCAGTTTGTTTAAATATATTTTTATTTACAAATTTTACTATCCGTTTTTTTATACCAGTCAAGTATAGGTATTAAAATAAACATAATTATATATATATATATATTATAATAAAGAGAAAGAACAGTAAGATATATAATCCGGTGTTCTTATTAATATTTTATTTTTACAAAACAGTACTCAATGCAAATCTACAGAGCATAAATATTATAATTTTACTAATTTAAAAATATGGTTCCATCGCTACATAGGAATTACCATGTTTCAAAAACATGGTAATTCCTGTGGAGCGATTGAACCATATTTTTAAATTAGGATATATACATATATATATATATATATATATATATATATATATATATATATATATATATATATATATATATATATATATATTAAGAAATATACATAATATCTTGCATTAATTGTAAGATTTTATGAATAGGAGAGACATAACACAGTCTGAAGATCACTTGAGATATGAGACTGACAATACCTATGCAGTGTTGATTGGAGAAAAATTTTAACACTGCACTGGCTGCTTATACAATGGAGATCAGTCTACCTCATTGTGATAGCCTCTGACCGTGAAAGAAGGTTTATCCACCATTTACCAGGTCTTTTTTAAAATATCGCTGGTTGTCCAGCCACTCTCATCACCAGAAAAGCCTGATGGGTGAACCAGTTTAATTACTGATGGCGTGTCCATGTGACAGTTACTGTTGGGTTAAATGGTACCAATACTAGTTGTAGAGTGGTACTGGTGACTATTTAGCCCAACCTAATGATTGGAATGAATACCATAAATGGAAATAAAGCAGAATTGCAGGCAGTATGGGATGGTCTTCTGCAAGAGGAATTCTCTTGTGCTTCTGAAGAGATGTTGCGATCACTAGGCATTTTCCTAAATGGATTATTTCGAAGGTGATTGTTACCCAATTTCAAGGGCGAAGCCGTTTTTAATGTCTACTTCAAGAAACTTCAGATACCACTTCATATACCATATACAAAGATTAATGTAGATTAGCATTAACAAAACATTTGTAACGTAAATACAAAACACACACACACACACATATATATATATATATATATATATATATATATATATATATATATATATATATATATATATACACACACATGCTTTAACCCGTATAAATTTCGCGGTTTTCCTATTTTAAATTTTAAATTTATTTTTGCCCCAGTTTTTTTTATTGAGAAATATGTAAATATACAACTTTTTCAAGAGATTTAGTCTTTTTATAGAGAAATACGTAAATTTGTCCCAGTTTCTGATGAATCTTGATTCTTCACTTAGTTATTGAATATGCTCACGGTAGAGACAATAAAATATCCGTAAAAATCCCCTATCGCCTCGTTAAATATTTGAGCTTAAGAGTTTAGTTTAGTTATTCCTTCCGCTTGTGCTGTTAGGCGTCGCGGGGAAGACACAGTTGTCTGTCAGCGGCAAGGCGAGTGGCCTGGAGAAGAGATATCTCGTCGGTTCTGAGAGTGTCTGCAATTAAGTCGCTCCAGCGTCTTTTTCGTCTGCCTCTCGCTCTCCAGCCAATGGGTGTATGCTTGTAGGGCTGGTTGGTTGATAGGCATACGAGTGAGGTGTCCAAACCACTTGATCCTGTGTCGTTCGATGTGTTGTATGATTGGTATTGCTCCTACCATATCACTTATTGCCTCGTTCCTGATCTTGTCTGGTCTGGTCTTGTTCACTGCTTTCCTCAGGCATTTCATCTCACAAGTGATCAGTTTCCTCTCAAGGGTTTTTGTTAGGGGCCATGTCTGGAACTGGTATGTCAGCGTTGGTTGATGAGATTTGCCTTGGTGCTCATGGAAACGCTAGGATGTTTTAGAAGAGGAGCAAGCTGGTAGCTGACTGTGTTGGCTTTCTGCTGATGTTAAAACTAGACATTAACATCAATGGGACCCAGCTAAAGCAAACCAGTGAATTCAAATATCTAGGCCGCATATTTACTGAAAACGGCAAACTAGACAGAGAAATCAAGACCATATTTCAGAAAGACAACATAGTCAGTTGAGTTTAACAACTATAGGAAAATATTACAATAACAGTCATAATATGAATTATTTTAAGAAGTAAGGGGGTACAAATGCAAAGATTTCAAACTGACAATTTTTTTTCCATTTCACTGAAACAGACATTAAACACTTTTATGTTTCCTTCTTTCTTTCATTTTCTCACTGAAACCAAATAGCGTCTATGATGTATTTTGCCTTTCCACGCGATAAAAACGCAATAATTCATTATTCATGAAGTATTAGCAGGAGATGTTAAACACTTCTTTCTTTCTTTTAACTGAAACCAAGTAGCGTCTCTGCTATGGCTTGTCTTTCCACGTGATCAAAACAGTATAATTCATTATTTATGAGATATTGGCAGGACGTAACGGTCATGCGAACTAACGAAAGAAGGGACAAGCGCAATAATTATAAGATAAATATATATATATATAAAATAAGGACAACATATTATATTATGCCGGTCACTGTCAAGGTTTAAAATGAGTGTAACAGAGCTACTAATACCCGAGTGGTTGTTATTAAAAAGTGGTTCGCCCATGTGCCAACTCGGCCACTCTCTTTTCTATCAAATATTGTAACATGCCAGTAACAATTCCTTTTTATTTTTTGTGCCTCCATACATTTAACACATGAAAATGTAGAAAAGGTTTTTACTTACTGAATGTCTGTGTTTGCCAAATGGCATCACACAGTCCAAGACATGCAGCTACCACGTAGAAATTCGGTATATCCAACGGCTGAGGTTTCCAAAGACTTAAGACCATCAGAATTCCTGCGTTGAACGTGGCTGCCGCTGTGATAAATGCAAATCTTTTGATGTGTTTTGCAATGTAGCCAATAACAACGGAACTGATGGCATTCACGAGTCCAAAGGTGATGAGAATCAAACCAATACTGTAAATACCCAAGGTGCACTGCACGTAAGACTGAAAGGGGAAAAATAGGTTAGTCAAATAAAGAGAAAATTAAAACTTTTTAATCATAGCTCTCCACAACTTCCTTTTCTATATTATCTGTAAATTAACATGCTTAATTGGGAAATATAATACTGAGGTTTCCTGTGGCCTTTTACCCAACTTTGAATTTAGAGTAGTCTTTTATATATATATATATATATATATATATATATATATATATATATATATATATATATATAATCATTTATTTAAATATTATAACATAAATATGTTATAAAATCACTACAAAAATAGCCATTTTGTTTCAACACTCCCAGTGTCTTATCAATGTTGAATGTAGAATAAATGGTTTTAAAAAGTTCCAAATTCATTAACGGTCCTTCGCTAGGGGTAAACGCTGTAACATAAGTCAGAATAACCAATCAAAACACAAGTATATGGTGATTCAAAAAACCTGACCACGAACCAAGGTTATCAAGGGGGGGGGGGTGAAGGGGGTAGATATGATTGAGCTAGATGCAACACTTCAACTCCCTCCGCCTTAAATTTTATATATATATATATATATATATATATATATATATATATATATATATATATATATACTAATGTCCACCCAATATAAGGCCAAAGAGTCACTCAAAGTAGACGGTTACTGCGTGATTTTGTATGAATGTAAGAAAACGCAAGAAGTTAAGTTCATGACGTTATTATATGTTTTTTAATCAGTTCACTCCAAGCAAGGTAGTAATACCACTAAGATGCAAGGGGTTACTGGGAGTGAAATAGAATGAGAAGACTTTATAAGGAACCAGAAACCCAATTCTAAACAGGAAACAGCGAATAAAATTATATTCCTGTGGAGGAGTATGAACTGGACGAGTAATGAACTTATCTACTCCCCTTAAATTATTTTTTACAACTTCTGTACAGAGAGTGGCTGCTTTTTTTTTTTTTAAATCAATTCACCCCAAGAAAGACAATAATGCCACTAAGATGCAAGAGGTTACTGGGAGTGAAAGAGAATGAGAAGACTTTATAAGGAACCGGAAACCCAACCCTAAACAGGAAACAATGGATAAACCGCTACTCCTGTTCAAAAGACTGGAGAGGAGTGTGAACCGGACGATAGGCGAACCTATCTACTCCTATTAAATGCAGGAAAGAAAACAGTTAACTCTAGACATGAAGAGATCAAGATTGTAGTGATCGGGAAAGCATCCTGTTGGGAGTCTGTTCCACAAAGCATCAGTTCTTAAGAAGATGCTGACTGAGTGGAACTTACTCCTTACTAATGGAAGGTCTGGTGGGACCAAGCAATGTAGCTCATCAGAACACTTGCCATGGAAATAGAAACAGTGTAATGAGATGTTCACAATGTTTCATCTGTGGGAAAGAGGCTGTAATGGTGGTAAATAATTCATCACCTACAGGGCCGTGTAGATGCTTCTGAATTCTTATCAAGAGAGACTAGACAACTCCAGCTTAGATAAGACAGCAATAATCTAATTTTTCTCTGATCTGACTCTTGTAAAGATAGAGTATAGCAGGGGGGGTCAGATACGTACTGGTGTGGTACAAGGAACTGTCAATTTTCTCAGCATCTTTAGCAATAGATCGTGAGTTCCGCTTGAGGTCTGGATAGAGCTTGAGCCATTCAGGGCAAAAAGCCTCCTTGATAGAACACCCACCCATCTTGATAGGTGAAAGTTTGGGGTCTTCCCTGTGGTGGTGAAATATTACTAGTCTTTCTACATTCAAGACATAGGCAATCGTGACTCTTCAGAGTTTCCTTTACTTTATTATCATTATAATATAATATAATTATTATGCTTTCTTGGGAAAGATAATAGTGTGGTTTTTCATTGCTTTCTCGATGGTTTGGAATACAGAAGTTTCCTTCAGTAAGGCTAGGGAGCTAATCTACCCTACTATTTAACGCATTCTTTGTCTCGTGTTCAATTCTTATTCTTCTATGTGCCATATACTTTGTAGTTCTTAAAAACTTTTGTCTTTTTTGCTATCCATCCTGCACTCTGATTTACACAATCTTGTTAGGTAGATTACTGTCCACCAATATATCCTGTGAGAAAGGCCAGTGCAAGGGTCTTGTGCCTCCCACCTCCGAATCTATGATACATCCTCCACTACTTTACTTCACCTCATAAGGGAGTATTCCTATAGAATATAACACTTTTATTGTAACCTAATTGTGTACAATAATGGATCATATGCAATATAGGTGAACAATCCAGCTAGAAAACTTGAAAATAAATACAATGTATCTAAATACATTGTATTTATTGTCAAGGTATTTGCAAGTATTTTATTTTGCAACTAGAATCTATAAACAAAAGTAAAAATGTTTTTAGTTTTTAAAAATTCTTTATTTTAAGAACGCTCATAAGTATTCGTCAAGTTAACTAAAAAGTTTAGGTAAATTATGGAAGATGCTAAGTGACATAATTTAAACAAAAGTGAGTAAATGAACTATCAAATGCATAAGTCATGCATAGAAATAAATTCAACACACAACTTTGATCTAAAGCAGTGGTTCCCAATCAATTTTGGGCTATGCCCCACTTTGATATTTCTTAAATTCAGGTACCCCTACCTCTCAGTTATGTGCCATGCGTGATAAATGCTTAGGCAATCATGTATCTTTTGATACATGACTGACAACGCATGTTTTTTCCTGCAGTAGATTGCCATTACTTTCTGCGGTAGACCAGTTGCCATCCAACGCTATAGAACTCGGTCTGTCCTGCGATTTACCCATAGCTGGAGGGAGAAGAAGAGAACTCATACCTTTCCCAAAGGTATTAACACATAAGAATTCAAATTCGGCTCTTCAATTCCTCAATCCGAGCTGCTATTCATTACCCAACCGTGCCACCTCTGTATTATTTAATTCTTACATATTCAAAATTTTAGTTCAATTCAATTGAAGGAAACTTAAAAAGCCATTAACTTGGTCTCTAAACAAGCCATGGCGTCCATGAAAGAAAAAAATTAAAACAAATAAAAAGACAGTTAAATATATTATTGTGGTGTCCTCCCTCTAAAAAGTCTGTGTTGGACTCTTCTGCCTACTATAAAATTAGTAGGAGAGAAGGCCTTGGGGGAACAGTCAAATAGATTGAACGCTGGGTCATCCGACACACATTCACTAGTCATGTAATACTCTTCTGTTGTACTTACTGTTTAATATATGATATATCTGCAACACTTGTTTTGTTATTTCTTTAACAATTTACTTTGGTCACAACATATATATAGTTTCAAAACATATAGCAGAGAACTGAAAGGAAGAAGTATAAAATATTTGAGTGAAATCTTTTTCTGTAATATACTTTGATCATTTTAATCATGGGATAATAATACACTATTTACATTATTTGGACTATTGTCCTCATCTTTGTCGCCATGTTTATTACAATGTTGTACACTCTGGCCTTCTTCAGGTGGTTGGAATGTTGAACTGAACCCTTTATTTCGCTCACTGGGGTAGACTGTTCTAGTTCCACGTGCCATGTCTAATGGATGTCAGTTATCAGTTATCTCCTGTTAATTCCCCTCTCCAAGTTCTCCACTGCCTTAACCAGGTACTGAACTCACACTCTTTGGGTCCTGTCACTGGATCTAACCAATGCTTTTATCCACTGTGCCATGTGTCCATGAGTTCAATACCTGGTTAAGGCAGTGGAGAACTTGGAGAGGGGAATTAACAGATAACTGACATCCATTAAACATGGCATGTGGAACAAGAAAAGTCTACCCCAGTGAGCAAAATAAAGGGTTCAGTTCGACATTCCAACAACCTGAAGAATGCCAGAGCGTACAACGGCTGAAACATTGTAATAAATATAGCGACAAAGATGAAGACAATAGTCCGAATAATGTAAATAGTGTACATAATTCCTTATCACAGAAATATAGACAAATAGTAATACAAAATGAAATTGGAGCTCACTATAAAACAATTCACTGTTAATAACTCATTTTTGAATTGCCCCCCTTTGTCTGTTGGTATAGTAAGCCAAAGGGTGCACATCCTACGCATGACTTACCAAATTATTACCATGCCCTACTGGTGGGGCATGCGCCCCATGTTGGGAACCATTGGTATAAAGAATGCCACAAGTATTAAATGCAAAAGTTATATAATTCTCAAAAGTGCTGCTATTGAATTTTATCAAAATATAAATCTACACCCCAATGGACATTGTCAAGGCAATTGTAAGGATATTATTTTGCAACACATATTAATAAATGAAAGTAAGAATGTTGTTAGTTTTTCAAAAATTTTAATTTTTAGTATGCTCATAAGGCTAGCTGAAAAGTTTAGGTATAATATGGAGGGTGCTAAGTGACATAATTTAATTTCTAATAAACAAAAGTAAATGCATAGAAAGTCATGCATAGAAATAAATTCAACCACAACTTTGATCTAAAGAATGGCACACTTTTTAAAAGAGAAAGTTACTTACTTAGATGGAAAGTTCTTGAGAGTGTTGCTATCAAATCTTACCAAAATCTAAATCTGCACCCTGGAATTTTTCAAATATCTCCATTCCTGAAAGAATTACTCCTTTTCCAAGCCAACATACATGACTATAAAAACGTTAATAAATTAAAAGATGGTCAAATTTATAAACGTCTTTTATTTAAAATATATAATTCCTAAATTAATCCCAAAATAAACAATTCAAATATTAATGACGTTATAAAAACAAATTTTAAAAATTATCATATACTCACTTTCATTTATTAGAGATTAAATTAATATGGCATATAATTGAAGGAAATGTAATTGTATTTTATTTTTTTAAGAATAAAATTAATGAGCAAAAAAACGGAAATTATTTATGACTCAACCTAACAAATTATGCTTAAATGCTTTAAATTATTTTTAATTTATTTTATTTTTTAAATCGTTTTTTTTTAATTTTTTTTATTTTTATTTAAAAAATTTTTTTAGTACCTTTTCTCATCTTTCAAATAACAGAAAAATTTAATAAAAATGAAAATTATTTATGACTCGACCTAAAAAGTTACTTTTAAATGGTTTAAATTATTTTTAATTTATTTTATTTTTTAAATCATTTTTTTTTAAATTTTTTTTTTTTGTACTTTTTTCTCATTTTTAAAATAACAGAAAAATTTAACAAAAACTTCTATCCTTTATTTTATTAAAGATCTCTAATTCAACACCCGGCCATTAAGCTATTTCTTTGGGGTTTTTTTTTTTCACACCTGCCAGGAATTTGCCAATTCAACAGTTCCCAAATGACTCAATTATAGAATGATTAATCTCCAAGCAAAATTCTTCCAGACATTAGATGCTCAATCATCGGATCCATATTGATCATTATTATTCAAATCCCAAATTTCAAGTGATTATGGTTGATATCCGATACGCTGGATCATTGCACACCCAACTGAGTCAAATACCGGATCAAATGGGCCCACTTATCATTTTGCTTTGAGCCTCTCTCTCAAGGGAACTATTAATGTTGTTTCTTGGATCAAATTACTTCGATGTTTAATGTGACAGGCAGAAGTGAACCACATTAGTCATTTTCATTTGTGATTTCAGAAAATAATTTGCTGTTAAACCATGATGAGTGGGTAACATTTATTTTGTTAAGTTTTTGAATTGCTACCCACTATTTCAGATTATTTCACTCTTGTGATTTCAAATTATTTTATATAATTTGAATTAATTTAATTTTATAATTTTAAGATTTTTTAATTTTAATTTTTTAATTTATTTATTTTCATTTTTATTTATTTTCATTTTTATTTATTTTTATTTTTTCCATTTGTAATTTTAATTGATTTAATATAATTTTAATTACTTTAATTTTTAAATTTTAATTCTTTTTAAATATTATAAGTTTCCAATTTTAACTATTTTTAATTGTTTAAAAACATTCATTTTACAATATTAATTATGTTTAAATATTTTAATTTTGTAATTTCAAATTATTTTATATAATTTGAATTAATTTAATTTTTTAATTTTTAGATTTTTTTAATTTTAATTTTTAACTTATATATTTTCATTTTTATTTATTTATTTTCATTTATTCACATTTGTAATTTTTATTGATTTAGTATAATTTTAATTACTTTAATTTTTAAATTTTAATTCTTTTTAAGTATTATAAGATTCCAATTTTAACTATTTTTAATTGTTTGAAATCATTCATTTTACAATTTTAATTATGTTTAAATATTTCAATTATGTAATTTTAACAATATTTAATTGTTCAAAAAACTTTAAGTTCATAATTTTAATAATTTTCAAATATTTTATGTTCTTAATTTTAACTATTTTTAATTGTTTCAAAAACTTTTGCAATTATAATTATTAATTTTAATTTTAGAATTTTTTATTATTTTAAAAACTAATTCTACAATATTTATTATTTTTAATTGTTTTAAAAGCATTGATTTTGCAATTTTAATTATTTCTAATTAATTTTAAAACCTTAATTTCACAATTTCAATTATTTTCAATTATTTTAAAAGTTTTAATTTTGAAATATTAATCGTTTTTAAATATCTTAATTTTATAAATTTAACAATTCTTAACCATTTTGAAAACTTCAGTTTTGCAATTTTATTAATGTTTAGTTATTTTAGTTTGTGTTGTTTTAGTTTTAGTTATTTTTAAATATTGTAAATTTGTAATTTTAACTGCTTTAATTATTTTAGAAACTTTAATTCTATATTTTAATAATCATCTTGCAATTTTAATCATTTTTATTTATTTTAAACACTTTAAAAGTATTTTAAAAACTAAATATTCTGTGTTTTAACCTTCTTTGAAAATGCCTTTTGAATTTATCTGTTACATAGTAATGGTTTTCTTCATGAATTAAAAGAATACATCAATATATTTTGTTTGTTAGCCTTCAGTGGCTTTTATAAAGTAAGCCACGAATAACATATAGGTGTATGGCCACTCAAATTTCAAATGAAATAGGTTGACATATTTTGTGTCAACTGCAATTATACAAATGTTATCTATCAAACATTTACAATTTAAGTGGAAATTTTTTTTGATTGGATGAAAAATCATCATCTGAGGGTAGACAAAGATTTGGATTGAGCTAAATGTTGGAAAGATTTTTGATTGGATGGAAAATCATCGTCTGAGGGTAGATAAAGATATGGATTGAGCTAAATGTTGGAAAAGATTTTTGATTGGATGAAAAATCATCATCTGAGGTTAGATAAATATTTGGATTGAGCTAAATGTTGGAAAAGATTTTTGATTGGATGGAAAATCATCATCTGAGGGTAGATAAAGATTTGGATTGAGCTAAATGTTGGAAAAGATTTTTGATTGTATGAAAAATCATCATCTGAGGGTAGATAAAGATTTGGATTGAGCTAAATGTTGGAAAAGATTTTTGATTGGATGAAAAATCATCATCTGAGGGTAGACAAAGATTTGGATTCAGCTAAATGTTGGAAAAGATTTTTGATTGGATGAAAAATCATCATCTGAGGGTAGATAAAGATTTGGATTCAGCTAAATGTTGGAAACATGAGCCAACTTTCCTAGCATCAGAGTGTAGATTAAAATTTGAAATGAGCTAAATGTTATACAGATTATTTAAAAATTCAAAACTGTTGAAAAGACAACAGGAAACCACTCCCTTATAAATCAGAGAAATTCACAGATAATCAAGAAATATAATTTGTGGAGAGTTGTGATCGTTACTGAATATACCATTTAAAGAAAAAGTTTTATATCTTTTTTTAATCTTTTCATTCATAAACTGTATCAGGTCAATTTTTTTCCCTGCAGTATTTTTCCTAAGAGTTATTCTGAAAATTATTCTAACTTGAAAGGGATTATGATTTTACTGAAGAATTTTAGAATGCCTTTTGAGAAAATGGTATTTTGGATATAGAACCAGTGAAAGGAATATGACTGAATTGCCTTAACAAAAGCCTAAATTGCACACACCTGAACATTCAAGTACACTTTATATATATATGTGTGTGTGTGTGTGTGTGTGTGTGTGTGTGTGCGCGCGAAAATTCAGTATAGGCACTTATAAATGTCCTTGATGAAAAGAATAAAATACAGGCAATAGTGACAAAGAAGAAATTCTATAGAATCTGAGAATAATGCCATTTATTATTTTTGGTCAGGAATAAAAATCAGAAAACGGAAAACCAGAGAAATCTTTTTCATTAGTGTGTGCACGTACACACACTCACTCACACACAAACACGCATACACACTCACGTACACACACACACACACACACTCTCTCTCTCTCTGTCTGTCTGTCTCTCTGGCTCTCTCTCTCTCTCTCTTGTTCACACACACACAAACACACACACATACACATGATTGGCAGTGTTGGAAAGTTACCAGATGAAGACTAAAAAATGTATACCATTAATTTAGCAAATAATACACGTATAGTGCACTTGAAAATGCCTAAAAAATGATGTCTCGGATCGTGCTACATTTTATTTTCATTGGAATTTTGGTATTAAATCAAATGTTGATAAAAAGAATAAATAAAATCATGATAAAAACTAAAGAAAAAGTTATGATAAAAATATGCAGCAGAGAATTTAAGTGATTTAAGTATATATACCATATATAGCCGCATATCATGCAACTGGCTACACCGTTGACCAAACTATATATCCATTTACTCCAGTCAAATTTCCTTCAAGAGACACGAGTATATATAGTAACTAAAAAATACTTATAATCAAAGGAAGGGATGATAAAAAGTGGGGGATCAGTTTTGTATTGTTATTTAATGTTAAACACATCCCCCATTTCTCGGTCACAGCAGATTCATAGATGAAATTCCAAAATCTCCTTATAGGTAATCAAATGAAAGGATGACATAAAGTGAGGGATCAGTTTTGTATTGTTCTTTAGTATTAAACGGATCCCCCATTTCTTGGCCACTGTATATGTTATCTATTTATATATGCTAGGCAGGATTTAAGTAACTACCAAAAAATATTCTTATAGGTTGGTTTGTTATATATACCGTATATACTCGCGTATCCTGCGACTTCTGAAGACCTAATTTTGAAGCTAATTTTAAGGAGGTCGCATCATACACGAGATATAAAATTAGCGTATGCAATGCTGGCCTTGGCTACGCCGTTGACCAAACTCTATATCCATTTACTGTAGTCAAAAAGTACAGCTGTATTTAAAATAAACCTGATTTTGATAAAACTTATGATTTACTTAACTGTATCCAATAATAATGCATGTAATATTCACATATTAGTATCGTATTATAAAATACAAACATGGCGAATAGGCATCTTTTCCATTGTTTACATTTCTAAGATGTTTAGCTGTTTCTCGTTCGATTGTTTATTGGCTGTACGCGTTTAAGCAACGAGTATAGTGTTACTAACGATACTTTTATCATTCTCTTTTACATTTTGAAATTATTTAACTAGAAGATGGGATAAAAAGATAGAGGAAAAGGGGTTAGTCTATTGTTATTTGGTTTCTCAAAAAAGGAACTCACATGATACACAAGATACATGATAAAATCATTTTTTATAAGTAAAAATTTGTGGTCGGGGGTTGCACAATAAATGAGATCGGGCATTACACAAGTATATACAGTACTTTATTATTCTAACTTTAGGCTAATGACTTTTATGGTTGGAGAGTATTCAACCGAGAAAGTTGTGATAAAAAGCAAGAACATAGAACTGAACATAGAATAGGCTGTGTCAGAGGTAGTTTCGCCCAACACCGCAAATTGCTACAAAACCAAAACATCAAGCTGAAAACTAGAGTCATTTTCTTAAATAGTCTTGGCAGATCTTGACATTCGTGTGGAAGTCCGTCATGGCATCAGACGTGTTCAGAAATATCTAAAATATCAGCTCAGTACAACCACCTTTTCTAATCAATGGTTAAAATGGCTTTGAGTGAATGAAGCCTGGGGGCCTTTTTGAAGACTATCCTGCTTCAAATCTCAGGAAGTGGCACTACAGAAACACAAACAAAGAACTGTAGCAAATAAAAGAAACCACATCACTTGAGGACTTTCAACAGCAGGCCTTCTATAAACCTTGGAGACTGGCGCTACAGCATGACAAAGAAAGAACTGTACCTTTTGGATATCAGTTGAAGAAAAGCCCTTTGGACTTACTTCCACTGCATCAATATGTGAGTAGAAATCGGAACTGGTGATAGCATAAACAGGAAATGTATTGAGTGGCTAAAATATAAATATAGGAGTAGGAGATAACGGTTAACCATAGCCATGAAAAGGTTAAGATTTTAGTGATCGAGGAGACATCCTGTTGGGAGTAGCTTCGCCCAAACACACAAATTGCTCCATACCCAAAACATTAACCTGAAACCTCGAGTCATGTTATTAAATAGCATTGTCAGATCGAGACTTTCATATTTCATCAGGCATGGCATCAAACCCGTTCAGAAATATGTAAACTGTCAGCTCTATAGAACAGCCTTCTCAGATCAATGGTTTTGGGTGAGTGAAGCCTGGGGGCCTTTTTGAAGACCATCCTGCTTCAAACCTCACTAAGTGTCACTACAGAATCACAAACAAATAACTCTACCAAATAGCAGAAACCACATCACTTGAGGACTTTCAACAGCAGGCCTTCTATAAACCTTGGGGACTGGCGCTACAGCATGACAAAGAAAGAACTGTACCTTTTGGATATCGGTTGAGGAAAAGCCTTTGGGCCTTACTCCCGCTGCATCAATGTGTAAGTGGAAATCAGAACTGGTGATAGAATAAGCAGAAATGCATTCAGTGGCTAAAATAAACAGGACGTACAGGTTTCCTAGGCCCTGATTAAACAGGGTGCATAGGTGTCATGAGCAGAAGGAAAATCGTGCTTGTGTATGCACATACAGAGATAGGTATGGCCACACAAAGTTGTGTAGGCGACATAGCGGAAAAAGGCGTAGCCATGTGAAGTGGCGTAGGTGTCCAAATGTTATTTAACCGGTCCGATTCTTGATCTGGACAGAGAGGCTGGCTAAAGGTTCACTGAAGATTAGTCTCCGTCAACTCTTGTGTTCGCAATCCTAACCTCTGTGATTCTCCCTCACTCTACCCATTCACTGCAACTCGAACAATAAAGATACTTATATATTTGTATATATAAGTGTTCATTGACTTATTTGAGCCCAGCAGCAATATACTACATAACAAGTAAAGAAACCACATCATTTGTGAACTTTCAACAGCAGCTCTTCTTTGAACTTCGTGAACTGGCGCTACAGAATCATAAACAAAGAACTGTACCAAATAAGAAAGGAAGAAAGCCCCCATCAGTACTGGAAAGAGCGATAACAGCAACCCTTCTTCAAACCTCGGGGACTGGCGCTACAGAATCACAAAGAACTGTAGCAAATAACAGAAACCACATCATTTAAGGACTTTTAACAGCAATGGTCTTCAAACCTCGGGGACTGGCGCTACAGAATCATAAACAAAGAACTGTACCAAATAAGAAAGGAAGAAAGCCCCCATCAGTACTGGAAAGAGCGATAACAGCAACCCTTCTTCAAACCTCGGGGACTGGCGCTACAGAATCACAAAGAACTGTAGCAAATAACAGAAACCACATCATTTAAGGACTTTTAACAGCAATGGTCTTCAAACCTCGGGGACTGGCGCTACAGAATCATAAACAAAGAACTGTACCAAATAAGAAAGGAAGAAAGCCCCCATCAGTACTGGAAAGAGCGATAACAGCAACCCTTCTTCAAACCTCGGGGACTGGCGCTACAGAATCACAAAGAACTGTAGCAAATAACAGAAACCACATCATTTAAGGACTTTTAACAGCAATGGTCTTCAAACCTCGGGGACTGGCGCTACAGAATCATAAACAAAGAACTGTAGCAAATAACAGAAACCACACAACTTGAGGACTTTAGGCATCATAGTAGCAGCTGAAATGGATATCACATGTAACTCAAAGAGAAAAATAATGACATACTCAAGGTGTTGACATTCCACACCACTTCAAACAAAAGGTTAGGAAGGAAACCCCCATTAATACTGGAAAAAGTGATAACATATACTGAGCTTCAGAATAGAAATTAATGACAATCATGTTGCTGACATTCCACACTACTTCAAATAAAAGGTTAGGGAGGAAACCCTCTTCAATTCTGGAAAGAACGATAACAGCTACTGGGCTTGAGAATAGAAAATAATGACATAATCAAGATGTTGATATTCGACACTACTTCAAATAAAAGGTTAGGAAGGAAACCCCCATCAATTATGAAAAGATCAATAATAGCTACTGAACTTGAGAAAGCTATTTTTCTGAAAATTGTTTTAAGAGAAGGAATTTAGAATTTTCAACCAATAATACTTTCTGCTCAGGCAATGAATACCGAATGTTTCCTTATAAGGAAATGGTAATATCACCGTTACCATTAGAGATGACGAGAATGGATACTATTCTTTTATCACAGCTCGATGACCACAGAGTGAAGAAAAGCGTAACTCGAGAAGCACTGGCTGCTCGGTCAATGAATGTTAAATTGTTTTAAGAGATGGATTTTCTAAATTTCAACCGACAATTGTACTGGCTGCTCAATCAATGAATACTGGATATTATAAGAAAAACGGATAATATTATTAACATTATCGTTGTGTTTTGTAATATATATATATATATATATATATATATATGAGAGCCGAGTTCGAATTCCAGTCGAATCCATTACATTCACTTACGTGCTAATACTCTTGGAAAAGGTGTGAATCCTCTTCTTCTCCCTCCAGTTATCGATAAATAGCAGGACAGACTGGGTTCTATAGCCTTGGATGGCAACTGGTCTAGGAGGACAGCTCTGAATTCAAACCCGGAGTGGAGCCCCGAAGGCGGATGGACGGCACTTTGTGCTACCTTCCAGCAACTCCTGCAGCCGCGTTGGTACCAAACTGTATACGTTTATCCTCTCCTTTGGACTCTGCTAGCAAGGCCGAGAGGGGGGACTAGACGCCTGGGCAGTTCTCCATATATCCCGAACAGTCTCGTAGCCCACCGCGCTACTTCATCGTCTCACTGGACAGATATATTAGATTGACAGGTTGGGGAGGGAAAGCAAGAAAGAAGATATGAGAGAAGGAGGGGAAGAAGAAAAGTAACGGGTGGACAGACACTTTTAAACAGATGAGATAGAGGGGAATATGGAAAAGAAAGGGAAGAAGGTAGTAATGAAAAGTAAGCCCAGACAAACTGACCCGGCCAAGAAATTTTCCCTTAAAGGTTGGAACTTTGTACATTGGGTTAGACAGCAAATTCACCAATATGGCCCGTTGTTTTAAACAGGACAAACGAATCCAATTCCAAAAATCCCCCCCCAAATTTCTTCACTTGTATATCCTTGCTTGACCCAGCTAATGCTCGTGAGGAGTGTCTAAAGGTGAAAAGAAGCCGTGGCCCTTGGGGCACTGTTCAGTGGGGTTTCGTATACTTTGATGAGTATCATCACGGAACTGAGTGAGTGGCGACGCTATATCGAGTCTGGTCAGTTTCTTCTTCGTCACCGAGGCTTGTTGGTCCAGTTGCATGACGCTTGCGTTGTATCGTAACTGTCCAGGTTCGATTCTCGGTAGTGGATGCGCACTGCTGATGAGTTCAGTGCTTTCTGCATTCTGTTGAGGATTCTTCTAAACTCGATGAATTACTATAAATGGTTATTCAAATCCCTTCAAAATTTTTATCAATTGTTTATCATTGCTTGATCCAGCTTCTAATGCCCTGAAGGGAGAGGCTTGGGGAAAGAAGCTGTGGCCCTTGGGGCACTGTTCAGTGGGGTTTCGTATACTTGGATGAGTATCATCACGGAACTGAGTGAGTGGCGGCGCTATATCGGGTCTGGTCAGTTTCTTCTTCGTTACCGAGGCCCGCTGGTCCCGTTATATATCCATAATAAAGAATATAGTATTAAATGATTGTTGTGATAATAAGATGGGGAAAAACACTATTAAAAAATTATTCCTGGGTATGACAGCAAGGCTTCTGATCAGGAGGTTTCTAGAAGTGTGGGACTACCTTTTAATTTCTGTTGTTCCCAGGTCCTCCCTGACCCGGGGTGTTAGACTTACAGCTATGGGCAAATAGTGAAGTGTCAAACAAAACAAAACACTATGAAAGTATAAAAATACCAGCAATACATTTTTATATAAAAAAAAATATTACCAACAATATATATTTATAGCAAAATGACCAACATTTTATAGCAGAATGACCTACAATATATTTTATTTGTAGTTGAATTCAAAATTTTATCTGTATTGCATTCAAAATATATTTCCTTAAAGACATAGTATTCAAAATATTTAGATTTCAGCATTAAATAACCCATAGAGGTTGATATGCCGCTAAACAAAATCAACCAACCAACAATACCTATTTATAGGATATATTTAGTTGAAGCGATAAAATTGTGTTCCAAATATTTAGATTTCGGCATTAAATAACCCATAGAGGTTGATATGCCGCTAAACAAAATCAACCAACCAACAATACCTATTTATAGGATATATTTAGTTGAAGCCATAAAATTGTGTTGATAATATTTAGATTTTGGCATTAAATAACCCATAGAGGTTGATATACCGCTAAACAAAATCAACCAACCAACAATACCTATTTATAGTATATATTTAGTTGAGGAGATAAAATTGTGTTTAAAATATTTAGATTTCGGCATTAAATAACCCATAGACATGTCGCTAAACTAAGTCAAACAAAATAAAAAAATTCATGTTTTTTCAAATAATAATAATCATATTTGACAGTATACAAGACGCACGTGTGTATAAGACGCACCTCAATTTCAGCAGGGAAAATCAAGAAAAAAATTAGTAAAATTGTTAGTAAATGGTACAGACTAGACTATATTTATGAGGTATTATTTTGGTTAAACAAGCCATGATTACAATTAAACGAAATATAATAGGAAAAAAGAACACGAACCAATAAAAACTTTATCATATCCAAAGGTAAGAAAACAAATTAAAAATCAAGCAATTATTACAATTGAGCAAAACAGTACAGTTACCATTAAAATTTTATTCATCTTCAAATCTTCGTCTTCGTTATCAAAACTCTGAGACTCATTTTCAATACTACTATCATCGTCGTTAAATAATGCGCCATCTTCCGTTCCCCTGAGAGCATTGCTAATGCCACACTTTTTAAAAGGTTTCACAACAATTTCTGGTCTAATATTATCCCAAGCTTGCTTCACCCATTCGCAGACTTGTGCAATGCTGGGTCTTTTTATTCTTCATGTAAGTGTAAGGTCGTGATCAGGCATTGCCATCCACGTGTTCCATTGCTCCTTCATGACTAAGCTAATAGGATTTGCCAGGTAGCTAATTTCGGCCGACAATCGCGAATTTTAAACCCACATATAGCATATAAGACGCAGGGGAATTTTAAAAGATATTTTTAGTAACAAAAAAGTACGCCTTATATGCCATCAAATACGGTAAGTATATACTGCACATAATATTCAAATAATATAATTACCAAATATATATGTAGACAGAGAACAAGCTCTTCTTCTGCAGAAGTAGTTACACTGAAATGTTTCGCCATTGTTGAGGGAGATTGTTTTAGGGAACTGATCAGATGCAAAATAATCAAGCCTTAATTTTTCTTTTTCGTTAATTCATTTCAGATGATTCTAATAATGGGGCTGCCGCTACAGCAGATTAAAAAACTCTTCCCCTTTTCTCATCCTCTTACCCCCACCCAAAACCTCCAATATTAATCAAGTGGGTGAAAGTGAAAACACCTGTGTAGGAAGAGAGCCTGGCTCTATGATACAAAAGAATTCAGAAGCAATGATGGCTGAACGTTGTATAAATTACTTTCACAAATGAATTGCAATTTTACAAACTAAAATAGCATGCTTAAAGAAAATGATGGGATCATTTACATGTAGATAGGCACTTCTGTCTGAGATCAGAACGTCTGCATGCTCATCTTAGGATCAGCAAATCTATATGACCTGACTATGATCAGAGAATCTGCCGGCTCAGCCTCTAATCAGACCAGCTTTGGCCCTGACTTGGATCAGAGCATCTGCCTGTTCATCCTAGGATCAGAGCTGCTATGGCCCTGACTTCGATCAGAACATTTACATGTTCAGCCTAGAATCGAAGCATCTCTGAGCCCTGATTTGAATCGGAGCATCTGCCTGTCTAACCTTGGATCAGAGCTGCTATGACCCCTGACTTGGATCGGAACATTCGCATGTTCAGCCTAGAATCAAAGCATCTGTGAACCCTGATTCGGATCAGAGCATCTGCCAGCTCATTCTAGGATCAGAGTATCACTGGACCTGGTGAATCTTCCTCTGGGGTACACACACACACACACACACACACACACACACACACACACACACACACACACACACACACACACACATATATATATATATATATATATTGAAACCAGTCGGAGATTCTACCTTTAAGCCGTTGGCGCACAGCAGAAATGATGGTGAATTTAAGGGTATTTATTTTTTAATAAATACACAGTGATTGAGAGAACTCGATTTGCGCACGCGCGTGCGTGCGTGCGTGTGTGTGTGTTTCGTTAAAGACGACAGACAATGTACTGCAATTAAGCTTTTTATTTAATTTTTCTTGTGTTCGTGCAAGTGTTTCCTTTTCTGGACACAAAGTGTATATATATATATATATATATATATATATATATATATATATATATATATATATATATATATATATATATATTGTTAGATTGTGTTCTGTAAAGTTGTATCTTAGAAATGATTAAAGATATCTTACTGGAATTTTGCGAGGTTTTATCACACTATGGGATTCTACTTTGAGCAATAAGAATGTATAATTACTCTCCAAGCTTAACAGAAGAATCGTGATGAAATTAATCATAAACGAAACTGATATGTTATCTTTAATTAAACATAGCTAGAGATCAGAAGATCAGGAAGGATTGAAATAAAGTTCAAATAGATATATATTATTCCAGGATCATTTTTCCAACTTATTCAAGATGGTCTTTGCCCACTCTAACCTTGTTTCTGTCCCATAGTAACAAGATGCCTCACAGATTTCACGTACGATTTCATTTTCAAGTCTTTTTTCACTGCTCTTTGGACTGCCATACCTAAAACTCCTTTCTCACGTGCCAAACGGCTCATATATTGAGTTGGATCTTTTTGATATCCTTAGCTCTAAGTCGAAATGATGATCCCTCTTCCTGTTTTCTTCTTCCCTCTTTTTTAAACTTATTCAACGTTCTCTTGATGATTGTTGAAAGAACTTTGAAGATGGAAGCCAGAGTATGAATGTTGGTAACATTGCTGAAGGTCTGAATGATTTTTTTCCTCTCACCATTGCTCAGTTGGGAAGACAGTGGAAATAGCACAAAACGTTCTTAACCTGTTCTCTTTCTAGCTGAATAACTCAGAGTTCTTTTTCAGTGATTCTTACGATAAATGGTGTCAAGATGGCTAAACGTTTAATCTGAAAACCTGGAAAAAAGAAACTTAATTAGTTTAGTGTTTTTTTTAGATATTAAACATTTTGTGGGATGGACAATTATACTGTTCTACGATTTGGAGAATTTTGCTGTTACGCCCGATATATTTACTAAGCAGTATAAGAGTATGTATGATTGTGGCCATGAAATACCAATAGTACTAAGTCACTTTTGGAACGACCAATGAGAGATCTCTGATGAAATGACTGAATCTGATGTTCATATTTATAAATAGTCGTAACGAAAATGAAGTCTTTGTCTACTGCGTCATGATGTCATTATCTAGGATACGAATAACTTTTTGTGGCCATTGAATTATTTGTCAAGTTTGGCTTTTACAAGGGTATCTTTTCTCATAAAGTCTTTAAATAACACTTTTCATATCTGTAAGAATATATCACATTTAATGGGAGGGGTGATGAAATTTTAGGGGAATGTAACAAAAACATATATTCAAAGATCTACGCCATTTTATTATAAAGTATCTTATGGTGAATTCAGTTAAAAATATAAATAGTATAGTCTTCCTTGTAAAACTCTAAGTTTTATTTTTATTATTATTATCATTATTATTATTATTATTAAGTTCGGAAATGGCTTCATGAGATCTTCCACTGATCACATTTTTAAGAAAAATACGACAAAAAACTCTAACATTACACACTTTTTACATAGATAAGTCTCTTCGTAAGCTATACTTATGAGTATAATGTCTTGTCTTTCTTTAAGACTTGGGACATGAGTGTATCGGAACCGTTTCCAATCAATCCGAGGGCTCCAACTACAACTGAAATTATTGATGTCCTCATATGCCACATTTTTGAGATATCCACTTCAAGATCCTTGTATTTTGATATTTTTTTTAAAGATCTTCAAAGATACATTACAATCTTCAGCGGCTGCCATGTCAATAAGAAAGCACATTCTGTTTTGAAAATTCCACTTCAAGATTCTTGTATGTTAATAATGTTTCTTCAATGATACATTACAATCTTCAAGGACTGCTATGTCAATAAGAATACTTTTGTTCATTTTGCGTTTGTTTTACTGTTATTGTCTGATTATTATTATTATTATTTTATTTCCTTTGATTTCTGATGTGTACTCATTTCTCTCCAGTAGACTTAGTAAAATTAGTCTACTGGAATGTTTTCCAACCAATCCGAGGGCTCCAACTACAACTACATTTTTGAGATGTCGATTTCAAGGTCCTTGTATTTTGATACTTTTTGAAGATCTTCAAAGATACATTGTAGTCCGCAGGGACTGCCATTCAATAAGGAGTCATTTTTTGTTTGCGGTCTCTAATAACAATGTCTGGGCGGT
This sequence comes from Acanthosepion esculentum, assembly GCA_964036315.1. Classification (NCBI taxonomy): domain Eukaryota; kingdom Metazoa; phylum Mollusca; class Cephalopoda; order Sepiida; family Sepiidae; genus Acanthosepion; species Acanthosepion esculentum. The sequence continues at coordinate 71,850,479 of OZ038511.1, read as the reverse complement.
TGGCTTTGATTGTTCTGTCAGTGTGTATTGTGTAGTCATCGTGACCGTGAGTGTGCTGGCCCTGTCTAGATTGTTGATCACGCTAGATAACACGCTCTCTCCCAGAATCTGTAACTAAGCTCTGCTTAAGTTGCAGTATAACCCACAGGTGGACTCTGTGGGTGTTGAACAAATATAAATGTGCCTGAGCGAGCGTCTGCAATAGGGATTGGCTAACCACCCTAATAGACGGGTATCCTCAAATGGCCAGCTATTTATGTACGCACGTATATCAATTATCATAGTAAATATAGCATTTCGTGCGAGTCATGGTTTAAGATATCTGCTGGACATCTTGGAACCCATCCACTGCCAGAAATGCTATGTCTTTTAGTATGATAGTTTGTGTCATATGGCTAAGCTTTTCAGTAGGGTGGGGCCAAATGCCAACTTCTGGCCGGTAGATGAAGGGACTGGTGGGTAGTTGTAAGTCTGTATTAAGAAAAACGGTTACCAGAATTGGATATTGGCCAAGATTAGTGTGTGTGTGTGTGTGTGTGTGTGTGTGTGTGTGTGTGTGTGGTGTTTAAAAACTACACAACTATGTTTTAGCGGCAAATCAAGGTTATTTTTATACATATATGAAAGACTTGATAAATGCATTATTTTAATATCTGACTGGTTCCCGTCAAGGTTTACAATGGCTGTAATAGCTTCTTCCTTTTACTACAGAAAGATGCTGAGGATACCATGGAAAGAACACATGAGCAACGACGAGGTGTTTTGGAGAGAATGGAAACAAAACAGCAGGAAGAGGCAGCAGAAATTCCTAGGACACGTAATGAGAACAGAGGGTTTGTAAAATCTGATACTCACAGGACAGACTGAGGGAAAGAGGACAGGGGAAAACAGCGCGTAACATACTTGATGAGCTTGAGTAAAGGGTTGGTAGAACAGGGTCTGGGAGAAATAGCAACAAAAAAAACAAAGCTTATTAATAGCTCCAAAAGTCAGGAAGATGTGGAGGGCCATGATAGCCTAGTAATGATAGGACACGATTACATAAAAGAAGAAACAACCTTCAAAATGTTGATAAACCGTAGAAAACGAATCAATCAAACACTCAAATAACACACGACTGACTGCATAGAGGCATGGGGAATTCTCTGAGTGCGTTAAAACCTCCTGAATATTTTTAGTAGTGGGAGGCCAATTTTCTTTTTACGTATTCTTTTTAGACAAAAGATTTCTTTCTTCTCTTTTAATTCTAAGCTTCCACCCCACAATTAATCAAGGCTGTGTGTTTGCATTGAAAGCAATATCGTAGTCATAGCAACATCAGCTAACTGAATACGTGAATGTAGGACCCTAATGTAACCTACTTTAAACTAAAATTAACAAAATATATGAGGTGGGAGCAAAATCTCTAGAATCCATAATGTTTTTTTGTTTTTGTTTTTTTTAAATGAGAATGTTTCTTCTAATATATGTTTAGTTTCGAGTTTTCAAAATGAAAACGCTGAGAACTTTTGTCCCTTCAGGACGTAGGCAATCATAGCTCTCCACAATTTCCATCGTAGCTTTTAATAAATTTTGCCTTTTCACTATTTCTTCCAAACCATCTTCCGTCAGCAATTTACAAAAGATCGCTAGGTAGATTATGCATTGCTTTCCTCTGTCCCTCTTGGCGATCATGGCTCTCCACAATTTCCTTCGTAGCTCTTAATAAATTTTGTATTTTTTCAATTTCTCCGAAACCTTCTTCCGCCATCTATTTACAAACGATTGCTAGGTAGGTTATGCGTTGCTTTCCTTTGTCCCTCTTGGCGATCATGGCTCTCCACAATTTCCCGTCCTTTGTAGCTTGTAATATTTTTTTTTTTTTTTGTTATTTCTCCTAAACCCTGACCTATCATCCCTTTACAAGAGCTCGTTAGGTAGTTTATGGTTTGCCTTCCTCTGTACCTCTTGCCATCAATCTATCCTGTGAGTATAAGATTTTCCAAGCCTTCTTTCCTCATTATCTGCCGCAGAAATTTCAACTGTCACTCCCTGATGTTAAGTATAAGTGACCTCTTTGTTTCCATTTTCCTTAAAATTCCATCGTTGCTCATATATTCTGTCCATGGTATCCTCAACATCTTTCTGTAGAACCACATGTCTGTTGCTTCAAGTCGCTTCTTCATCTGTGATTCATTCATGATTGCCCAGTATTCACTGCCATATAGAAGGAGTGATATCACGTAATAGTTCAGTCCTCTTTTCTTGGTTTCTAACGATTTTTTTTGTTTCTTAATACTATGCTTAGCTTTTGGAAGGCATCTTTCGCTAGCCCAATGCGACTTCGGATTTCAATGACGCATTTCCAGTCCTCCGCTAAACACTTCCCTGATGTTTAAGTTTTTGTACTTGTTTGATTTTGGTATCCCCAATTTGTAATTCACATGTTGGGTTTGGCAATTATGCACACACATCATATATTATACGCTGCTTCTCACCCACCTTTTAATTTATTTTAAACCGAATGTATCCATTAAACAAAATAATTTAATTATGCAATTGCATAGGTTAATTTTTTCGGAGCTGTGCAGTGTGGTGTAACTGCTCGGCATTAGAAATCGGAAGACTGAACTCGAATTCCATTCGAGTTCTTTACATTCACTTAAGGGCAAATACTCTTGGGAAAGGTATGAATCATCTTCCATCCCCAACCATGGGTTAAATAATAAAACAGACTGGGTTCTATAACTTTGATTGGCAACCAGTCTACCGCATTAAGAAACGGCAGCCTACTGCGGGAATGTCTTCTGCTAGGATTTGAACTTTATTGTCAAATATAAAAAAGATTTTCCTTTTTTTTTACAATAAAGTTCACTCTGTACAAGGCCAAAGAGCCGCCCGAACAATAGGGTTATAGAGTAAGAGGTACAGTTCATGAGGATATGTAGGGTTAACAGTTAACGCTAGATTTGAACAGGTTTAGTGATCGGGGAAGCATCCACTTGGGAGTCGGTTCCACAAAACAGCGGTTCGTGGGAAGAAACTGTTACATCTTACCAATGGAACTTACATCTCATCAATGGATTGCGACTGGAATGAGGGTGGTTCACTACAATGGGCGTGGTATGGCGAGTCTCAACCCTGGAGGTTAGAACTGGTGGAACTAATGCTTTATAAATCATTAAAAGTTAAACAAAAACATCAAAGAAAAGATAACAGAATGCATACAATAAAATAAAGATTCACAGTTGGGCAAACATTAACCTTCATGTCCACAAAAAACGGATTGGCAAAAGGACTGATTTTCTCTTGACACCGCTATTATTTTAACTACCTACACTCCTCGGCAATATTTATTGTTCTAAAATGCGATGATTAGAAATGCAATAAAAAACGGAGTTACAAAAGGACTGATTTTCTCTTGACACCGCTATTATTTTAACTACCTATACTCCTCGGCAATATTTATTGTTTTAAAATGCGATGATTAGAAATGTAATAAAACCTAAACACATGATGAAGGTTAATTTATACATTTTTTTTATTCCTGAGAATTTATAACAAACTATTAAACACAATTTATTAGATTGTTTATTTGCAGTAATAATTTCATATTTACAACATTGCAAAAACTAACACAATTAGAACTAATGTAGTGCAATGCAATATTTATCATATACCAATTTATAAAGAAAAAATATGAAAACAATTTTTTATCCCTAAAATTACAAACATTTACTAAATTATTATAATAGGTGAACAATTTATAACTAAATCATTCAAGTTGGTTCCCTGTGCCGAACCAGGAAATTCTTCTCCCCGGAATCGATCCTCCAAGTCTATAAGTCTACCATTCGACCTTGCATGGAGTATTGCTGCCATTTATGGTCTGAGGCCCCTGCGTGTTGCCTCAGGGTTCTTGATAAGATCCAGAGACGGATATGCAATGTGATTGGCCCTGATCTGTCATCTCGTCTGCAGTCGCTCTCTCACAGACGCGATGTTGCATCACTCTGCCTTTTCTACAAGTACTTCCACGGTAATTGCTCCGAGGAGATGCTTTCGCTTGTCCCTAAGCCTCGTGAATTTAAGCGTCCTACGAGGCTGGCATCCCGTTCCCACCCCTTCACCGTTGAAACTGTTAGATGTAGATGTCTTTTCTACTCCAATAGCTTCATGTCTCGCACATCTCCCCTATGGAACTCCCTTCCCTATTACTGTTTCCCTGACAAATACAATCTCCGACGGTTTAAGTGTAGCGTCAATCGTCATCTCCAGTTGCCTTGATCTATCCACTTCCTGACATCTTCCATTCCTATCTGCTCTCGCTCTATATCTTCCGTAACCCCCCTGCCTTGATCGACCCTCCGTCCTTCTCTTTCTCCACATCCCTTCCTTTACCACTCCTATCTGCTCTTCCTCCAACCCTTCTGTAACCCCATGCGTGATAGTGGCCACCGGCCTTGCTTGGGGTGATAGGCTTAAAAAAAAAAAAAAAAATTCACAGTAAATTTGCATCCAGGTTCTTACAACATCCCACTTTTCTTGGCAGATCTTCTCTAAAACATTGAAGAATATATAAATATATAAATCAGAAAGAAAGGGATTATCAGTGGTCAGGAATGAATGTAAGCATTACTGATAGAATAGGGCTATTATATGTATAATGGAAATGCATTGCTAATGATTTTACTATAGGAATGCATTTAATATCAGGAAGACAGGGATTGTCAGTGGTCAGGAATTAATGCAAACATTATTGATAGAATAGGGCTATTAAATGTATAATGGAAATCATTTCTAATGATTTTTCTATAGGAATGCATTTAAAATTAGGAAGAAAGGGATTGTCAGTGGTCAGGAATGAAGGCAAGTATTACGGATAGATTAAGGCTATTATATGTATAATGGAAATGCATTGCTAATGATTTTAATATTGGGATGCATTTAAAATCAAGAAGAAAGGGATTGTCAGTGGTCAGAAATGAAGGCAAGAATTATTGATAGAATAGGGCTGTTATATGTATAATGGAAATGCATTGCTAATGATTTTAATATTGGAATGCATTTAAAATCAAGAAGAAAGGGATTGTCAGTGGCCAGAAATGAAGGCAAGAATTATTGATAGAATAGGGCTGTTATATGTATAATGGAAATGCATTGCTAATGATTTTAATATTGGAATGCAATTAAATTCAAGAAGAAAGGGATTGTCAGTGGTCAGGAATGAAGGCAAGAATTATTGATAGAATAGGGCTGTTATATGTATAATGGAAATGCATTGCTAATGATTTTAATATTGGAATGCCTTTAAAATCAAGAAGAAAGGGATTGTCAGTGGTCAGGAATGAAGGCAAGAATTATTGATAGAATAGGGCTGTTATATGTATAATGGAAATACATTGCTAATGATTTTATTATAGGAATGCATTGAAAATCAGGAAGAAAGGGATTGTCAGTGGCCAGGAATTAATGCAAGTGTTACTGTTAGATTCGGACTATTATATGTATGATGTAAATGTTTTGCTAATGACTTTATTTGTGTTAAGACAGTACTCATTTCGAATGTGTGTGTTCTTTTAACAAAACTCCTGATGTGATTTGAGTCTTCAAAATAGAAATGCAATTTTAATGATCCATGAAAAACATATCCAACAGAAACCAAGAATTGAATTACTTTCAAAAGACGGTTAATTTATCGAACCGTCTTACTATAAATTTCTTGTTCAAATCTCAGCATGAAGAACTTGTATGTTTTTTTAAGATTCACTCGGATCTTATCTAATGATGAGATCAAGAGTAATGGCGGAAATCCATAAATAGTTCTTTGGAGGTAGAATTTTAAATATCTTAGAGTAAAAACTATATCTAATATGCACATAACGCAGGGTAAAGGTTCTTTGTGAAAACACAATTCATATATAGACCATTCCATTAACTTATATCTGAATTTCTGAGATGAAGAATTAACCGTATTATTCATCAATCTATTTAGACTAATATACTCATCTGTTTCCTTAACCCTAGAACACTAACCATGGCGATATAGTACCCAGCGCAAATTTTCCTGTTCTTAATTACAATTTTCAGTACCTGATTTTCTTATCTAAATAATATTTTTTTCAGTTCCTATTAACGTTAACTCAAAGTACAAAGTGCCTGCATTTAAAATATTTCAAATAAAGATTTATATTTAATATTTCTTTTTGATATTTTCAAAATCTGGTATGATATAACCCTGGTTAGTAGTGTAACTTTAATTGATGGTTAGTGTTCTAGGGTTAATCAAAATTCTTTTACAGTTGGACTCTTAGACTTTCTTCAGGTATCTGGTGTATTAAGTAACTTTTGGAAATCTTTTCCAGGTCTTTGAGATAAAGGATTATTGGCAATCTTTATCATTTATGCCGACAAAAAAACTATGTCAAGATCATGGTTTTTCACTTGACACCTCTGTTGACTAATTTCACTCCTTCGGCCATGTTTGTTGTTTTAAAAAGCGATGATTAGAATTGTAATAAAAACTAAACATATGATGAAAGTGAATTTATATAGTTTTTTCTTGAAAATTTTCTACAAAAATACCAGTATTCCTTAGAGTTTCCTCAAACCACATTTGTCAGAATCGAAAAACATTGATCCGTGAATTTAGAAGGAGCGCGAGACCCTGTTCATAATGTAAGTACAGCATCAAATCGGCAAACACGGACTTAACTGCCCGCAATAAGACGTAGAGTCAAAAGTACGGTTTTTCCCATGACACCGCTTTTTTAACTACCTTCGCTCTTCGACAAAGTTTATTGTTTTAAAATATGATGATTAAAATTTAAATTGTGATAAAACCTAAACATATGAAAGTTCTCAACACAAAGAACACACAAAATATGCCCAAAGGACGAAATATATATATATATATATATATATATATATATATATATATATATATATATATATATATATATATATATATATATACGACTTGGGAATTTTAAATCTGTATAAATATTTCAATAGTTAAAAAAATTTTTTTTAGATATAGTTAAAAAAACCTTTTTAAACAACATCTAAAATATTATCGTTAGATTTACGTTAGAAATATTCAAACACAGTTGCATTCCGCATCACGTGACGTCTGCGTCTCACGACGGACGCTACTTGAAAACAAACGTCTGAATACAGTTATCTAATTCATTTCTGACGAAAGATCGGGGCTGATCTGAAATATATATATATATATATATACATATATATATATATATATATATATATATATATATATATATATATATATATGTATAGGGTGTCCATAAAGTTCGTGTGTACTTTAAAAAAATTATAACTTTATTTGTATTTGCGATAGAAATAATCTGTAAAAAATGTTATAACGTTTAATGTACCTAGTTTTAAGTATAGCTAAAATAACTAATGTGATTTCAGGCATTACTGTAAATCAGTTGGCAAATGTTTTCCGTGAACTGCAAAATCGTATTACCCTTTGTATTGCTAATGATGGAGGACATGTGGGAAACTTAAATAAAATTTCATTAAAACCTTAAAAAATATAGATTTACTTCTTTCTAATCCTTTTTACAAATTATTCCTTTAATATGGTGAAACCGAGCGTGTACACTCGAGCCAAGAACAAAAATTTCCCGAGCCCCCGGAACCGTCGGTTGCGCTGGCCTCGGTGCGAGCATCGATCCCTCTCTCTAGTGCAATGTGAAGGCACAGCCGCGGGCATCTGTTCCCCCAGGGCTGGACACCATACAGTTTAATTTTCCTCAGTTGTGCCTCTGTCCTCCGACGGAGCCGAAACTGAGTCGCACTCTGTCCGAAGACAGAGACGCAATTGACAGATGATAAAAACCTACCCGGCATGGGACAAGTGGAATGTTTTTACAAACAGAATAATAATATTAGAAATACCAGCGGAAAATCCACGGTTTTCTAATTTGAAATGTTTGATGAATGCTAATTCTTAACTTGATGATTGAATAAGCTCATTGTGAGTTCTGCAATAATAAAATATCTGTAGAAATTCCCATATAGCATCGTTAAATATTTGAAATGACATAATATTTAGAAGTAGTTTTTAACCGCCTGCTTAATTTGTAAATAGAGTATTTAATTAGTCTATCTTAATGAAGATTATTGTGTACTTTAATCTTTACATAATTTGTGTATAGTTAAGAAAACACGGCATGTTTACGGAGACCAAAATAATTATTTGAAAACTTGAGAATACGCCCTTTAAAACGATAATTGACCTGTAATAATGTTAAGAATCAGTTTAAATGATATTGTCGGAGTTAGCTCCTCCTTAATTCCCTAATTGTCACTAGGGGTCGCTCTCCCTACACTATAAATACTGGGCAACTTCTTGCCTCGTTCTCTTTTTCCTTTCTTCATTTCAGCGAGCACGTCTACAATGTAAGCTCTCTTAGAAGATAGCGTTTCCCCACTTGTGGGAAGACGCCATGAACATTACACAAACATACACGTACATACGAACATTCACCAAAGAACAAACACAAATGTTCACACACACGCAAATGTTATTGTCTATGTCCATTGTAAAATTGTGTTGTTTAATACATATATTTGTTTATATATATATATATATATATATATATATATATATATATATATATATATGTCGGGCTTGTTTGTTTTCTTTTCATCTTCGGTTGGACTCAGTTTAAATGATATTTATAAAAATCTGATAGAAAGGGTGAGTTTTATTCCTTTATATAGTTGCGTACTTTTAAAGACCTAATTTTGAAGCTAATTTTAAGGAGTCGCATCATACATGAGATGCAAAAGTAACGTATGTATTGCTGGCCCTGACTACGTCGTTGTTCAAATTATATATCCATTTACTGTAGTCAAATTAGCTTCAAAATTAGTTGTTTTTTTTTTTGGTCTCTCGCTCAACTGCGCTCCACACATAATAATCAAGGGGGTTGCAGTCTGGGGAGTTAGGCAGCCAGACGTATAGGGTGTGTTCACAGAAATTGCCTGACAGCCATGACTGGGTTCTCCTGCTTGTATGGTATTTTGTAGTCCCGTTGCCAGACATAGGGTCTTCCAGCAGACACCCTCTTGAACCAGGGCAGCACTACCTCCTCAAGGCACATGATGTAGGCCTCCGTTTTGAGTATGACGCTCTGTAGGAAGATTAGTGAAGGCATAACGTTGCCATCACTAGTGATCACTCCAAAGTGTTGTGAGTTCAATACCTGGTCACAGTAGAGGCGAACAAAAAAAAAACTTGTGTTATTAAAGTGAAATAACCGAAACAGAGATATCCAGAAAAGGCATGACGCGTGGAACGAGAACAATCCATGCCGGTGGACTAAATAAAGGCTTCGGTTCAAAATTCCAACGTATCTCGCCTGAAGAAGACCGAAGCGTACAACAACCGAAACGTCGTGAATATGACAACAAAGATGAGAACAACAGTTCGAACCATGTAAATAGTGTAAATAGTTACAACACCTCGTCTCAGAAATATCGACAAATCCTGGAGAAAGCCGGAGCGTACAACGACTGAAACGTCGTGAATATGACAACAAAGATGAGAACAACAGTTTGAACCATGTAAATAGTTTAAATAGTTACAATACCTCGTCCCAGAAATATCGACAAATCTTAACTTATTAATCAATAGGATATTTCTCAATAGAGTAAAACAGAAATCAGTAACTTGCAACTATAAATGCCTCTCCCCTGATGATTACCAAAGGAACAGTCGAAAGTGCGAGAACTCAACTTAAAATAGAGACAATTCTCTCAAATATCCATCTAATTTTTAAAAATTTAATTCAACACCAAGATAAATTGGTTTAGAAACGTAACCATCATTGTTTTTATGTTTTCTTAAATAATGCCTGTATAAAAGATAGATAGATAGATAGATAGATAGATAGATAGATGCTGAATTAACTGAGATAGATAGATAGATAGATAGATAGATAGATAGATAGATAGATAGATCTTGTGGATATGTGTGTTCACGTTGGGTGGGGGATCACCAGTGGTCGTAAGGGGTAGATATTCTTGGTGATGTTTATCGAAATATAGAAAATACAACGAACTGACTCAAGGTTTTAAAATAAATAATATATTTTTATTTATTTTCATTAGAGTGTTGAATGAGTCCTTTCGTATTTGGTGTAGCAAAAAGTTCGTTATTAAGGCGGATATTAGTAGCAGTCTGTAGAAAATCTGGTAGTGTAGTTTTGAAGTCAGAGCTTAATAGGGATAGTAGTGATATTAGAAATAGGTCAGTGTCAATCGACTGTGTTTTTCACGGCCCTAAGCATGGCAGAAATATCAGTGGCAGATGACATCTTCATTACTTCTTCCCGCGTCACGCATGACTAGTTCTCTACGGTACCATCTCCATTCGTCACTCTCGTTCTCTCTTTTGCTTCTAGCTCAGAGATGTCAGTTTATATTCTGGTGCAAACATTGCTTTCGGCTAAGATCAAAAGTCTCATTGTGTCAGTTTTTTGATTGGCCAAAATTATTTTATATTCTGGCATTCCTTTCTTTTTTCTTTTTTTTATAACGGAGGTTATGCGTGTGAAGTCTGTTTGTTTTTTGTTATTTTTCAGTCACAAATAAGTAGGCTCTGATCCAGCAAACTTCCGGCGTTTTTCGACCGGGTTTAATCTTTTTTCCTTCTTCCTCTATTTATTTGAGGGTTGCCTTCTCGTTAGCCGAGACAGAAGTACATAGAGAGAAGTATATATATATATATATATATATATATATATATATATATATATATAGTGAGAGAGAGAGAGAGAGAGAGAGAGAGAGAGAGAGAAAGCAGGAAAGAAAGAGATAAGTGCTTTAAAGGGAAGCGCAATGAATTATTTTAATTTTAATTCTTTTTATTTTTGTTTATATATTTTATACTAGCAGCATGGCCCGGCGTTGCCCGTGCTTGATTAAAAAATCGTACGACTCATACAGCAATGACTTGACTTAAAATATTTTTGCCCTTCCTTGCCTTTAAAGGAGTGCCCTTTGCCGTGCTGATGTTGCTACATGCCTTACTTCTTGCCTATCTCACACTGCGAATTTTTTCTAAGCTCTATACTAAACATTAAATCTGTTACGAAAAAAGAACTAAACAAAATGAACACAAAACGATCAACTTTAAAAAGGACTCGTAACTGGAAAAACCGAATGAAAAAAGAATGTTAACAACAAATACTTTTTCACACCCAAACCAGTTCTGCAGAATCAGAATCAACGTTGAGTTTAAGCAAGCGAATGAGCCAATTGGATTAAAGTGCCATGCAGATTTAAATTTTTCCCACTTGTGACGAATGCAGCTATCGATATTTTTTGCATGATAGCATGCTACTTAACATTCGTGTCAGTCAGCTGTTGGCTCTCACGCTGGCCAATAGAATCTTCCTGCCTATTCGTGGCAGCCAGCTATAGGCTCTCACTTTGGCCAGTAGAAAATAGCCGCAAACTACATGAAAACTAACGTAGAAGCATGACAAAATCGATTATTTCCACTATCGATGAGAGTTGGGAAATGCAAAGTCGATCTTGGCCTTTACGCTAACTTGGAGCATGTGCATGTAAATTTTGGTGCAAATCCGTCGAAAATTGCGGCCGTGCATTCGTTACACACACACATACACATCCTGCCTTTTATAGATAGAGATTTATATTCTATTTTATGTCATTTTTCATTGGGACTCACTACAATCTAAATTTTACAGGTTCTGTTTGAAAGAAATAATAATAATAACAACAACTAGTAGCTACCCGTAAAAATTTCAGTTTTTCTATTTGTATTTTCTGAGGAATGAAATTCTTAAGTTAATGACTGAATAGGGGAAATTCCACTTTTGCATTGTTAAATATTTATAGTGATCTGATTCCACTGGTTGGAAGGCGTATCACGGGCTAAAATTAATCAGAGACTTTTAATACAATATGGCGACTATGAACCGACGCGTAGAAATATGTATGAACGGATCGAGAAGTTTAAATGCGGTCGGACAAGCGTGAAGCTCGAAGAAGGATCAGGATGCCCGTCAACCTAACGAGAAGATCCAGTAAGATTGAGCGATGTTAATGGCGAACCTGACGAATTATCATCGATGAGGTATCATTTTCTTCGCAGATTCGGATCACTGTTCTTTGTTTCTTGTTGGTGAACACTGTTAGCGGAGCGGCCATGTTTACACTGTAGCAGCAGAAAGAAAACTGCAGCGATCAAGCTCAAACTTCGATCACGTGACCACAATAGTACCAACTATAAGCGCGCATGTGTAGAAGGTTGTATGATAAAGATATGTTATGACGCAAGGGCAGATAATTTTTGACTCACCCTTATAATAATAATAATAATAATAATAATCTAGTTAAGCTATTTATACTTTCCTACTGCATAATATTAAAGTTTCACTTTATTTGAATTATTTGACAGCATTAAATTCTTACAGATATGAAAAAGGCTATTTAAAGACTTTACGAGAATAGATTCGTTCGTAAAAGCATAACTTGACAAATAATTCAAGGGACATAAAAGGAGTGTGCATTCTACAGGGTGCCCAGTAAAAAGCGGTACATTCACAAAGATGTGAGACAATCATTGAAAACAGGTGACGACTGACGTGACTGGAATATTCAGCACATTTCGCCAACCCCTCTGTCAGACGTTCTTTGAAAAGTACGATAAATTGACGCACAAAATCAGTGAGTTGTTTCGCCATATGAGAAGTGCAGGACAAAAGAGAAAAGTTGTCTGCAAATAACCTTTAAATGACGAGTCAAAATATCGAGCTGCAATTAATCAATCATAAATGAACCAATCAGAGTTAAGTAATTACGCAAGCGTCGAATGATTATTCAAAGTCATGAATATTCAAGAATTTTATTCAAGGTCAATTATTCCTGAAAAATAAAACTGATAATAAATTTGCCGCTTTTTTTTACTGGGCAGCCTGTAGAATTTCCTTTCATGCCGCTGCAGACAAAGACCTCATTCAGTTAATGACTATATATACACTTAAACATAAGATTTAGTCATTTTCATTAGAGGTCGCTCATTGCTCATTCCAAAAATAACTTCGTAGATTTGGTATTTCAAGACCACAATCACGCATACGCTTATATTGGTTCTGAGATAAGTTTTGAACTTTTACTTATCCAGTCTATTTTAGGTCTGTTTTAGATATTCAGAACTTTCTTTGCAAGCATCCGCTTGCTAACAAATGCAGTAAATTTGACTCCCGCAGTTCCACAATAAATGGCCAATTCTACTCTTTACTTAATGCAAGTCCGGTCATTTATATCTATAATCTGTTTCATAATTGAACACAATTGTCAGGTTTGGGTGTTGACTTCAATGCCCACTTTTATATTTACATACGCTCTATCTCTATCTTTAACACATAAATATAATATACCTTAAAATTATATATATATATATATATATATATAATTTTAAGGGATATATATATATATGATTGAAATGAAAGATAGTCCACGTGTAGATTTAATAAGCCCTCTAACCTACTATATATATATATATATATATATATATATATATATATATATATATATATATATATATATATATATATATATATATAAGTAAGGCAACCTAAAGAGCCAGACAAACCTACCAAGGTTTCGCCTACACGGATCGTCAGGGCACGCTGACGATCCGCGTAGGTGGAACCTTGGTAAGTGTCTGGCTCTTTAGGTTGACTTAGTTTGCTCTACTTAGCGTATTGAGCACTTTGCTTAGTTATTTTACTTTACTCGTATCGGAGGTTTTTTTTCTTTGGACTCTGAACTTAGATTCTAGACGTTTATTTTCGCCGGAAGCATATGTTCTTAGTTCTTTCTTTTTTTATCCTTTTTTTCCCCTTGGGTATTGGCTTGTTCATTTACAAGCCAAAGCACCTAAGGTTTTGCCGGACGAGTATAGCTACTTATATTTATAAGACTATTAATATATATATATATATATATATATATATATATATATATATATATATATATATATATATATATATATATATATATATGTGTGTGTGTGTGTGTGTGTGTGTGTGTGTGTGTGTGTGTGTGTGTGTGTGTGAGAGAAACACAAATAGTAAAATATTTGTTAAAACTGAACGTATTAAAAGTGCTCAATACATGTGAAAAATAGTAGCACAAAAAATTCATCGGGTCTCCTGAGGGCCAGTTGAAGAGGAGGTGGTACAATCACACGTCATCTTTCAGAATTCTGGAGCATAGATTTAGCAAAAGTCCAAGCATTAAATGAAGCATTTTAAGGAATTTAAAGACTAACATAATAGTCGGGAATACATGTAGGCAATGCCAAGAAGAGAAATTTGATAATATAACATAAAAACAGCAATGAATTGCTGAACGGGAGGCAGAGATCATGATCAAATACAGACATTTTAAGAAGTTCAGGTTGGGGTTATTTGAACACGGTTAAAGTTAGAAGTTTTTTCCCACTACTCTGGTTTCGAAAGTGCTTAAGTATATATATATATATATATATATATATGTGTGTGTGTGTGTGTGTGTGAAAATTTCTCAGAGTTAACTTGTATAGAAGACAATAACAATATGAAAATAGCGTTCCCTACATTCCAGTTGCTAAGAACACTGTTTTTTATTTCTATTAATTTCCTTGTTTAATTAAATTCATTTCGTTTTTTGCTTTGAAAAAGTTCACATTGGACGAAACGCGTCAGCAATTAATACTGTTTTCCTATTGTCATATATATATATATATATATATATATATATATATATATATATATATATCTTTTCTTTGACGACGCGTTTCGAAGTAATAATGTCGTTAGCTTTATAAATTTTTAAATTTTCAGAACGCTCATAAATATTCATCAGGCTAACTGAAAAGTCATGGTAAACTATGGAAGATGCTAAGTGATGTAATTTAATGTCTAATAACCGAAAGGGAATAAATACTGTTATTGTTTTTGCTGACTTTTTTAATGTAATTATTACTTATTTTATTTTAGTTTGAGAAATTAATGTATGTATTTAACTTATTTTAAACAGGTTCTTGAGGTTCTGTAATGCAATCACCATGCAATATCCTTTCAATAACTACGTCATTTTAACTATTTTTTATTGAAAATGAATAATTAGTTATTTTAATTGTTCATTTATCAGTAAACGTGTTCATTTATATTTCCAACAGTGATTTGTCAAGGGTTCGATATTCTTTACATGGGGATAATCGGGTCTGCGTAATATTTGTTCTTTTACTGTCCTTTCTCCTTAATAGTATATTTTTCTCGCACGCCTTCTACGTTGGGTTGGACATGTTGTGCGGATGCCGTCGGGCAGTCGCCTCCCCAAAATCGTATTCTTCGGAGAGCACAAAACCGGCAACCGCCCAGATGGGGTCCAAAGAAGCGATTTCGAGACTACCTTAAGCGTGCTCTTGCCTCCTGCAATATTGACCAAACACAGTTGGAGAACCTCGCAAGGGATCGGATCGACTCTCTGCGTCGCTGGAATGGTGCACTTCGGGGACGAGAGACGAGTAGTGCTCGAGGGGAAGTTACGCCGGCGTCATCTGCAACCTGCCAATTCCGCACCGGGCATGTTTCCCTGCCACCTGCGCCCGAGAACTTGTCGTTCGAGGATTGGGCTGCTGTCTAATTTGGCAGCCCACAGAAGACGGACGGAGATGGATGGACAGCATCGTCGGCAGCAATGACGGATAGCCTAAGAGTTATTTTTCTCGTATTCTCTAACACTTCACAACCTCTTTCGTCCTAACGGTTTTATTGCCTTGCTTGGGGTGAAATGATTAAAATAAATCATTATTTACTATTCTATAAATTCGAATCAATTGGCAATTAGCTGATGTTTTGCCAACCATTCCAATAAACAATCTAATAAATAAATAGTATTTATTATTTTTGTTGTCAATTCTCAAGAACAAAGAAAATGTATAAATTCACTGTCTATATTTCTGAGATGAGGTATTATGTACACTATTTACATTATTCGGACTATTGTCCTCATCTTTGTGGCCGTATTTATTACAACGTTTCGGACACATGGCACAGTGGATAAAGACGTTAGTTAGATCCAGTAACAGGACCCAAAGAGTGTGAGTTCAATACCCGGTTAAGGCAGTGGAGAACTTTCAGAGGGGAATTAACAGGAGATAACTGATAACTGACATCCATTAAACATGGCGACAAAGATGCGGACAATAGGCCGAATAATGTAAATAGTGTATAAATTCACTTACATATGTTTAAGTTTTATTACAATTTAAATCATATCTTTTTAAAAGAATTAGCATTCCTGACAATTGAAGGTAGTTAAAAAATAATCCCTGTCTCAATGGAAAAACTGTCTTTTTGACGCTCCATTTTTTGCGTGTCCAAAGTTTGCTGTTAAATTTCTGTACTTTCTCAAGTTTGACGGCTCTAATTTGTGGGTCCAATTTTGGACTGTCTTTATTGCTAACGACCATACATTCTGTCTTCTTACGATTGAGGGTTATTCCTTTTCCCTCCTTTCCTTTAATACCTTTTAGAGGAGTTCGTGCAGTAGGTGTTATTACAATTCTAATCATTGCCTTCTGCCGAGGAATGAAAGTAGTTAAAATTATAGTGGTATCAAGGGGAAAAAAACAACGTTCTTTTGACATGCCAATTTTTGCAGACACGGAGGTTTAAATATTACCAGAAATTCACTGTCCGTATGGCAATGGTGTAACAATACTAGCTTTGCTTTTCTGATACTGAAAGTTACAACGAAGTTTTTCCCTCATTGAGCTGTAAAAGCTCGACCAGAGAAAGATCAGTGGCAGTTTTCGATTATCTTACTCGATCTGTGATCAAACTTTTTGTTATACGTTAGTTTCAATCATACATAGAAACCTCGAAAAGGACCTCCAATCGGTTGTGAACTGGGGCAGGAATTGGCTGGTTAACTTTAATGCTTCAAAAACAAAACTGACCTCTATTATTCACCACGGAGAACTATCCCTGCCTCCCATTAGAATGTCTGGCGCTCAACTCCACGAGAGCACCTCTGTGCGACTACTCAGTCTCACATTGACTGCTGACCTGAGATGGAACAAATATATTGAGTCAATAACTTCGTCCACCGCAAGGAAAGTTGGCTCCCTGTGGCGCGCCAGATCCTTCAAATCTACAAATCAACCATTCGCCTTTGCATGGAGTATTGCTGCCATATATGATCTAGAGCCCCTTCTGTTTCTCTCAAGGTTCTTGATAAAATCCAGAGACGGATATGCAATGTAATTGGCCCTGATCAGGCATTTCGTCTGCATTCGCTCTCTCACAGACGTGCCGTCGCCTCCCTCTGTCTTTTTTACACATACTTTCATGGTAACTGCACCGATGAGCTGCTTTCGCTGGTTCCCAGACTTTATAAATTTAAGCGTTCTACTACTCTGGCATCTTGCTCTCACCCTTTCACTGTCGAAACTGTTAAATCTAGCTGTCTTTTCTACTCCAATAGCTTTATGCCTCGCACTTATCCCCTGGGGAACTCCCTCCCCTTTTCTTGTTTCCCTGATAGCTATAATCTCCAACTATTCAAATGTAATGTCAATCGACGTCTCCAGATGCCTTGATCTATCCCCTATCCTTCTCCTCATCCTTTCCTCTATCACTCCTATTTGCTCTCGCTCCAACACTCTGTAACCCCTTGCGTGCTAGTGACCTTTCTTGGGGTGAAACGCTTTAAAAAATACAACATCGTTTCCGTCATACAGTCCTGAATATAGCAACGCACGTGGTCGTAAAATGAATTGTCATCTATAATATGCACCCTAGCTTTTACAGATAAAAGTGCGTATTATATACGAATAATTGCAGCGTTTGCCAAGGTAGTATGGGTTTGATTATCACTGGATACCCAACAATCTGTGTCTTTCTTTCTTTGTAAATCATTAATGAGTTGATTTGGGCACTTCAACATGGTGTAATGGTCAGCAAGCTTGTCTCGATAGATCAATTACGACTGAATAGGGAGATCGATCCTCATTGGGTACTCCTAACTTTCGGTTTTGTTTCACATCTAATATACGTTTAGGATATTACCATTAACGAGTTGATTTCGTGAATTTTTAGATTTTGTATATTTTTTTACTAATGTTCACTCTATCCAAGGCCCAAAAGCCACTCAAAGTAGAGGTTTACTGAAGGCGGTGATTGTGTAAGCAGTAAGACTAAGGAGCGTCAGAACAACCGTGAAATGAAGGTCGTACTAAACGGGACTCCTCCAGTTCCTTTCACCCAAGCGTTGGTGTTCCCCAAGGCTCTATCCTGAGTCCTACACTGTTTCTGATCTACATCAACGATCTTCCTGATGTCATCAACTCCCAAGTTGACATCTGCGCTGACGACACTACTATTTACTCCTGCCTCAATAGTAAATCCGGCATCGTTGACAAAACTAATTTGGCCGTAGGCTTCGAGAAGGACCTCCAATCAGTGGTTGACTGGGGCAGGAAATGGCTTGTAAACTTTAATGCTTCTAAAAAGAAACTGCTCTCAGTTACCCACCATAGAGAACCCTCCCTGCCTCCCATCAGGATGGCTGATGCCCAACTCCACGAGAGCCCCTCTCTGCCCCTGCTTGGTCTCAGGCCGACCATTGGCCTGAAGTGGAACAACTACATTGAATCTATAGCTTCATCTAACACAAGGAAATTTGGTTCTCTGTGTCGCGACAGAACGTTTTTCTCGCCTGAATCCAACCTTCAAATCTACAAATCAACCATTCGTCCTTGCATGGAATACTGCTGCCATATATGGTATGATGCTCCCACTGTTCATTTCGAGGTCCTCAACAAAATCCAGAGACGGATATGCAACTTTATTGGTCCTGATCTGGCATCCCGTCTGCAGTCGCTATCTCACAGACGTGTTGTGGCTTCTTTCTACTTTTTAGACAAGTACTTTCATGGCAACTGCTCCGACGACCTACTTTCACTGGTTCCCAAACTGCATGAATTTAAGCGTGCTACTAGGTTGACATCTCGGTCCCATCCTTTCACTGTCGAAACAGTTAAATGCAGCCATCTCTTCTACCCCAACAGCTTATTATCTCTCACTTCCCGTCTTTGGAAGAAATAAATTTAGCAGCATTTAAAAATACATTTTGGAAATATTCCCAAGAAACAATGGAAACTTTAAGAGCAAAAAAGAGTAGTTTTTTTTTTCGTAGGAAAACATACTTACTTCCTCTTGCTTCCCTGATAGCTATAATCTTCAAATATTCAAATGTAATGTCAATCGACATCTTCTGATGCCTTGACCTTGAACCCTGTCCTTCTCTTTATCATTTTCCTAAACATTCCTCTTTACTCTTACTCTCACTCTCTGTAACTCCTTGCGTGCTAGTGGCACTCCCGCCTTTCTTGGGGGTGATTTGCTTAAAAAAAAAAACGTCTGAAAGATAACGGTTAGCCGTAGATTTTAAAGGGGTTAAGTTTGTAGTGGTCGGGAAAGCAACCTCTTGGGATTCTGTTCCACAAAGCAACAGTTCTTGGGAAGAATCTTACTTACTAATGGAATACGAACGGAATGAGGATGGTTCGCCTGAATGTGCCAGTCGTGGGGAATCCTGGATGGGAGGATTTGAGTTGGGGAAACTAAGGAATGTAGCTCGTCTGAAAATTTTCCATGGAAAACACAATAGCTTAGCGTCAGGCATGCAACATTTTATCTTTGGGAAAAGAGGTTGTAAGGGGGGAAAACAATCTATACGCAATGCCCCCAATAGATTGCACTGTGAGAGACTAACTAAACTTAAGACAATAGCTTAGCGTCAGACATGCAACATTTTATCTTTGGGAAAAGAGGTTGTAAGGGGGGGAAAACAATCTATACGCAATGCCCCCAATAGATTGCACTGTGAGAGACTAACTAAACTTAAGACAATAGCTTAGCGTCAGACATGCAACATTTTATCTTTGGGAAAAGAGGTTGTAAGGGGGGGAAAACAATCTATACGCAATGCCCCCAATAGATTGCACTGTGAGAGACTAACTAAACTTAAGACAATAGCTTTGCGTCTCAGCAACCTGTTTCAGCGGTTTCGGCATGCTTGTTTGTTTAATGTCGAATTATTTTTTCCCTAAAATGCTTAAGTTTCGTTTGTGTTTAAAAGTCGAGTCATTTAGGCTAAAATATTTATTTAATGATCTTTTCGAGCAAAGCAGACAGAGAAATAAATTTAGCTGCATTTAAAAATACATTTTGGAAATATTCCCAAGAAACAATGGAAACTTTAAGAGCAAAAAAGAGTAGGTTTTTTTTTTCGTAGGAAAACATAGCTGAGAAAATCGATGTACGTGCATCTAATAGCTATATGTAAATATTTTTAACGACGGGGCGGTCCAACCCGGAGGAAGGGGCAATTTTGTGTCTGCTGTAGGCTATAAGTCTGTTTAGGCTGTATTGAAATAGAAGTGGTTTTAATGTCAGGACAGTACTCACAGCTGAAGAATCTGCGATTTCGAGTAAATTAAACTATGGCATATATACAGGGTGGTCTGAAAGTCTTGTTACCCCTGCATAAGATAATTTTCTACGAAAATGATGGCGTTCATACAGACCTTCTCGATATGTGACAGCGTCAATGAAGGTGAATAAACTGAATCCAGTACATGTTGTTTGTACTGTTTTTTTTTTGTTGTTATCATTACGTTTTGGTGGGGTGACAAGACTTTTGGACCACCCTGTATATTCTTCTACCTACTGTCTATAGAAAAATAGAGCGACAAGACAGAATAAACATTTTTTGATGATGTTATTGAAGAATTTGCCAACAAAAATCAAGAAAAGTTACTTTGTAGAAAGTTGTAATTTTCATATCAGAAATAAAGATGGTCCTAATTTTTACACTTTTTTCTCTATATGTCGTTTTTGCTTTTTAACTGTTACTAATAAAGTCTGTTTGGTATCGATTGAAAGCATTACTATATTTTAGTATATGAAAAGAATATTATGATGTTACTAGTTTTATAACTAAGAGTGAATCACTGTGTAATATGTATTTTTGTTGAGGCCTGGGGTGGCAAACTTAAGGGTTGCCCTTGGCGACACTATGTCACTGGAGATGGTAAAAAATTTCTCAGACTGACCAAGAATACTCACAAAAAAAAAATCGATTTTGGCCATTTCTTCAGCTGCTGGGAATTGTGTCTAACTGAGAATTTCGTAGTACCTATTTATATTTTTGCACGCCATTTTATCCCACTAATTATTTTGTCTGGGATTTAATGAGATAAAAAATATTTACATTTTTTAAAAAAATGATTGAATTCTTATGAAGAATTATAATTATTATATAAATATACAACGGATTCCCCTTGCAGTTACCTACCGACCAGATACTTAACTCCTGTTGTGTCTTTATTCTCGTTCGCGTGGGTATACATAAAAACTGGGAAAAGTCCGCCACACGTTCACAACGAAAAGGGTAACTAATGCCACGGTGAGAGATGAAAATATAAATCCTGTTTTCAAGAATTTGATTGTTTAATTCAGGGATTCACTTGAACGGTCTGCTTGAGGTAGATGGGTGACGCCTATAATAACTTCTGCAATGACAGCCTTACGGATCAGCTTTTCCCTTCAAACAGTGAGAACTCCTACCACCCCGCCCACCTCTTCCTAACGGTCGCGTAGTTAGCAAGTATAACGGGCGTCATCGTAACTACTTCGACGGACAACCTCTCCCCAACAACGGGCGGTCCAGAACAACCGCTAATCCTGTAATCGTTTATAGAAGCTTGCACACGGAAATTTACAACATCCGGTGAAGTGCCACTTGTTCCCCAAAAAGTGTAAATTTATTTGTCTATTATTTGATTCCCTTTGGGTTAAGTGGATAGCTACTTTGAGAACCCCATCTCTTTACTGCGTTACAGTATTGCGCACCTTGGTTATTATACTCACAACGTTTCGACCATTGTAACTTTCGGCCTTCTTCGGGTATCTGTCATTATATTCGGCATTATTTTTGGAATTGCGAACTAAACAATTTATTCAAACAACGAAGGTAGATTGTTCTCATAGATAATTAGATTAGAAATATTTAGTTTCCTGGAAGTTATGAGTTCGATCTCTGTGTCTGGCAGTGCTGAAAAATCATATTCTGGTTTAGTGAAAGAAACGGACAAGCGTCACAAAGGCGAATAAGAGTTCACATTCATATTTGTTCAACACCGACATAGAGAGAACGTAATCTGGTGTTATCAACGGTTTTAACAAGGCCAGTACACTCAAACTCTCAGTCACCATGACTTGTGACTTTGTGCTACCACAAGCATTGACGGCTTTCAAACAGTCCACAAGGCTTGGATCAACCTATGGTATGGTTTTCAAGCCTCACCGGTCTGACAAATCGACTATGCTAAGATCTGAACCCTGGTCTCATGATCAGAATGTGATATTTCTATCCACTTGGCCACGTGCTCATATTCTCTGTTCGTTCTAGTCGTAAAAGCATATACCGGTTTTATACTTTTATCCAAAATTCCCAAATCCGAAAACCTCTAAAATCCGGAAACCTGACATGACTTGCAACAAATGGAAAATTTCATAAAGGACTGGGAAGGTTCCTCGGTGTTGTGCAGCTGTTGTAAGTGGCCTCATCTGCACTGGGCGAGGATTCCTCAGGCCAGCTACGTAGACGACGTTCGCGCCTGTTTTTTTATTAGTGTTCGTCACAGCAACACACTCATTTGTGGATTACGAACCAGGTGTTTCGTGCTCAGTAAAGATATTATTCAAGATGTCAACAAGCCCTGCATTTATTTTTTGTATATAGTGACCATGTCTTTTTGTAGACGTACAAAAAGTACAAAACATTATTTTTATGTGAAATCTTAATTTCATCATTTAAAAATCCATGTCAGCATTAGATGACTAGCGTTAATACCTGTATCTGTGTGTACACAAAAGTAATTAAATCTATATATTTCGAATTGTAGCCTCTGTCTGTCTGTTTGCTATCGAACTCCCCCTCGGGTTTTGAAGATAGACCCCCATAATCATATATATTCTGAAACTACATTACCTAGGATACTTGGATAACTATATCTCATTTTTATTAAAGGGGTACCGAGGGGGATCACAAACTCCCACTGAATTTTTCCCCTTTGATTTAAGTCAGATTTAAATTTGAACAAGGGAATAGCTCCTATCCAAAATAATGAAGGAGAAAGCCAGAAGATGGAGGTCACATCAGCAAGATCAAAATGAGACAATATGGACATTAAGTTGAGCAAGAAATCACCAATTAGTGGTTAGTGCCTTACAATACATATCGTTGTTGAAATCTGCTCATCAATTCATTCAATCAAGTATTGCATCAAATACATATGAATGCGGGTCAGATCAATCTGTTTTTACGCAAACACACACGCCCCCGAATTTTTTCCCCTTTCGATTTAAATTAAATTTAAATTTGAACAAGGGAATGACTCCTATCTAAAATATACAGGGAAAAATCCAGAAGATGGAGGTCACATCAGCAATATCATTGAGTAATACTGAAATGCATCATTTTTCTCCACAAATTATAACAAGGATTTAAAATCAGTCATCATTTTCTTACGAAAAAAAAAATGTAACACTCAGCAAGGCGCGGGTAATTCGACTAGTTTTATATAAAACTATTTTTACAGTATATGTTATTTATATAAAACTACCTTCAAGGTATATGTATAAGCTGTGTTATGAAATGTAAAAGGATACCGTGCTTGTGCATGGGTTCCATGCTCTGTATGCCAAAATCCGAAAAAAAAAATCTGAAAACCGAAGCACATCCGGTCCCTAGATTTTCGGATAAAGGATTCTCAATCTGTATCCGCAAACTTTCACTTCCGGTCGTTTTGACACTACTTTAGAACCTTTAAAAAATAAAAAGGATGGCTATCCAGAGTAAGCTACATCTATAAGAATAAATGCGAAATTGGAGCTCAATTATTCCACAAATTATGAGGTTAAATGTCCCGATTCTACTTTATAGTAATTACTCGATCCCTCACCCCCACACTGAGTCGCGTTGTCAGACAAGGTCGGATTAATGTGGGGAGCCCGAGTGCGAACACCTGGACAAGGAACAAAAATTCCCGGAGCCCCCGAAACTGAGAGTTGCGCTTGTCTCGCTGCGACCACCAGTCCCTCTCTCTGGTGCAATGAGAGGGCGAGGCCTCGGACAGCTGTTCCCCAGGGCTGGTTACCTCCCTATAATTTTCCTCTGTCTTTTCATGGAGTCGTCCCTGAGCTCACACGGCCCAAAGACAGAGACGTAACTAAAAGATAATAAATAATGTATTACAAACTACTCGAGGCAGTAATTTGTATTTGTCAGGTTGTGACACAAGGTTGATTTAATTTAGGAAGCCCGAGCGCGTACACCCGGGCAGAAACAACAATTCTCATGTCTCCCGTAACTGTCGGTTGCGCTAGCCTCGGTGCGTGCACCGATCCCTTTCTCTAGTGCAATGAGAGGGCGCGACCTCGGGAAGATGTTCCTCAGGGCTGGGTACCTCTCAGTATAATTTTCCTCGGTTGCGACTCTGTCCTTTGACGGAACTGCCCCTGAGCGCACTCTGCCCCAAAGCAGAGACGCAATTGAGATATGACAAATAGAGTGTTACAAACTACTTGAGAGTAATTTGTATTTACTCCCCCTCACGATGTCAGGTTGTAACACAAGGTCGGTTTAATGTGAGGAGCCCGAGCGCGTACACCCGGGCAAGGAACAAAAATTCGCCGAGCCCCAGCAACCGTCGATTGCGTTGGCCACGGCGCTAGCACCGATCCTCCCTCTGGTGCAATGCGAGGGTTCGGCCTCGGGCTGATGTCCACCAGGACTGGGCCCCTCCCAGTATAATTTTCCTCAGTTGAGAGAGAGAAAGAGAGAGCAAGACAGAGAGAGAGAGAGAGAGAGAGAGAGAGAAATAGAGGGGAAAACAGAAAAGAAAAACAGGAAGAAATAAGGTTGTTATATACTGTACCTATGAACACTAATGAGTATGTCCATTCCTCATAAACACGTTGGACACTATTGTAAGAGCGGGTAATTTGCTGTCTAAGTAGTCCACCACTAGAAGTGGTTTACCTACTTCATGCCGCTGGCGAGTATTGTATTTTGTCGATGTTTTTGGTTTATTCCTCATTCAGTAACCCTTTCTAGGTTACAACAAAGGTGAAAGAGAAAAAGGAACGAAAGAGAGAGAAAGGAGAACGAATAAAATAAGGGGAAGATAAAACGAAAGAGGAAGGAAGGAAAAAAGGAAGAAAGGAGAGAAGAAAGAAAAATAGAAGGAAAGAGAGAAGAAAGAAAAAAGAAAGAAAAGCGAAGAGAGAAGAAAGGAGGAGAGGATAAAGAAAGAAAAAAACAGACAAGAAACAGATAAAGAAAGAAGGAACGAAAGAGAGAGAAAAAGGAGAAAGGAAAGAGAGGAGAGCGAATAAAGGAAAGAAGGTGAGAGTAACATAAAGGAAGAGGGAAGGAAAGAAAAAGGGAAAGAAGTCGCAGAGAAAGAAAAAGGAATAAGACGAGAAGAAAAAGGTAAGAAAGAAAGGAGAGGGCAAAATGAAGAAAGAAAGAAGTAAAGAAAAAGGATAAAATGAAGGAAGGAGCGAAGAAAAAAGGGGAAAAAGAGAGAACGAAAGAAAAAAAAGAAAGAAAAGAAAAGGGAATGGTAGCAGAGAAAAAATAAAAAGGAAGGAACAGTAGAAGAAAGAAAGAAAAACGAAGAGGACAAAGACAACAAAGACAAAGAGAATGAAAGAAAGTAGAGAAGAGAGAAGAAATGAAGGAAAGAACAGAAAAGAAAGTTAGAGAAAAAGAAAAAGGAGAGACGAGAGAAAACAGAAGAGAAGAAAGGAAAAAAAGCGAAAGAAAAAGGAAAGAAAGAAGAAAGAAAAAAGAAGTAAGAAAGAAAAGAAAGAAGACAGGAGAGGAGAGATAAAACGGAACGAAGAAGATTAGAGACGAAAAATAGGAGAGGAGAAAGTAAAAAAAGAAGGAGAGGAGAAAGTAAAAAAAGAAGGAGAGGAGAAAGTAAAAAAATGTAAAAGGAAAGAAAGGTGAAAGCAGAAGAAAGAAGATATGAGAGAAATTGGAATAAAAGAAGGAAGGAGAAGAAAGTAAGGAGGGAGAAAGTAAAAAGAAAGAGAAGAGAAAAAGAGGAGAGAAAGAAAGGAAGAAATTAGAGAAAGAGATAAAACTGAAGGAAGGAGACAGGAAAGAAAGGAGAACGTTCAAAAGAAATATGGAAAGAGAGGTAAAAGACAAAGAAAAAGAGAAGAGAGAAGAGAATGGGAGAAAGGAGAGGAAAAACGGAAGGAAGGAGAGAATGAAGAAAAAGAGGAGAGAAAAAATCAAGGAAGAAAGGAGATTAGTGTGCAAACGAGAGGAGGCCGAGGAGAGAGAGGAAAGGAAGGTGAGGAGAAAGTTGAAAATAAATAAAAGAAAAAAGAAAGAAAGTTAAAAGAAGAAGAAAAAGAGAAGTGAGAGAAGAGAACGGAAAAAGGAAGGGAGAGAAAACGGAAGGGAGGGAGAAGAGGAAAAAGAAAAAGAGAAGGGAGAGAGAAAAACAAGGAAGAACGGAGAGTAGAGAGAAAACGAGAGGAAGGAGAGGAGAGAAACGAAAGAACGGAGAGGAGAAAGTTAAAAAGGAAAAAGAGGTAAAAGACGAAGAAAAAGAGAAGAGAGAAGAGAATAGAAGAAAGGAGAGGAGAGAAAACGGAAGGGAAGAAGGAGAGGAGAAAGAAAAAGAGAAGAGAGAGAAAAAACAAGGAAGAAAGGAGAGCAGAGAGAAAACGAAAGGAAGGAGAGGAGAAAGTCAAAAAGAAGAAAAAGAAAAGTGAGAGACGAGAATGGAAAAAAGGAGAGGAGAGAAAACGGAAAGGAGGAAGGAGAGGAGAAAGAAAAAGTGAAGAGAGAGATAGAGAGAAAACAAGGAAGTAAGGAGAGGAGATAGACGAAAGGAAGGAGAGGAAAATGTTAAAAATTAAAAAAAAGAAAAGATAGGTAAAAAATACGAAAAAGAGAAGGGAATAGAAGAAAGGAGAGAAGAGAGAAAACAGAAGGAAGGAAAAAGAAAGGAAGAAGATGAGAGGAGAAAGAAAAAACGGAAAGAGAAGTCAAAGAAAAAAGATAAAGCGAAGAGTGAGAGAAATGAAGAAAGAAGAAAAGAGAAAAAAAAGAAGCAAGGAGAGGGGCGAGAGAAAGAAAAGGGAAAATAAGCGAGTATAATAAAAGCTATAAGTACAAAGCCTGGCGTTAGATGAATCGTGCTTGCTGATGCATTTAGTGCAGTACAAAAGGCGTATCATAATGAATCCAAAATATATGCTGACGTAACTCCACTTGTAATAAGGATGCCTTGAAGCGATCAGATTTGGTTACTTTTAATTATTTATTTGTTTGAACAAATCTGTTTTCTTAGTTGGTCATATTTCAGCGTACAGTTTCTGTCTATATTTCTAAATGAGGTATTGTAATTATTTACATTGTTCGGACTGTTGTAACGCAAGCCAACATTCACCTGACAAGTCATAAGTGGCGACCCAGAGACATATGAACAACAAATGGTCAGTACAAACAGTACCCTACAACGTAACAACTACCCCGGATAAATGACAGCAGATCCGACAAACTGGGATAGAAGACTAAAAGAGGATAACAGCACTCAGAAAACAGCTTTAGTCTGCCTACCCTGTGTGAAGAGATAATCGGAGAAAATACAAAAGATTTGTGGTCAATATAACATCAGGACAATCTTCAAAAGTGGTTCAACACTTCAGTCAGCTCTTCCGAGTAAGACTCCTCCACCCATAAAAGAGAACATGACTAAGAACTGTGTGTACGCCATCCCGTGCAGCTGTGCTAAGATATATAAAGGAGAAATATTCTGCCCGTTTAAGACTATAAAAACATTGTAAAGCTGTAAAACGAGGGGAAATAGAAAAATCAGGCGTAGTTGATCACAAATGGAGGGAAAAGGGAGATCACCACACCCTGTGGAATTAGGTTGAAATAATAGACAAAGAACATCACAGGAAAATACATAAACTTAAGGAATCTGTACATATGCTAGGCCACAAAAATCTACTGAGCCGACCAAGCATAGAAATGAATACAATATGGGAACCAGTAATAAGGAATGCCAGAGAAAAGTGATAATAACAACAAAGTTGCAATATGAGCTCTGGTAAAAACATGTATTGATAACAGTAAAAATTGCAATATGAGCACTGGTAAAAATGGTTGCTGAAGACATTAGGTTTATAATACCCATAAATTCATACACAGATGTCCTCAAGGGCATATAAAGGCGTTGGTTAGATCCAGTGACAGGACCCAAAGAGTGTGAGTTCAATAGCCGGTTAAGGCAGTGGAGAACTTTTTCAGGGAAAATTAACAGGAGATAACTGATAACTGACATCCATTAAAAACATGGCACGTGGAACTAGAACAGTCTACCCCGGAGCGTACAACGGCCGAAACGTTGTAATAAATATGGCGACAAAGATGAGGACAATAGTCCGAATAATGTAAATAATCTCTATATACATATATAAAAAAAATTCCATGCATTGAGTTGAAACTAAAAATGAAATCATCCTTGATAATGGCTAAAAGTAGAACTAAAAGACTTATACTGACCAATTCTTTATCTAATATCTCTGCGTCGCCATCTATGACTTTTGCTCGGAGTTGTAAGCAGCGGACGATCCCTTTCTTTACGCTGTATGGATGGTGGAAGTTGAAATTGAGGTACTGTCCGGTGAATATCGGTTTACGGTATACGGATGTCTTGAACCCATGCTCTGTTCGAGATATTAGAACATCCAGGAATGGGAGTGTGTTGTTACTCTCTTTTTCTATTGTGAACTCTATCGAAGGTCGTATTGAGTTCATATGGTCCAGTAGAACCTGAACATCTTCCTGGTGTGGCCAGAGTATGAAATAAATGTAATAAATATGGCGACAAAGATGAAGACAATAGTCCGAATAATGTAAATAATGTACATAATACCTCATCTCAGAAATATAGACAGATATGTATATAGAGTTATAGGAATGTATTTTCCGAAGACGGTCTGCACATTGTGACCGTGTTCATAGTTTATGTTATTGACTGTTGGCTTTTTCATTTTTATTAATAATGTTTCCATTATTTCTAGTCATTATACATGTGGATGAGACTACTGTATTTGTATTATCAACGACTACGTTGCGGATGGGGTTTAGTGGGTCTCCATGTGTATTTAAATGAAACCTAATTGATATATATATATATATATATATATATATATATATATATATATATATATATATATATATATATATATATATATATATATGAGTGACAGAACTAATTTCAACTCGATTTAAAAACCGTAACCCTAACTCTTTGTTCCGAGTTGAAATTAGTTCCGAGTTGAAATTCTTCACCCCATATATATATATATATATATATATATATATGTGTGTGTGTGTGTGTGTGTGTGTGTGTGTGTGTGTGTGTGTGTCTGCATTATTATTATTCAGTCAGTTATGTGCCATGCGTGATACACGCTTCGGCGATCATGTATCTTTCAATACATGGCTGACGAGGCAGATTTTTTCCCCGCAGTAGCTTGCCATTTCTTTCTGTGTTAGATCAGTTGCCATCCAAGACTATAGAACTCTGTCTTTCCTGCTATTTACCCGTAGCTGGGGGGTGAGGAGAAGAAGAGGATCCGTACCTTTCCCAAGAGTATTAGCACGTAAGTGAATGTAGTGGATTCGACTGGAATTATTATTACCATTATTAAAAACAACGGACATTTTGTATCGATTAATTTTATTGATCTACTTTTCCAAAATACTAATATCTCTTCTCCGACAAGAAGGAAATTCCATCAGAAATTATCCGAAGTTCATTTCAGAAGACAACTACAGGAAATATGTTCCATGGATTCAATTTTAAGTCATACTTCTGGTACTTTCATAACGTCGGACTATTTCAACCGATATTGTGTATTCTCCATAATAAAATAGACCGTAGCACACAGTAATTGACAGTACTTTGTTCCTGACTGCTGGAAAGAGAATGATGAAAAATACCTTCAGCTCCTGCTCCAGGCATAATCGTTAATTAGCAGGAACCGTTCCACTGGAGCATTGTTCACTGTAACATATCGTAGGGATAATGAAAACACTACAATTTTGCTGCTATCAATTATTTTCCCCTTCTTTGGATCCTATGCCCATTGATGTAAACAGCATTCTGAATAATCGCTCACATCTGTGATTATCCTTAGCTATCGTGTTTTTGCTTCGCATAGTGTAGAAATAAAGTGTGTGAAAAGCGAAGAAAAGAAATAATCTTCAAACCCAGCTCTACAAATTTAAATAATTTTCTTATTGAGTATAAAAGTAATCTTTGTTTTCTTTCAAGATGAACGAAGCATGTTATAAAGTTCCGCGCAAACATAGTTCAACGAAAAATATTTTTTTACAACAAATGAATACTCGTTAGTATGAGTGAAAAGATGTATGTGACTATGCAAAAGTTTCGTATTTACGTTATTTTATGTATGCGTCTTAATGTGTTGTCATTACAGCAGTAGGCAAAGTTATCACTTGAACTTATTTGTACCACTTCGCTTTGTTTATATATATCACTCGGATGTTTTTCGCGTTGCATGAATTACCTTAAAAGCAAGAATTATTAGCAAGAAGAGACTTAGAACTCAATAAGTAAGTTACTTTGAGCATGCGAAAAATTAGTTTGAGTGTTGAGCCTTGTTTACATCTCCAGTCGGTTTATACTGAAGACTGATCTTGTTAATTTTTCTATAAAGAAAAATCGAATCACAGAAAGTTAAAAGATTTACTAAAATCAGAAGTTTTATTGGTTAATAAATATATTTCCTAATGTTTAATATCTAATTTTAGGAGGGAAAAGATCTTTCAATTTTTGTAGCAAAAACACAGAGATAGTTGTCTGCTTTTTGAAAGATTGAGTGGCATTTGAGATAACGTCGCTGATTGTTTAATTAATGCTAATGTTTCAATATTAATTTGGACTTCGTGCGATCCTATTTTTGCACAAAATTGAGTCGATGTCTGTGTGAGCCTATTTGTTTTTGCACAGAATCGAGATTTTAGTGGTATTTCTTTTAAATCTATTGACTTTTTTTTACAATTTTTAATAGGATTCCACAATAGTATCTGCACGCCATCCTAACCGTTTTTGACAGATTCAGGTAGCCCAGTTTTGAATTCAGTTTTACAACTTCTAGATTAGTTGCCAATCACGCCTAGAGAGGCCAGTCTACTTTGCTATTTAACGCATAGCAGGAAGGAAAATATATGAGTTCATACCTTTCTTAAGGTTATTTATACAAAAGTGAACATAAATCAATATAAATTAGAACAATGCTCGCCTATTTCTTGTTTCCATCGCTGTGTGTTGCGTTATCAAAGCCTAAGCAACAGTACAGACAGGAATTATTGTAACGTACAGGGTTTGCTTTGATTTCAGTTTTTTAGCTTTGAGAACCTTTAACAAAACCTTTAAAAAGAATTATTTTCTTTATAAATAAAATATTTTTAATTTTAAAATTGAAAAAGAAAAGTATTTACTAATTTTAACTATACACGAGTGACTTATTTTGAAGAGGTTAAAAATCATGTTTTTTCGGTGACCGGTTGTACTATACGCAGGCAGTTTATCTGGAGGGGTTAAAATTCATGCCAAATGCTCGTTACTCGCTGATGGCATTTTATATTTTCCCAAAAATTAAATTCATATAAATTTTCAAAATGCAAGAAAATTGTTCTCTGGAAGATATTCACGAAATTGACTTATACACGAGTACATACCGCATATCATTTTAGCTCAGTGGGCTTGGAAGCAGACGTCATTTTGTGGAACATTTCCCTGATGATACGCAGATATCAGAAGAAGTTTAACATTGTCTAACTGCACGTTTGATCGTCTAAAATGAATCAAACCTCGTGTTTAATCATTTATTTATAAATGATCTGATCTGGACAGTAGCTTTTTTCTGCTTCATTTCACAAGAAACGTCATTGGAACCTTCCTGAAATGAATGTCATAAGTAATAGACAGTTTGAAGCTGACCTTCTTTTACGGACATTACATATATTAAGAGGATTTAGGGGCTCTACAACACAAAATCCAATCCAATTAACATATTTGTTTCAATATTTTGCTTGTTTTTTAGTTTCTGACCACCTAACTTCAAAAAATGCACTAGACAATGTTTTCCTTTTTAGCGCGAGTTCCCAAACATTACGATGTTTAAAACATAATCAGTTCCTTTAATACGTTCAGCTGATGTCACTATATATTTTCCCAAACATTAAATCCCTGTAAAATCTGAAAAATGTAAGAAAATTGTTCACAGATAGATATATAAGACGTACTCAGTTCCTTTCATACGTTAAATTGATCTTTACTGGCTTACGGCACTATACACCCTTGTGCAAATTAATTGAAACAAAACGAATAATTCCGTTATTATTTACTTTTTTTCGTATTTTCCAATGAAACATGACCCAGTGCATACGTTAGTACTTCGTATGTACATTCCACGAAGCCGTTCCCTGCAGATTGGCCACAGATTCTCGATTGGATTTAAATCAGGAGAGTTTCCGGGACAGTCTACAGTACGTTGAATTGCACACTGGTAAGGCTTGCTACTGTGTTCGTGCAGCGTTACAATTTCATACGCTATCTTGGAGTAACGTCCATTGCAGACAATGGCCACAGGACAACTAATCGACAGTCGAGACAATAGTGTCTGGGCGTGATGAAAATCAGATGCAATGACGGATGACGCAATATTTTTCAAGGTCAAATTTCATCATACAGCCCCAAAATAGATTCATATTACTGCAAACACCACTGCAAATGACCTAATCTGAGGAAAAAAAAGAAATCGATTACACCCTGTCCCTCCATTGGGTCTAAAACTGACCGTATGTTGAAAGTAAGGAAACTAAAGTCGTTGTTTGAATTAATTTGCACAAGGGTGTATACAAACCTAAAAATTAAATTCCATTTAAACATGCAAAATGTTATAAAATTATTCTCGGGAAGATAATTAAATCGTACTCAGTACATGGCATACGTTACATTGGTCATTATCCGCTTATAGGTCTATATATTACCCGCCAAACTTAAAACCATACAAAACTTCAAAATATAAGAAAAGTACTCCGTTCCTTTCATACTTTCTGTTGATTCTTACCTCTTTTTGGTACCATATGCCGCACACCAAATATTACTTCTTAACATAACTTTCCTTGTCTTAATTAGACAATTATGATTTGGACGTAGATGTCCATATTTGTTAGCATCCTTTATCCATTTTTGGCGCTACAAATCCTGCAAAATATGTCTAGCTGTGTTAAATGCAATATTCAAGCTGTTTTGGGGGAATATCTCTCTTCACTGCAGACCAGAGTTCATGGGCCAAAATACCTATTTTTTTTTTTGTTTATTTAGAAATGTGAACTTTTCAATTGAAGAACATTAACAGAGTTACATAATTGAATTAAAATTTTTTCAGGTGTCTCAAAAACAAATGTCCGCTTGACTCTATTGCGCAAGCCTCCTGAGTTTGAGTCAGAGATCCGTTCTACCAATATGACCCCTACATACCTCTTGTTGTAGCATACCTATGGACGATAATGGCTATGTCCCCATTCATATAAATACAGTAGTAAATACTGTATGTTGGTTTGCAGTTGGAGATTCGTCTCCAGCTGTTCTGGTCAAACTCTCTATCTCCGGGCAGAGAGGATCCCCAGACGAGGCTATGTCGATGGGCAGAATCTCGTCTCGGGAAACAACTACCCGAGCCCGATTTATACGTGGTCTACGGGGAATTTTTGGCCGAACCTACGGGCTCGGATACCCCACATTAAATTCGGCTTTGTGCCATATCTGACCGCGTGGGCGGTTGGTAGGTATTCTGCAGTTGGAGATTCATTGTGGAATTTCCTTGACTACTTCTTCTACGCGCCGCTGGCAAATCTTATGTGCTGTTCTTGTCCTAAGTATTATCGTTTATTGCCAACCTTCGTGTGATTATTCTATTCAGTAAAAGATTTAAATAATAATAATATTAATAATTTATCTTATTATTATACTCCGTACCGTGTGCCTTCAGGATGTTGACGATCACGGCTCTCCACAACTTCCTGTCCTTTGTAGATCTTAATACCTTTTGTCATCTCTAATCTTTAATTGATTTTTATCTCTCCAATATATCCTCGCTACTTTTCCATGGCAAATGTTCTGAGGAGCTACATTCCTTAGTTTCGGCAGTTCAGAACCTTCACAGCCAATTCCCGACATGACAGGTACTTTGGGGCGAATCATTCCCATTTCCTTCGTATTCCGTTAGTAAGGAGGAAGTTCCATTCCGACCATTCTTCCCAAGAACGGCTACTTTGTAGAACAGACTCCCGAGGGATGTTTCCCCGATCACTACACTCTTGGGTCCTTCATGTCTGAGGTTAACTGTTATCTATCCTACATATCCTCATATTCCGAACTTCTTATCTCATATTCCGTTCATAAAACAACCTCATTCAGTAACTCTCTACCTAAATAAAACTGAACACAAATTTATTACTCGTCCTGGGTATGACGATAAACTGCATCCGCGTCCTGGGTAAGACGATAAACTACGTCCAACAGCAAGGCCTCTGATCAGGAGGTTTTGAGGAGCCGGAACCACCTCTTAATTGCTGGTGTTCCCAGGTCCACCCTGAACCGTGGTGGTAGCACCTGTTAGGGTCCCAGCTATGGGCAAATAGTTAACCCCCAAATTGAGGTAAAAAGCATTATAAAAGTGTAAAAATAGGTTTTAATACCAGAAATACTTTGTAAAAAAATTATTACCAGAAATACATTTTTGAAGAAATAAAAAACTATTACCAGAAATATATTTTTTTTAAAAATATTTCCAGCAATACGTTTTTGAAAAAAAAATTACCAGCAATACATGTTTTATAATAATATTAGCAGCTATGCATTTTTGAGGAAAAAAATATTACCAGAAATATATTTTTTTACAAAACAAAATATTACCAGAAAAAAAGAAAAAAGTTGTCGGTATTAAATAACCCATTGAGGTTGATATGCCGTAAAACACAACAAACCAAACCAAACCAAATTCCCTTCGTATTCCATTGATGAGATGTAAGCGTCATTAGAGTAGCTCCTTCCCACGAACCGCTGCTTTGTGGAAACGACTCCCTAGAGGATGCTTCATCGATCACTACAATCTTTACCTGTTCAAGTCCAAGGTTAACCGTTGATATTAGGAAGTGGGTTGCATACAGCTGACAGTTTAGATATTTCTGAACGGGTGCTGAAACGATTGTGTGATACGAGCTGTTTATCACAGGCTAAACGTTGCAAGCCTCTCACTGCTCTATCACTATTTCCATGGAAAGTGCTCGGACGAGCTACATTCCTTAGTTCCGCCAGTTCTAACCTTCACAGTTACGTCGTGCCATGCCAGGTACATTGGGATGAATCTTTCCTATTTCCTTGATATTCCGTTAGCAAAAAGTAAGTTCCATTCCGACCATTCTTCTCAAGAACCGCTACTTTGTAGAACAGACTCCCAAGGGGATGCTTCCCTGATCACTACAATCCTGGTCCCTTCAAGTCTTAGGTCAACTGTTACTAATCCCGTATATTCTCATATTCTCTTCTCCTCCTCTTCCGTTCATACAGCAACGTCATTCAGCAATCGTCTATGTAAAGTTGATGTAGCACAAATTTGTTACGTTTGGCGTACCTTTGTCAAACATCGTATGATGCTAAAAATAAAACAACAAATTATTGAACTAAAGACAAGAATTGTGCTCTTAGATAATCTCGTCAGGTCTAGATTCTAACATGGATGACATGACTGGCGTCCATCTTGTTCATAAATGTCTAAACTTGCATTCCAGTTTACTTTCATCTTCAAACATTTAAATGCAATGTCAATCGTTACCTTTTATCTTTTTTCCCGTTCTTTTATTGTTCTCCGCCTGAATAAACGTTCAGACAATATCCACATTCTTCTTCTATGTGCCGTGTCTTTTCAGGGCGCTGGCGGTTTAGCTCTCCACAATTTCCTTTTTGTCTTTTGTAGCTCTTAGTAACTTTTATCTTTTTGTCATCTCTCCCAAACCCTGCTCCGCCAGCCATTTGCTCCAACCTACCAAATAGGTTGTAAGTTGCTTTCCTCTGGTCCTCTTACTTTCAATCTGTCCTGTGAGTATCAAATTTTACAAGCCCTCTTTCCTCATTGTTTCCCCCAGAAATTTGTTGCCACTGTCTCTAGAACTTCTTTCCATTTCTGTATTATTGGGTGGAGTGTCCTTTTTGTCAGCGGGCGGGAAAAAGTTGACAACCTATGATTTGGAGAAGTTTCGATTGTATCAGATCATTGGAAAAGTTCGTGCGCGATTTTCATTGTTAATATAAAATGACTGCAACTTGACGCTGGCGTTTGTCTTTATGCTGATTTCTGGGGTGTTCTAGATTGAAACCTTTCATCGTTCAGTCGCGAGTAAAACTCTGTTGAATATTGATGTTTTGTCCACAAATAAATGCTTTAAAGATGGAGGGTGAAAAGTTCACCGTATTATGCTGTATGAATTTCGTAAAGGAGTAACCGTGGGAATTGCGACAAAAAACATTCAGATGGTTTATTTGTACCGTGCTCCAGCTCTTCAGTCAAAAATTGGTTTGGCAGAGTTTGTCTGGGTGATTTAAACCTAAACGATCAACCAGACCCAGGACGACATTCCCACGTCGACGAAGACGTTCTGCTTGCCATTGTGGAGAATAAAGCCAAGATTTCCACAGAAGTGATTTCTAAACGTTTGAAAATCGATATCTCAACTACCTTTCGTCATTTGAAAAATTTTGGAGGATTTTGGCAAACAGTTCAAATATACACATCAAAATCACGTCCGGATATGCGGAATTCCGGATATGATGTATTCTACTGTATTGGAAAAACTAAATATAAAAGTAATAACATTTTCTTAGTCTGGCATATTCAATGAAACATGTTTAAAAGAACGGTTGCCACCCAAATATACATTGATATATCAACTATATCGCAGTGGCTTTTCATTGTTAATATATAATGACCTCAACTTGACACTTCTGTTTGTTTTAGTGCTCAATTCTGGCGTGTCCTAGATTGAAACCTTTCATCGTTCACTCGCGAGTTGAATATTGATGTTTTGTTCACAAATAAATGCTTTAAAGATGGCGGGTGAAAAGTTCATCGTAGTATGCTGTATGAATTTCGTAAAGGAGTAACCGTGGGAACTGCGACAGAAAACATTCAGAAGGTTTATTTGGATCGTCCTCCATCTCTTCGGACGGTAAAAACAGTGGGTTTTTTGTTTGTTTGTTTTTTTAATCGGTTTCACACCATGCAAGGCAGTAAATCCACTAAGGCACAAGGGGGTTACTGAGTGTGGAAGAATTAGTGAACAGAAACATTAATAATGAGCGTGTAGAAAAAAAGTGTAATCAGGAGGACAGTAGATAGCGAGTGACATTTCATTTAAATTTTTGCAGATAAAAGTTGGCTAAAAAGCATGGAGCCGGAACGGCATTCCACAAGCGAGAAGTGCGAGAAAAGAAAATGTTAGCATAGAATTTACGGCTACATCTAGCCAGCTCAACTGTATCGACACCATTCTAATACTGCGCTTGAATTTAAAAAGTCTAGCTACTATAGCGAAGAGCAATATTTATTCTGTTATGTACACAGAAATGGGGTACAAGGCCGAAGTGGAGATTCGGGAAATGACGGTCTTCTTCTGTCTTAACGATAACTTAGCTAGCCACAAACACTGACCCAATCTATAGCGAAGAGCTCATCCGAACAATTACCATGAAAGCATTTATAGAAAAGACACAGAGAGGCAAACTTACAGTGGTGGGAAAGTGACTGAAACCGAGCTGCCAGATCAGGACCAATAATATTGCTGATTCTTCATTGGATTTTATCAAGGTGCTCCAGATGAATTGTACCGGAACATATGTGGCAGCAATATTCTTAGCATGAACGAATTGTAGACTTATAAATATGAGAGTTAGATTCTGGAGAGAAACATTGTCTAGTACGACACAGTGAACCAGTTTTCTAAGCACCAAACCTAGCAATTGATACAATATAATCTTTCCAATTCATGTCAGTGGAAAACGTTAGCCAGAGAAGGTACGATCACTTTACCGGAGGTTAGCATCAGCCATGCTGAAGGAATGTCAGAAAGGGTTCTCTCAGGCGGTTAATAGAGAACAGTTTCGTTTTGGAAGCGTTAAAATTATCAAATCCTTGTCCCAGTTAACAACAGAATGAAGGTCATTTTTTTAGATCAACTGCCAATATAACTTCTCCATCCTAGGCCATACTCTGTTCCTCATATTCATAAACGATCTTCCTGACGCCATAGATTCCCAAGTCGGCATCTATGCGGACGACACCACAATTTACTCCTGTCTCAAACACAAATCTAGTGATGCTGACAAAGTTAACCTGGCAGTTCGACTCGAAAAGGACCTACAATCGGTTGTGAACTGGGGCAAGAAATAGATGGTTAACTTTAACGCCTCTAAAACAAAACTACTCTCTATTAACCACCACAGGGATCCATCCCTGCATCCCATTAGAATGTCTGAAGACCAACTTCTCGAGAGCTCCACTCTGTGGCTGCTCGGTCTCACGCTGTCCGCTGATCTGAGATGGAACAAATACATCGAGTCAATTGCATCATCCTCCGCAAGGAAAGTTGGCTCCCTGTGCCGAGCTAGGAAATTTTTCTCCCCGGAATCGATCCTCCAAATCTATAAATCAACCATTCGCCCTTGCATGGAGTATTGCTGCCATATATGGTCTGGAGCCCCTGCTGTTTGCCTCAGGGTTCTTGATAAGATCCAGAGACGGATATGCAATGTAATTGGCCCTGATTTGTCATCTCGTCTTCAGTCGCTCTCTCACAGACGCGACGTTGCCTCGCTCTGTCTTTTTTACAAATACTTTTACGGTAATTGCTCCGATGAGCTGCTTTCGCTGGTTCCTAGGTCTCATGAATTTAAACGTCCTACGAGGCTGGCATCCCGTTCCCACACCTTCACCGTTGAAACTGTTAGATGTAGACGTCTCTTCTACTCCAATAGCTTCATGTCTCGCACATCTCGCCTGTGGAACTCCCTTCCTTATTCCTGTTTCCCTGACAAATATAATCTCTATTTACGTGTAACGTCAATCGACATCTCCAGTTGCCTTGATCTATCCACTTCCCTTCTCCACATCCTTTCACCTTTCATTCCTATCTGCTCTCGCTCCAAATCTTCTGTAACCCCCTTGCCTTGATCGATCCACTATCTTTCTCCACATCCTCTCCTTTACCACTCCTATCTGCTCTTCGTCCAAACCTTCTGTAACCCCTTGCGTGCTAGTGGCTTCCAGCCTTGTTTGGGGTGATAAGCTTAAAAAAAAAAAACTTTATCGAACTGATTACTTACTATTAAGACGGGATTAAATATTTGTGTCATCAGCATAGATGCCAGTTTGAGAACTGATGACGTCAGAAGGTCTTTGATGAAAAAGGTAATTTCAGGGACCTGGGGGACACCTGCATTAATGCAAAAAGATGTAGAAGAGTGGCCGTTCAAGACAACTTTCATTTTTCGATTTAATAAGAAAGACTGAATCAGTTCAAAAATTCGTACAGAAATACCATTCAACATGTGAAGAAGACCAGGAATCCCAAAAATTGTCAAATGCCTTCGAGATGCCCAAAGCATCAGCCAAAGCTTCATCATTCTTATCTACAGATTGATAGACCCTTCCAGCGATAATCGTTAATACATCAGCCGTTGACCTACAGAAGCGAAATCCACATTGGTTATCGGAAAGAAAACCCTGCGATAGAGATGGTAGCAGAAACCATGGAAGGGGTTATAAGCATAATACTCAATAGGGACTCACTTTTAAGTGGAAAGTCACAGAGATACACCAGATGTGCCAAGAGTATATACAACACACACACACACACACACATATATATATATATATATATATATATATATATATATATATATATATATATATATATATATATATATTATGAAATGGACAAAGCCCGACAATTATTTTAAGACATTTTTATGTTTATACATTCTTTTTATAGATACAAATATTTAAGTAAATGATCTGTTTTATAATAAACAGTATTAAACAACATCTACCGGCTTGAATGTCCGAGAAATTTTCATAGAAAATGTTTGTCCTACGACAGGAATCGGGCCTATACCCTATACGGAACCGTCATATAGCCTGACGTGCCTTAACTGTTTTGGTCACAGAGATCTTGCTAACCGAACGCTCCTCCTTGGCCGAAACGGTTAAGGCACGTCAGGCTATATGACGGTTCCGTATAGGATACAGGTTCGATTCCTGTCGGAGGACAAAAATTTTCTATGAAAATTTTTCGGACATTCAGGCCGGTAAATGTTGTTTAAAACTGTTTATTATAAAACAGAGCATTTACTTAAATATTTGTATCTATAAAAAGAATGTATAAACATAAAAATGTCTTAATATATATATATATATATATATATATATATATATATATA
Source organism: Acanthosepion esculentum (assembly GCA_964036315.1). Taxonomy (NCBI): domain Eukaryota; kingdom Metazoa; phylum Mollusca; class Cephalopoda; order Sepiida; family Sepiidae; genus Acanthosepion; species Acanthosepion esculentum. The sequence continues at coordinate 71,809,741 of OZ038511.1, read as the reverse complement.
TATATATATATATATATATATCATACATGAATATGAAAGGATTATGCTAAAAATAATCAGACATAATGTTTGTAATTTATTTAATCAGACATGTCCAGAAGAAAATTTGCCGCCTAAATACAAATATGTGTGTGTGTGTGTGTGTGTGTGTGTGTGTGTGTGTGTGTGTGTGTGTGTATTTGTACGATGTCTAACAGTATGCGAACCAAAACTGAAGATGATGCGGCAATGTGGAAAATTTCATAACGACGCGTTTCGCCGAGAGGGTCTACTTTCTTTGGCTTCCTCAGGTTAGAATTAAAGAGAGACAAAACTGTATATGAGGAAAATGCCTTGAGATCTTTAAAGGTAAGTAGTAACCATGAATCAATATACATGTAACTAAACGTCTCGTTACAATCTGAAAATATTTTCTGCCTTTAAATAACCTGCAAAGAGTTAAGCTGTAGAAAACGAATCGATCAATGAAATACTGATTAGCTACACAGGTATGTCTTTTAGATACATTTACAGATCTTTCGAATATAAATGTATAGAGGGGGCAAATGTGGGGGGATCAATTTATATATTGTTTGTAATATAAAATCGCTCCCCCTCTTTGTGTCCACATTATAATTTTTTATTTGTTTTTCAAATTCTGATTAGGTATGAAACCACCTCTGCTCCTCCAGCTATGCGCTAATTAGTAAAACTTGTATCCTTAAACCATTATTATCTAAAAGAAAATTCTTGCAATCTAAAAATATTTTCTGGCTTTACATAACCTGCAAAAGGTTGATAAGCTGTAAAAACGAATCAGTCAAAGAATTGATTGTTATACTCAAAACGTTTCGGCCGTTGTACTCTCCAGCCTTCTTCAGGTGTCTGCCTTCGTCCAGGTGGAATTTCTAATGTGCAAAAAGAGCCTGATTCTTCCTTAGCTTGGTTCAATTGAAGCGCAGTCGAGAATGGATAAAATGATTATCGATTCTCGACTGCGCGTGGCGTTGTCTTCAATTAAGCCAATAATAATGATATTTAATAATATTTCTGTATTTTGTCTGAATCACACTCGCGGCCGAGCAGATTTATGTTGAACAGAATGGTAAGTGCGCTTTCAAAACTATTTTCAGCAAGTTTGGGATATTCTGCTTTTATTTCAATCCTGAACGAATGAAGATGGGGGTTTTTTTTTGGGGGGGGGGGGGTTGTAGTTTCGAAACTCATCCTCCAGCCATTTTCGGCAGTTTCGTAACGGTACAAGTACCCGGACTACATTAGGGTCGTAAATCCTAAAATACACTAAATTCATTGGTACTGGGAATTAATGGACGAATGAGAAATAACGTTTTTATCTATCAACACCCAGCTAACAAAATTTCGTATATTTACACGATTTACATTGTTCGGACTGTCGTCCCCATCTATATTGCCATATACACGACGTTTCGGTCGTTGTACGCTCCGGCCTTCTTCAGGATCTGTCTATTTTTTAGATGAAGTATTGGAACTATTTACACAATTTACATTTTGTTCGAACCGTTGTAATTATCTTTTTGTTATATTCACGACGTTTCATCCGTTGTGCGCTACGGCTTTCTTCAGGTGATATACGTTGGAATCTCGAAACGAACCTTTTATTTAGTCCACTGGGTTATAATTGTTCTAGTTCCACGTGCCATGCCTTTTCTGTATATTCTGACTCAAAATTCACAAATAATTGGTATGTAATGTTTCACGGCAGATATAAAAAATAGTTACAAGTATTTACCCACCGTTTAAACGGTGGCTAGGCATTAAGTCATTTTTCTCTACTACTGTTCAACCAGTGGTTGGGTATTACGTCATTTTTCTCTACCACCGGTAAAGCGGTGGTCTGGTCTCAAAGGGTTACAAAGTTTTTTTTTATATAAAAATGTACTGCTGATATTTTACTATGAAAATGCATTTTTATACTTTCATAGTGTCATGTTTTTGATTGGGTGGTTAAATTTTTGCCCTTAGCTGGGATCCTAACAAGTGCTACCACCGCTGGTCAAGGTGGACGTGGGAACAACAGCATTTATGAGGCGGTTCTACGCTTCTCAAAACCTACAATCTCCCCATCAGAGGCCTTGCTGCCGGATTTAGTTTATCGTCATACCCAGAATTAAATGCAGTTAAAGGATCTCAACAACATGCAGTAGAATGGGAACTGATATTCATGAATAATGCAGAGTGCTAAACATTTTAAGTGAAGAAAAAAGACTTTTGATGTTAGCAGTGTCGAATTTTTTCAGCTGCTGCACTTCTCAAACTTGTGAAAACTTTGGGGATGAGGGGTCAGTTTTGAGGTTAGGACAATCTTTTTCTTTTGGTGTGTTTTTTTTTTTAAATTATTTCCCCCCAAGCAAGGCGATGAATCCACTAAGACGTAAGGTGGATACTGCGAGTGGAAAAGACAGATAACGCGTTACTGAGGAGAGAGGACAACAAAAAAACAGGATTTTAAAAAAAATGACACGCGATGACACTTGATTTAAATGTTTGAAGATCTTAGTTGAGAGGAAAGCAAAGCCGAAAGAGAGTTTCACAGGCGAGAAGTGCGAGAGAAGAAACTGTCAGAATAGTTTCAGTAACGCTGCCGAAACGTCACACATACCCCGACAACCAAAGTAATTTTTCTGTTGAAACACCGCTTCTCATAGGTCACCGAAGTTAAGCATCAGGCCTTGCCAGTAACTAGATGGGCGAGCACTTTTGAATAACAGGTGTTGTCATTTAGCATGTACGGGTGGTATAATGGATAATGGCTCGGAATTGTTAATCGGAGAGCCGAGTTCCAATCCCCGTTCGCTTCGTATTGTTTACTTACGCGCAAACACCCTTGGGAATGGTATGACTCCACCTCCTCTCCACCATATATGGGTTAATAATAAGACTTGTATCACTAAACTATTATTATCTAAAAAAAATACAAAGAGAAACAACTCTTACACTCTAAAATATATTTTAAGTTTTTAAATAGCCTGGTTGATAAGCCGTAGAAAACGTATTAATCAATCCAAAAAAAGTTTTACAATTTAAAATATATTTTCTGGCATTAAATAGCATGAAAAGTCTTGATAATCCGTAGAAAACGTATTAATCAATCCAAAAAAAATTTTACAATTTAAAATATATTTTCTGGCATTAAATAGCATGAAAAGTCTTGATAATCCGTAGAAAACGTATTAATCAATCCCAAAAAAGTTTTACAATTTAAAATATATTTTCTGGCATTAAATAGCATGAAAAGTCTTGATAATCCGTAGAAAACGTATTAATCAATCCCAAAAAAGTTTTACAATTTAAAATATATTTTCTGGCATTAAATAGCATGAAAAGTCTTGATAATCCGTAGAAAACGTATTAATCAATCCCAAAAAAGTTTTACAATTTAAAATATATTTTCTGGCATTAAATAGCATGAAAAGTCTTGATAATCCGTAGAAAACGTATTAAACAATCCCCAAAAAGTTTTACAATTTAAAATATATTTTCTGGCATTAAATAGCATGAAAAGTCTTGATAATCCGTAGAAAACGTATTAATCAATCCAAAAAAAATTTTACAATTTAAAATATATTTTCTGGCATTAAATAGCATGAAAAGTCTTGATAATCCGTAGAAAACGTATTAATCAATCCCAAAAAAGTTTTACAATTTAAAATATATTTTCTGGCATTAAATAGCATGAAAAGTCTTGATAATCCGTAGAAAACGTATTAATCAATCCCAAAAAAGTTTTACAATTTAAAATATATTTTCTGGCATTAAATAGCATGAAAAGTCTTGATAAGCCGTAGAAAACGTATTAATCAATCCCAAAAAAGTTTTACAATTTAAAATATATTTTCTGGCATTAAATAGCATGAAAAGTCTTGATAATCTGTAGAAAACGTATTAATCAATCCAAAAAAAGTTTTACAATTTAAAATATATTTTCTGGCATTAAATAGCATGAAAAGTCTTGATAATCCGTAGAAAACGTATTAATCAATCCCAAAAAAGTTTTACAATTTAAAATATATTTTCTGGCATTAAATAGCATGAAAAGTCTTGATAATCCGTAGAAAACGTATTAAACAATCCCCAAAAAGTTTTACAATTTAAAATATATTTTCTGGCATTAAATAGCATGAAAAGTCTTGATAATCCGTAGAAAACGTATTAATCAATCCAAAAAAAATTTTACAATTTAAAATATATTTTCTGGCATTAAATAGCATGAAAAGTCTTGATAATCCGTAGAAAACGTATTAATCAATCCCAAAAAAGTTTTACAATTTAAAATATATTTTCTGGCATTAAATAGCATGAAAAGTCTTGATAATCCGTAGAAAACGTATTAATCAATCCCAAAAAAGTTTTACAATTTAAAATATATTTTCTGGCATTAAATAGCATGAAAAGTCTTGATAAGCCGTAGAAAACGTATTAATCAATCCCAAAAAAGTTTTACAATTTAAAATATATTTTCTGGCATTAAATAGCATGAAAAGTCTTGATAATCTGTAGAAAACGTATTAATCAATCCAAAAAAAGTTTTACAATTTAAAATATATTTTCTGGCATTAAATAGCATGAAAAGTGTTGATAAGCCGTAGAAAAAGAATCAATCAATAAAAAAAACAGCATGTTTGCCACATTGCAAGAACATTCCGTGTTAATTGGCAGAGAAGTGTAATAAGGAAACCAATAAATTGGAACGTAAAGACTTACCTTGGTGAAATCTCCGAATAGGAACCCTTGTTGCAAGCCAAGAAAAAGCACCAGAGGTATAAGTAACTGACATCGATAGTCTCCCAACATTTTGATTGTAGCCAGGCACAGTTCTCGTGAAGAAACACAGCCACATATCTCCTCTTCTTTGTTTTGGCCTTCACTATCCATTAAAGCCATCATAATAATCGCCCCCATGATGCCACAAATCAAGTAAACTCCAAGTAGCATATGGCGGGAATCGTCCGAAATTCCTTCAATAATCGGGTTATAATCACGGTACTCGGCCACTGGATCCGCGAGAAGCAAGCCGCAAAATTTAGAGCCACATTTTTTCCAGGTCGGCAACAGAGGAAAGCTCATCGACATTGAAGAATGAGACGAGGGTGAAAGAGGAGAAGGGTTGTGTAAAGAATAAGTAGCATAAGTGGTCAGCAGAGATGACCTATTGGCTGTAGAAACGGTCGTCGGCCACATGTCCGCGTCCGGGGTTGCCTTCAACGTGTCGTTACTATATAGCACTGCCGCTGTGATGATGTTACCCCAAATTTGGCTGGCTTGATAAAATGCGTAAAATATACCCATGAATTTATTGACCACGGCGTCGGTATCACAATTCTGGTTGCGCTGGGCATAAGTGATACCCAGCGTAGTCACTAGAGTAGCTTGTGCGCTCCACAGGGGTCCGGTCAGCAGACCCAGGATAATACCAGCTGGGATGAGCATGAAATGTTTCGGATAAAAATTTGCTGCAAAATAACATGAGAATAAGACAAATGCCACGACCATTGTCCATTTACACTTCAGTTTATTGATAACCCAGGGGGCAATCAAACAGGAGAAAACCGTGGCAGAGTACATACAACTTAAGGACACTACCCCCACACCGTCATCAGTGTTCAGGGTGCTTTGCAAGCTTTGTAAAGATACAAAAGCCGTGTAGACAAACATAAAGGCAACACCCACGACGAAGACGTTTTTGTAACCCTTGTGATCTTTAGGAATTTTTGAAATTGTCGCGGGATCAACCCGCTCATTTTCGGGATGGTGACTGTTTGTGTTGTTGTTGTTGTTGTTGTTGTTGTGGACGTGATGATGGTGGTAATGGTGATTGTGCTGACCGGAAATCCGGCTCCCTGTGGAAGGGTACTCAGTCCGTTTCATTAAGTCCATCGGTAAAGAATAGAAACGGTAACTCAAGGTGGCCATCATATAGGAATTAATAGTACTCCGTCGAGTGTCAGGCCCTGCCGAAGATGCCTTAGAAACACTATTACTCCTGCCGCTGATACCACCGCAGAGATACCTGTCCCCAAAGTAGGAAGATTGAGGGAAAAAGAGTTTCTCTCGAGGGTTACTGCACACCAGTTTATAACCAGCGTTTGTCAAGAGTTTTTTCTCGTCTGATTCCATTTTTTTTCTTTTCTTTCTTTTTTTTTATTACTTTGGTACTTTTTTTTGTTATTGTTTTTATTCGAATCAAACAACGATATAATTTTTTTCTTTTCTTTTCTTTTTAAACTTTTTAAAAAATTTTGACCTAAAAACAACAGTGAATTTTTTTTAATTATTTTGCTTTCAATTTAAATGACGTCCAAAAAAATAGATCTTATCACTAGACGGGAGAAAACCTGGTTTAAGCCGCGAGAAGAGAAACTAAAACCAGTCCTTTGTTTGTATTATAAAGTAAACACACCCAGCATCGTTGAATAAATAAAAATTACATTGTTTCTATCTGTCGACAATATTTTGTGTTTTTAACAACCTAACAGGTGATTGCAGTGTGCAACAAGACTTTATTTATTTTCTTTGTTCTGTAGATCGAAATTGTATGTGTTCTTTTCTAAAAATCATCTTCAGATCTTACAGCAAAATCTAAAATTATTTTTTTCGTAATATTTCAATAATATATATATCCGTTGGAATCCGTGTGTTTTTCAGAATCCTTCCAAATATAGCACACACACAATGAGATACATTTAACATAAATCGTCTAATACCTGGTCAATGATCATTTATGAAAGTCTGTAACGAAACCTCAACCAGTATCATCCATTCATACAATTTATTCATTCATAAAGTAATGTGTAGTAGTACGTTTATGTCATCCGGGCTTCATCGTTTGTAGACATCTAGACTAAATACAACGACCAAAAAAAAAAAAACGATTTTTTTTAAATGTCTTCACAAGTAACAGCAACCAGTTGTCACATTCGCGTCTGCTTTAAAATTAAGATTAAATATCAGTAAAAGAAATAAAATATTTCACTTTCTCCCATATATACATAAAAAAAATAATGTTTGTGGATTTAAGTAGACAAGTTATAAATGGAATATTGTTAAAATTAAATTAGATATAATTCAAAATAGTCTGTAACTAACCTGAATTTGATAATATTTTTTTCTTTTTTAAATCCATGTGAGTGACTCCTGGTTGTTTAAGTTAACTGTATTATCTTTTTAGTTGGTTACGTTCTGTTTTGCTTTGTCGAAATCTTCGTGGTTAAAAGCGATATTTTATGGTGGCGTTGTCTTGTACAAAATGTGTAAAACAAATAAATTTAAAAAGAAAAACACATATTTGTAGAGTCTTTGGCTGTGTTATTTTGTTGTTATTGCTTATTTGTGCATGTTGTTTCATACACAAGATTTTTGTTTATATCTTTCAAAAATAAACAGATATAATATTAATGTTCATTTTTCATAACGTGTTCGTTTTTTTTAATAACCAGAAAAGGCGCTAAAACGAATTCTTCTTTTCGTATATATTTTATTTTGTTAAAAAAAACAGTTCCAGTGATAGAATCTTAAAATAAACAAACGATTCCATTTTTTTTCTTCTTAAACAGCACCATGCTAATGCTTCCCCCTGCAATTACCAGTATTTTCTAAAAACAATTTTGGGGATACATTTTTAAATTTTACATTATTATTACAATAATCGGGCATCGTCTGTTTTTGTTACAATCCGGGTGTTGGTCGTTAAATGTAACATTCTTTTTTCCTCCATCAATTATCATTTTTATTTGTAATCTGTAATTTCATTCTGATGCACTTGACATCGACTCAGCTTCGGACCTGTTGATGTTGATAATGTTTTGTTTTGGAATAAAGCCCTCTTCCTGGTTAAGGTTTGTTTGTTTTTTCTTTTTTTGCGTCGTTTCTCGCGCACCTGAATGAAAGCGAGGGACCCTACCTCTTTTCCTTGTTTACAGATACGACTGAGCTTTCGGATTTGGGCAAATTCCTTTACTGGTTGTTGTTGTTGTACGGTGAAAATGAAGAGTAGATGTTGCCAAGCCGAAAAGGAATCGTCACGGCTACTACTATGACTGGTTGTTGTTGTTGTTGTTGTTGTTGTTGTTAAAAGCTGCACAAGACGCGCGTTCTACACATGGAAGACTGAAAGATAGATCGCTTTCTTAGAAGTTAAAAATAATAATAATAATGTCTTAAAATTAAAAAGCTTCTCCTTCCTGGCTTTGAACTTTTAATTTATTTTTTATGTTATTTTTGTGAGGTCTATAATTAATTTATTTTTTTCTCTATTCGTTAAAGAAGATAATAACATTTTTTTTTAAAGAATTATTATTTGCAATTTATTATTTTCACGCTATATTCCTTGTTCTGTCTTTCGGACTTTCTCTTGTGTTCGGTTTTCTTTCGTAGCTATCGGAAATCTCTCTTATTTAAATAAATAAAAATCGAGGTATTAATTGTTTATTTATTTGTTTTGTCTTGTTTTTTCTTTTCTTTTCGTCTTTCTGAGGTAATTAGATTTTTTTTATCGTAAACAAGTTGTTGACGAAGACATGCTCTCCTCATAAGTCATTTAAGTGTTATTTTCCCAACAAATCTGCGAATTATTAATATTATTATTTGAAATTCTAAAAATTATTTGCCACAGTTGTTTTGAGAATTAGGCTAAACATAAAACAACAGCAAAGTAATTAAAAAAAAAGAAAGAAAAGAAAATTGTTTAATTTAAGAATTGTTTAAATATTTAAAAAAAAAAAATGTAGAAATACTACGCCGTACGGGCACTTTCTAGTGGGACTGAAATATATATGTGATTTTTTTTTTTTTTTGTATTAGTTTGCAGTTTGCTCCAGATTACATCCTTTTTTTTATTATTGTAAAGTGGTTTCGCTAATACAACACGTCCGAACAAACAAGAATTAGTTGATTTCTTAGATAATTCAATAATAAAACTTCGTTTTTTTCTTGTTTAAACAAAAATAAATAAAAATAAATTCACAAAGTAGTATTTGGGGTTTTTTTGGACAACACAGCACGCTTGTTTTTGTTATGATGGTGTTTTATGGGCCAACAAATCCAATCCAATCTTCTGTTGTTGTTGTTAATTATCATTATTATTATTATTATTATTATTATAATTATTATTATTATTACTACTATTACTACTACTACTACTATTATAATTATTATTAAAGTCTGTTGTCTAGCTTCCCTCCCCCATTTATATCCTATGTTAACTTTTCGTCTGTAAGTTTCAGGATTTTGTAGTGGTCCCGTTTGTCCAACAGCAGCAACATGAATAACGTAAAAGCAGTTAAAGTAGTTCTTTTTTTACTTTTTTTTTTTTTCTCTTTTTTTTTTCACAGCATTCAACGAAACCGTCCCTGAAAGTAGTAATGGTTGCGGTATTAAGAGAGGAGTAGGAGAGTATGATTATAAGAGAAGACTTAGGGAGTGGGGAGTAAAATGAGAGACGCTAAAACGGAGGGGGACAAACTAATACGTGAGAAAAGATAACGAGAAAGGCGGTATATTCCAGAGATAAATTGAACGAAAGAAAGAGAGAGAGAGGCACATATTTTGGCAATCAGAGAGAGAGGGAGAGAGGATGTTCTACAAATGTGAGTGGTAGAGAAAGATAAAAAAAAAACGGGATGTATGCATAAAATGGGTAAAAAGTGGGGGAAGACAGAAGGAAGGGTGTACAAGAATAGAGATGAATGAATGAATGAATGAAAGAATGAATGAATGAAAGAATGAATGAATGGACGAATGAAAGAAAGTTAAAAAAAAATGGGGAAATATTTCTATTTAGTTTAATCCAGTTTAGAGAAAATGGAAACTAATACTTTCTCACCAGGAAGAGACAGCTGAGGTTTCTGGGGCACATAATGAGGAAAGCGGGTTTGGAATATTTGATACTCATGGGACAGATTGAATGCAAGAGGGACAGAAGAAAACAACGCATAACATACTTGGTGAGCTTGACTAAAAATGGATGACGGAACAGGGCTTAGGAGAAATAACAGAAAGACAAAGTTTATTAAGCGCTACAACATGGCAGGAAGAGCCACGACGCGTAAAGAAGACGACGACGATACTAGTGAGATGAGCACACAGTGAAGATCGAACTCACTTCTACGTAACAAGCTTGTTGTTCAGCGGGCGCCTTCAGAAAAATGCAAGGTATAACTGAAAAAGTGCATGTGACAGAAGAAAAAAAAAGGATTTCTGCTACAAAATGGGGATGTTGAGGAGAGACAACGTCCTGAAGAAGAAGAAGAGAAAAAAAATTAGAAAGAGGAAGAGGTAATATAGAAGGAAGGAAGGGGGCTAAAAGTGTTATGCGAGAAGAAGAAAGAGAAGGGTAGACATGCGGGGTGGGGCGCAAAGGAGCATAAGAGACCAGAAAAAGTTTCAGTGAGAGATTCGAAAAGGAGGGAGATAAACGATAATTATGAGAGAGATAAAATTGATATCTCTAAGGGTGCGAAAGGGAGAGAAAATGGGAGCATTGAAGAAACGAGAAAGAGAAAAAAAGCATTAAACAGGGAAAGTAAGCATGGAAGAGAAAGGGAGAGAAAGGATGAGAGAAAGAGAGCAAAGACAGCATTAGAAGGAGGGGGAATGGTCATAACAGAGAGAAAAGTCTGTAAGAGAGAGTAGATAAAAAGATCACCAGAGAAAGGAAGAAAAAGGACTAGAGTATGAAAGAGAGAGAGAGAGAGAGAGAGAGAGAGAGCAATGAGAGTTTTACAAGATAAGAAGGAGAGCACCACAGCGAGAAAAAGAGAGAAAGTTAATGTATGGAATAGAGAGTGGGGAAATAATGTATTACAATGTAGAAAAGAGAGAATAAAAGAAAGGGAGAGAAAAGATGAGTATGGAAGAGACAGGGAGTGAGCAAGAAGAATATTACAATGAAAGAAAGTAAGCATGACAGAGAGAGAGAGCAGGGAGAAAAAAAGAAGAGTATGGAATAGAGAGTGGGGAAAGAGTGTATTATAATGTGAAGGAGAGCATGTGAGAAGTAGAAAGAAGGTGAATATAGAAGAGAGAAAAAGGAAGTATTACAATGACAGAAAGAGAGTATGAGAAAGGGAGAGAGAGAGAGAGAGAAAGGAAGTGTATGAGCGTGAGAGTGGGGAAAGAGAGTATTGCAAAAAGTCTATCCGAAAGAAAGAGTGCATGTATTACAATAAAGAAAAGAAAGCAAGAAAGAAAGAGAGGGTGAAAATGAGGAAGAGGAGTATTATGAAGAGAGAATGAGAGAAAAAAGGTGAGTATGCAAGAGAGAGAAAGGAAAGTAATACAACGAGGGAAAGAGAGTGTGAGAACGGGGAAGAAAGAAGAATATGGAAGAGAGGGAGAAAGGAATGAAAGAATTGGAAAAAGGGAAAGTGGGAATGAGAGAGAGGTGAAAGAGGGAGAAAGCATTACAATAAGGGAGAGCATGAGAGAGGAAGAAAGATAGTATGAAAGAGGGAGAGAAAGGATGGAAACTATTACAAAGCGGGAAAGAGAGAATGAGAGAAAGGAAGAGAGAATGAGAGAAAGGAAGAGAGTACGAAAAAGGGAGAAATGAAAGTATTACAGTATGGGGAAAGAGTGTGTGTAATGAATAGAGAGAAAGAAGGGAATCAGAAAGAGGGAAAGAAAGGGAGAACATGAAAGACAGCGGGGAAAGGGATTTTTCTAAGAAAGAGAGAAAGAAGAATTTTACTAAAGGAAGAAAGAGAGCATGATAAAAAGAAAGAGAGAGAAACGAGAGAAAGGAATTTGTTACAACGAGGGGAAAAGAATATGAGAGAATGGAAGAAAGAAGGTACGGAAGAGAGAGAGAGAGGGGGGAAGGGAGATAGAGAGGGAGAGGGAGAGGAGAAAGGACATATTATAATGGCAGGGGGAGATAGCTTTGGAGAGGAAAATTTGATAGAGAGTAGAAATTGATGGGTCACGAAGGAATTAGCAAGCAAAATAAAGCGTCTTTTTAATGAAAGAGTTGAACAGAAAGCTAAAAAGAACCGCAAACGATTTATTTAAAAGCAGGCAAGAAAGGTGTAAAAGAATATTGCCTAGAGAGAGAGGGGTAGATAAAGAGAGAGAAAGAGAGAGAGAGAAAGAGAGAGAGAGAAAGAGAGAGAAAGAGAGAGAGAGAAAGAGAGAGAAAGAGAGAGAGGGGAGGAGGAGGAGGAAAAAGAAAACATTAGAGAGGAGTGTTCGAAAAAGAAAAAGACACAAGATCAACAATAACGGAGAGGGAGATGCGTGTCAAAAGATAGAAGAAATCAAGAGAAACGTAACAAAGAGAGGAGGACATATTCACGGTTAAAATAAATAAGTTAAAATCGTTAACGGAGAAATCTTTGTAGAAATGATGCTTGATGGCAATTTAAAACCGGGGAGACTCTCTTGTAACAAAAGCAATAAACATGAAGCTTAATATCAGGGCCGGTGCGTACTACCCAAGGAGGCAAGACTGATTGGAGTCCCCGGGTAGTGTTTGGTAACCCTAACTATCTTATCAATATCTGCTTTTTTCTACCTACATTTAAATACGTTAGAAATTAAACCAACCACAGCTGACTATTATTTAACGGATGAAAAATTTTCGCGGATTTTGACGTCATTCTGGGGTCTTTTTTTCCGACCAAATCCAAATTTGTTTTGTGCATGTTAAGTCTCGAAAAAATACTATATAAAATCCACTATGTTTTTTTTTTATCCATAATGTTGAACGTATTAAAATTAATCAACTTTTTAACAAGGAAAATCTCAAGTTGCTGTTAAAAATTGCCTCAAAATTCTGTTTATTTATTTAAGATGGAATGATCTATTATTACATGTCTCTAATTTGTATTTAAATGCATTGTATTTTCAAATTTTCTAGTTGAATTGTTCACCTATATTGCATATGATCCGTTATTGTACATAATTAGGTTGCAATAAAATTTGTATTTTATATGAATACTACATTATGAATTATGATTTGAAATGTAGTAGAGTGGGTGTGGCCGTATCATAGATTGGTGGTGGGGTGTATCCATAGAGGCCCTTGCACCGGTCCTGCCTAATGTTGACAATGGTTGGTCTGTAATATGAAAAACGACAAAAGCAACCGAGACATGAATATGTCAATTCCTCCAATACTAACGAAGGTGAGAAAAATATACGAAGCAATGGAATCAAACGGTGTGGAGAAGTAAGTAAGCATTATATAAAACACACATCAGATACAGAAAAAAAAAGAACCACAAGAAAAGATAACTAACCTAAGATAATGGCGGGGGTGGGTGGGTTAAACTCGTAGGTTCTCTACTCTGTCGATATCATTTGTTTTCCTTTTTTTCTTTTCAATTAGAAAGAGTAAGAAAATTAAAGACGAAGCAGTTGGTATCGCGAGACAAAGAAAGAAAAGAAAGAAAATAAACGAATCAGAGAAAGAAAAGGGGCAAGTAATCGTCAATAGAGAGGGGGTTATAATAATAATTTAAAAAAAAGACTGACGATAAGACAGAGAAACTAGGAAAAAGAAAGAAAGGTAAATGCGTTTTAAAACAGTAACGGGGAAACACTTCAGATCGTGAGTACAGGAGAGAAAACAGTTGCAATAAGAGAGGGGGTCATGAGAGAAAGTATAAGGTGATTCGAGCAAAGGAGGGGTAATTCAGGCGACGGAACACTTGACACAAAATGAGGAGTAGAAATAGGAACGATAACATGTAATAAGGTGGGAGTAGGAGGAGAATACACACATACTGGTGCGTGCGGACATATTTATCTTAATCTATGACACTATGTGCGTACATAGGTATTTTTTTACACATTTTATCTGAGAAAATGGTTGCTTGTGTTTTAACGTGGTTCTTTTACGTCTGCTTCTATTTTCAATGAAATGCTGCACTGCAGTGGGTTTTTTGTAATTATCTCCAGAGCGCCTTTTCTGTTTTTGTTTTGTTTTGAAACACGGTCGGGTATTTGTAAAAAAAAGCGTTTGTTTGTTTGTTTGTTTTTTTTTTTTTAATCCGACCGTGTACCATCAGCATGAAGTTTACCAAGATTTTTTAAAGCACATTCCAAAACTATTATGAAATCCTTCTTCTATCTACCATGTCACAATCAGCACATGGGCGATCATGGCCCTCTACAACTTCCTACCTTTTGTAGCTCTTAGTACGGTTTACCGTTTTACTATCCCCTCCACTAGTCCTAGTTCATTTTCCGTCATCCATTTTTACGCAAGCTCATTAGGTAGGTTATATGTTGATTTCCTCTGTTCCTCTTCCTTGTGAGTGTCAAATTTTCCAAGCACTCTTTCGTCCTAAAAATTTCAACTGTCGTTTTCTGATTCTAACCCATTTTTAATCACCTGTTATGATATATATGTGCTGGTGTCTGAGCTTTCGGTTCCTAGGAACAGCTGGTTGACCCTCATACGTCGAATACGACGGGAGAGCCCACCATGATATATTTAAGGGGCGGATTAGCTCTTCTTCTATATATCATGCTCTTTCAGGAGGTTGACGATCATGACGCTCTACAATTTCCTGTCCTTTTTAGCTCTTAGAAAAGTTTAGCATTTTGATATCTCTCCTAATCCCTGTTTCTGATATTACATAACAGTTCAGTACACTTTTCTTTGTTTCTGTTGCTTCAAATCTCTTCTTGTGAGGAGATTGTCCAGCATTCACTGCTATATAGGAGGACGGATATTACATAACGGATCAGTACGATTTTCTATGTTTCTGTTGCTTCAAGTCTCTTCATCTGTGAGGAGATTGTTCAGCTTTCACTGTCATACAGCAAAACTGATATTATATAACAGTTCAGTATTCTTTTCTTTGTTTCTGTTGCTTCAAATCACTTCTTCATCTGTGATGAGATTTTCAGCATTAACAGCAATATAGGAGGACTGATATTACGTAACACTTCAGTACTTTTTCTTTGTCTCTGTTGCTTTAAATGTCTTCATCTTTGAGGAGATTTTCCAGCATTCACTGCCATATAGGAGGTCTGATATTACGTAACACTTCAGTACTCTTTTCTTTGTCTCTGTTGCTTTAAATATCTTCATCTTTGAGGAGATTTTCCAGCATTCACTGCCATATAGGAGGTGTGATATTACGTAACACTTCAGTACTATTTTCTTTGTCTCCGTTGCTTTAAATGTCTTCATCTTTGAGGAGATTGTTCAGATTCACTGCCATATAGGAGGTCTGATATTACGTAACACTTTAGTACTATTTTCTTTGTCTCTGTTGCTTTAAATGTCTTCATCTTTGAAGAGTTTTTCCAGCATTCACTGCCATATAGGAGGTCTGATATTACGTAACACTTCAGTAAACTTTTCTTTGTGTCTGTTTGAAATGTCTTCATCTTTGAGGAGTTTGTTCAGCATTCACTGTCATATAGTAGGTTTTATATTACATAACACTTCAGTACTCTTTTCTTTGTCTCTGTTGCTTTAAATGTCTTCATCTTTGAAGAGTTTTTCCAGCATTCACTGCCATATCGGAGGTATGATATTACGTAACACTTCAGCACAATTTTCTCTGTCTCTGTTGCTTTAAATGTCTTCAACTTTGAGGAGATTGTACAGAATTCACTGCCATATAGGAGGTCTGATATTACGTAACACTTCAGTACTATTTTCTTTGTCTCCATTGCTTTAAATGTCTTCATCTTTGAGGAGATTGTTCAGATTCACTGCCATATAGGAGGTCTGATATTACGTAACACTTCAGTACTATTTTCTTTGTCTCTGTTGCTTTAAATGTCTTCATCTTTGAGGAGATTGTTCAGGTTCACTGCCATATAGGAGGTCTGATATTACGTAACACTTCAGTACTCTTTTTTATGTCTCTGTTGCTTTAAATGTCTTCATCTTTGAAGAGTTTTTCCAGCATTCACTGCCATATAGGAGGTCTGATATTACGTAATACTTCAGTACTCTCTTTGTCTCTGTTGCTTTAAATGTCTTCATCTTTGAGGAGATTTTTCGTCATTAACTGCCATATAGGAGGTCTGATATTACGTAACACTTCAGTACTCTTTTGTTTGTGTCTGTTGCTTTAAATGCCTTCGTCTTTGAGGAGATTGTCCAGCATTCACTTCCATATATTAGTTACGATATTACGTAATTTTTCGTCACTCAGAATTTATTCAGGCTAGTGACCTCATCTTCTTTACATCTTAGAATCAAGCCGGTACGGAAATTTAACTATCTGCGAAATTATTTACACTGTTACATTCGGTCTATTTTTACTGAGTGTTAGCCAACACGAGAAAGATAAACGACACTAGTAAGAAGAGTGGACAATAAAATAATAAGAATTGAGTCGACAGAAGATTAGGATTGACACTGGGTTTTAATTTTTGAAGATCAAAGTTAACTGGAAGGCAAGAAGCCGAAATAGAGTTCTGCAATCCAGAAGTGTGAGAAAAGAAACTGTTAGCGTAGAAGTTACGGCTACATCTACCCATTTCAACTGTAAAATGATGAGACCTTGCCGCCAACCTAGTACTGAGCTTAAGTTGATAAAATCTAGATAAAGTTCATTAGAACAATACAATGAATGTATTTATTTAAAAACAAAAGGCACCGGAGGCTATGTTAAGGCGTTTGGAATGTGACTGAAGCCGAGATACCAGGTCAGGACCAATAACATTGGAGATTCTTCTTTGAATTTTTTATCAAGAATCTCTACATACATAGCAGGAGCAAATATGGCAGCAATATACAAAGCAAAGACAAATGATAGACTTTTGGCGAGAAAAAATGTCTAGCACGATATTGTGAACAACTTTTTCTAGCAACAGAGCTATCAAGTGATTCAATATAATCTTTCCACTTCATGTCATCGGAAAATGTTAGTCCGAAGAGGGGCATTGACTCACTCTACTGGAGGTTAGCATCAACCATGCTGGTGGAAAGCAAAGATTTTTCTCTCAGACGATTAAAAAGTAAGCAGTTTTGTTTCAGAGGCGTTAAAATTAACAAACCATTCCTTGCACCGGTTAACAACAGATTGTAGGTCATTTCTGTGCTCAGCTGCCAATTTGACCACATCAAGCCAATGAGACTTACTATTGAGACAGGAGCAAATAGTTGTGTCATCAGCATAGAAACTGATTTGAGAACTGATGACGTCAGGAAGGTCGTTGATGGAAATCAGGAACAACGAAAGTCCAAACACATAGCCCTGGGGAACACCGGGATGAATTTCTTATTTACTTATACACTTTTAATATATCATTGTATTTCTAGGGACATTGTTATTATTCATAAATAAAAATAAAATATGAAATAATAATAATAATAATGAATCTCTAATCGATTGTAGACTAGGACAGGAATTGGCTGGTTAACTTTAATGCCTCAAAAACAAAACTACTCTCTATTCCTCACCACAGAGAACCATCCCTGCCTCCCATTAGAATGTGTGATGCTCAACTCCACGAAAGCACCTCTCTGTGACTGCTTGGTCTCACGCTGTCCGCTGACCTGAGGAGGAACAAATACATTGAATCAATAGCTTCATTTACCGCAAGGAAAGTTGGTTCTCTGTGTCGCGACAGAAAGTTTTTCTCATCTGAGTTCATCCTTTAAATCTATAAATCAACCATTCGGCCTTGCATTGAATACTTCTGCCATATATGGTCTGGAGGCCCCGCTGTTCGTCTTAAGGTCCTCGACAAAATCCAGAGACGGATATGCAGTGTGACTGGCCCTGATCTGGCATCTCGTCTACAGCAGTCGCTCTCTCACAGTCGTGTCGACGCCTCCTTATGTCTTTTCTACAAATACTTTCACGGTAAATGCTGCGACGAGCTACTTTCGCTGGTTCCCAGACTGCATGAATTTAAAAATGCTACTAGGCTGGCATCACGGTCCCACCCTTTCACTGTCGAAACGGTTAAATGTAGCTGTCTTATCTACTCCAATAGCTTCATGTCTTGCACCTCCCGTCTGTGGAACACCCTTCCTCTTGCTTCCCTGCGACTTATAGTCTTCAAATATTCAAATGCAATGTCAGTCAACATCTTCAGATGCCTCGTCCTTCTCTTCATCCTTTCCTCTTTCACGCCTCTTTACTCTTTCTCCCACTCTATGTAATCCCTTGCGTGCTAGTGGCACTCCCACCTTGGTTGAGGTGAAATGCTTAAAAATAAATAAATAAATAAATGAACAAATAAATAAAATAAAACAAATAACTTCAAACTTTGTTTAAAATAGATTAAATAAATTCAAAAATAAAAACAAAAAGTTCTCCCAGAATGCACCAGAAAGCAGACTCAGCGCCAAAAGATGCTAACGACCGATGGAAGGCGAAAAAAATCCAACTCCTCTCTCCGCGACATTGCTTGGCATAATACGAAGTGACTTCTTCCTTTTATCGCACGCAACATTAAAACACTTTTAACTAAAATAAACAGTACACAAAGATAAATAAAATTGCATGATTTTAATTTACAATTAAACATGCTTTTAGTGTTATTTCTGTGTATGTTTTTTTTAATTCTGTGAACACGAGGCTATTTCTGCTGCTACG
The DNA here is from genome assembly GCA_964036315.1 of Acanthosepion esculentum. NCBI lineage: Eukaryota > Metazoa > Mollusca > Cephalopoda > Sepiida > Sepiidae > Acanthosepion > Acanthosepion esculentum. Next base: position 71,791,208 of record OZ038511.1, on the reverse strand, counting down.
ATGTGAGTGGCCCCATGTCATTTGATGACCCCCGACGTACCAAAAGCATACTATTTAACACATATTTCTATACATCCATTCGATAAGTACAGTGTAGACTAAATTTCATCCGAACAAGCTCCGATCAAAACCTATTACATACGTATACTATTCGACTGTATTTGTATTGATGTCGTGCGAGGCCCGAAGATGAGAAAGACCAAATACAAATAAAAAGAAAGCCGCTTTTCGGGCAACACTTGTCAGGTAACCCTTGCCAGCAAACCATTACCAGGCGACACTTTGTTGTGAATGAATATGAAACAAACGACAAGGCATGCCACAAAAGGAATTAAATGTGATATTGAAACCAGCTATAAGAAGAATGTGTTTTAAGTCTATGTGTTTTTATCTCTATACGTTCTTTTTTATAGATTCAGATATTTAAGTAAATGCTCTGTTTATAATAAACAGTATTAACAACATTTACCGGCCTGAATATCCGAGAAATTGTCATAGAAAATATGCGCCCTCCGACAGGAATCGAACCTGTATCCTATACAGAACCGTCATATAGCCTGACGTGCTTTTACCGATTTCGCCACAGAGGGGCGTTCGGTTAGCAAGGTCGATTTTACTGTTTTTAAATTACAATTTTCCATGATTTTCTCACGTACATTCATATCTGCTCGATGCGTATCCAAATGTAAACAAATGACGTCACACATTATGAAATGGACAAAGTCCGACAATTATTTTAAGACATTTTATGTTTATACATTCATAAAAATGTCTTAAAATAATTGTCGGACTTTGTCCATTTCATAAGAATGCGTTTGTTTGTTTGTTTGTGTGTGTGTGTGTGTGTGCGTGTGTGTGTGTGTGTGTGTGTGTGTGTGTGTGTATCTGTGTGTGTCTGTCTGTGTTTGTGAAACAAGTGTGTGCGATACACACGTTTGTGTATATGCGCGTGTGAGAGAGTTCAAAATTCAACAGAGCGGCGTTCTTTATCGACGTCGACTACGTCTGGAAGCAAGAGTTAAAAAGGGATAATAAAAAAAAAGAAAGAGAGAGGATATGGTTGTCTATTTAAAGAGCGCCCCCTAGCGAGCGTTTTAGCAAAGCTAAGTGGGATAAGCCAAATCTTCACCGTTGCAAAAACGAAATATGGTCAAACGTACTGACTGATTACTCTGGATTATTTCTTTTAACCGAAACTAGCAGAAACATTTATGGGTTCCCACGCTAACTATTTCGAACCATTATCCCTTTTTCGGTCCACGGTTTTCTCCTGAGGTGATCGAATCAGTCAATGACCTCATTCTTTTTCTTATGGATATGTACCTTTCCAGTTTTTTGGTTGTGGGAACAGACGCCCGACTCTCTCAGACATTTCTTCGCCAACTGGTCCATTTATGTTCTACTGTGTGTGTTTTTTTGCTTTTTTGCTTTTATTCCTTTTTTACGGCTTATCAACCCTTTGTACGTTATTTAAAGCCAGAAAATACTTTTAGATTTTTTTTGGTGGAGATGTAATAATGATTTAGTGATGCAAGTCTTACTAATTAACTTATAGCTGGGGAAGAAAAGAGGTGAATGCATACCTTTCCCAAGATTATTTGCATGTAAGTGACGAACCCAATATATATATATATATATACATATATAAAAAGTGAGCCGATTTTCGAGCAGCACTTGTCAGGTAACATTTGTCAGGTAACATTTTTCAGGTAACATCTATATTCTATCATTAAAGCCTTTTCTTTGTAAACAGAAGGACTTTATATTAGGCCTCCAACTAATTACCATTAATTTTTTTTTTTCTTCCCACCAATAAACTTAGTCCATTGTTTTTTTATTGTTATATAATTTACTCTATTTACCTCCATTTAGCTCTGTTAAGCGTGGTTCGAAACCGGTTAGCTAGCCCGTTTTTCATTTTTACTTTTATTATCATGAGTGGTAATAATAAAACTAATTTTTGTCTGTTCATGGCAGTGATAAAATTTTGTACCACCAAACATATCTTGAAATATATATATATATATATATATATATATATATATATATATATATATATATATATATATATATATATATATATATATATATATATATATATATATATATATATATATACGAGGGTCACTCAATAAATAAGTTGAATTTTTCGGTATAAAGACTTCTAATACTTCTAATACACTAATACAGATAGAAGCTTACTCTTTTTTTATTTTTTTTTTTTTGTTTTACTTCTTTTTCACGTGGATTTAATTTCTTTTGCAGATTAAAAAATAACTTTGAGAAATTTGGCGATTAACAAAGATGGCCGACCAAGAAACATGCTCCAGGATTGAACAGCGGTCAGTTATCACGTTTTTGGTTGCTGAAGGGTGCAAATCAGTTGAAATTGATAGGAGAATGTCAACTGTGTATGGTGCCACATGTTTCAGCCAAACAAATGTCTGCAAGTGGGCTAAATTGTTTAAAGAAGGACGGAGCAGTGTTGAGGATGAAGACAGGCCTGGGAGGCCTACAGAAGTGAGGTCTCCTGAGGTGATCGAATCAGTCAATGACCTCATTCAGTCTGACAGAAGGGTGACAGTGGATGACATTGCAAGGACTTTGAGCTTATCTGTTGTGACAAACGCAGGGGTCATCAGTCAGAAGGAATCATCTTGCATCATGACAACGCAAGGCCTCACACAGCAGCCCAAACGGTGCAGGCCTCAACGAACTGGGCTGGGAACTACTCCCTCATCCCCCTTACAGCCCAGACCTTGCCCCTTCAGACTTTCACCTGTTTTGTCCCTTGAAAGCGTTCACGAGAGGCACGAAATTTAAAAGTGACGTTGAAGTCAAAAGTGTTGTGAGCGACTGGCTGAGACATCAGTCCAAAGATTTTTACGTTGAGGGAATACGGAAGCTTGTGCACAGATGGGAAAAGTTTGTGACAGTTCTGGGAGACTACGTTGAAAAAAAAAAGTAAGCTTCTATCTGTATTAGAAGTCCTTATACCGAAAAATTCACCTTATTTATTGAATGACCCTCGTATATATATATATATATATATATATATATATATATATATATATATATATATATATATATATATATAACGAACCCAACGGGGATTGGAACTCGGCTCTCTGATTAACTATTTCGAACCATTATCCCTTACAATACCCGCACAGTCAAGGTTATAGCACCTGGTATTCACAAGCGGTCACTCGTCTAGGTACTGACCAGGCTCGATGTTGCTTAACTTCGGTGGATCGTTTGGGAACTGAGAGAAAATTACAGTAATTTCGCGTAAACAAGGCAGCAAAGACTGCAAAAGAGGTTATCTAAACTGTACGTAAAACCTTTTCCGGGAAAAACAAACAGTTCGTACGGTCACAAGCTAACTTCTTTTATGTGCGCTGTCCCTTCAGGAAGTCGGCGATCATGGACCTCCACTACCTCCTGTCCCTTGTCATTCTTAATAAGTTTTGTTATTTCTTCCAAACCCTGTTCTGCCATCCATTTACTCAAGCCATCAAGTTTGTTACACGCTGCTTTCCTCTGTCTCTCTTGCCCTCAGTCTGTCCTGTGAGTATCAGATTTTCCAAGCCCTCCTTCCCCATTATGTGCCCCAGAAATTTTAACTGCTTCTTCCTGATGTTAAGTATTAGTTTCCTTTTTGTTTCCATTCTCTCCAAAACCACGTCTTGGCTCACTTTTTCGGTCCACGGTTTTCTCAGCATCTTTCTGCAGAATCAGATTTCTGTTGCATTCTTCTTCATCTTTGAGCAGATTTGTTCAGCATTCGCTGCCATAAAGGAGGTTTCTTTGTTTCTAACGAAATGTGGCTGAAAAATGATGGCTGTCCGTCGGTTTGGACGCACGTACTCAAATACACGAACATTACTGTTATGTGCCTTCGAACAAGTAGGCTTCAGTTTCACAATGGAGACATGCATATTTCCTTCATTGTGAATGGCTTCGCTAAACAGTGTCCATTATATATATATATATATATATATATATATATATAGAGAGAGAGAGAGAGAGAGAGAGAGGGAGGGGGGGAGAAAGGGAAAGTGAAATAACTAGGAGATTTAGAGATGAACAAACTGAAATAGGTAGGTAGATATAACAGACTGAGATATGCAAATACGAGAAGTCTGAGAGTGAGAGAAGAGAGAGCGAGAAAGTTACAGACTTAGATAGATAGATAGAAAATATTATATATATATATATATGTATATATGTGTGTGTGTGTGTGTGTGTGTAAAATGTGTATGTATATAAATATATATATGCAATTTTTTATATATATTATTTATATATTATATATGCGCGGTACTTATTGGAAAGCGCTCAATATCAGTGATAGAGCTAACATATTTAGTTGGATTGATGTGATCTATATATATATATAGAGAGAGAGAGACAGAGAGACAGAGAGAGAGAGAAAGAGAGTGAGAGGAATAACTGAGAGATATAGAGATGAACAGACTGAAATAGGTAGGTAGATATAACACACTAAGATATAAAAATACGATAAATCTGATAGTGAGAGAGAGACAGAGCGAGAGAGTTACAGACTTAGATAGATAGATAGATAGATAGATAGATAGATAGATAGATAGATAGATAGATAGATAGATAGATAGATAGACTGAAAAAGACTGAGAAAGAAAGAAAGAAATTATTATTATTATTAATAATAATAATAATAATAATAATAATAATAATTGCTTTGATTTCTGTCGTATACTCATTTCCTTTCGGGTCCCAAACGAGACCTAGAACCAGAAATGTCACCATTTTTCACTGAACATTTTTGTTAAAAAAATAAAATAAAATAATCAACCTAAAAATATACACATTTTACAGAGATAAAATCCCTCCTAAGGTGTAAGCCGTAATTATCAGAACAAATGTTTGTATTCCTTTAGAGCATAGGCTGCCAAGGATCCCTTCAATCATTTTATCGGAACCTTTTCCAATTAAACCCAACAGAATCTGCATTTGGGGTTAACATAATTTTTCAGTATTTTTGCCTGGTAATTTCTAGTTTGCAAACCATGTACAGCAAGATTAAAACCATTAGTTTCAGTTTTTAACCCTGAACTAAGTAACCATTTATGGGTATGGTTTTTCTACAAGAGTTTGTTAGGTACAGGAATAATATTGACCATCAAGAGGCTTATCTTGCTATCGTTTCTGCGTTTGGCATAATGCATTTGCTTTTGTTTTCTTTCTTTTAGCTTCTTTGCTGCTGCAGTAGGTCGATTATGGTTCATTTGCTCTTCTTCGTCCACTTGAAATTCCCTTTTGAAATTATTGGCTTCTTTTATTACAGAAGAAAGTTCCTTGTTTAATTCATGTTCTTTGACACAGCTCATCACCCAGTCTTCTGCAGTTACTACGGATCGTTGAAGACCGATTGTTGTCGTTTCGTAAGACAGTTCTAGTTGAACTAATCCTCTGGCTCCTTCGGATCTGAACGCGTACTGCATCGACCTTAGAGCGATGCACGCGATGGCAAGTGAGACGGTCTCTCGTTTTGACATACATTCGCTTAATGTCAGCCATGATGAAGTTAAGGATATTGAAACCGTATAACACCAGGGGGACGCACAAAGTGTTTATGGCTGATATTCTGTTATCCGAAATCAACACGGTATTTATTATTATTATTATTATTATTATTATTATTATTATTATTATTATTATTATTATGAATATGAGAAATTGAAGCAAGTAGTGTTTAAAAGGTTGTCGGAGCTGTTAGAAGGTTTCATCTAACATCTGGCTTGTCATGTGAGCCGTTCAGTCGTTCCCAATACTATAGTGAATCAAATGAAATATTTTAAGAAACGTTTAAATTATTTTGCTTCATTGAACTTGACTGGAGCGCTTATCTGGCCTTCAAGAGACGGCCAAAATTCTGTTATTCAACTCATTGATTTGTTTACTATTTTGATCGCGTAAGGCGAAAAAATGATGTGTCGACAGTTTAGCGGTTATCGGCATAGAAAGTAGAATCGCTGAGCCGAGTTCAACTTCCAGCCTTGCCTGTTGTATTCGCAGTAATTCCTTTTCAAAAGGCATAACTCTCTCTCTCTCTCTTCTCCCATGACAACACCAGTTATGTGCCAAATAGTGATATATTCTAGGCCATCGTTTCTCAACCGGGGTTACCCGGAGCCCTAAGGTTCAGCAAAAAGTCCGCAAGGGTTCCGCGAGAACACATGAGATAACCTAATGCACTTTTGACTTTTTATTTCTATCAGATATCAGAAGACATTAAGTTTTATTGAATCCCATCTGGAGGAACTGTAGATCAGATTTGAAAATTATTTTCCTTCCCTTTCAACACAGGTGTACGATTGGGCGCGGGGGCCATTCTCTGAATCTGATATTCATCCTGAGAATTTGACATTAAAAGAAGAACTTTGCGAGCAGCAGTGTAATCGTACACTCAAGATAAGATTTACAGACCTATCTCTCGGCAAGTTCTGAATTTCTGTGAAAGAAGAGTTTCCAGCTATGCATAGGAAAGCAATTATATTGTTGCAGTTTTCAACGTCTTACATGTGTGAGCAAGCCTTTTCTTATTTAACAAGCATCAAGAGCAAAGACAGAAATCGTCTCCTCTCAAATGACTGGATCCAACGAACGCTTTTATCCACTCGTCTGTGTTTATTCTAAAGTTCGAAATCGAATTAAGTATTTGTGTAACAAAAGACAGGCAGGGGCTTCACATTAGAGAAGTATGTTTCACTTTATCAAATGGCTCTGAAAGTAACATTTTCTTAGCCCATTTATTGGTTCACAGGACATTTTGCCTTGGTTTACCTTATGTCTTTTCAACATTACCAGTAAAGGATAAAAAAATACAAAAAACTGATGCAGTAATTATCTGTTTTCGTTCTGTTTACATTTATATTATAGGTATTTGATGTTGGTTACTTATGTTTATTTTTTAAGTTAGAGTTAAGAATTTTTTTTTGTGTGTGAATGAAAACTCCCCGATGAAGTAATATAAATAAACAGTATGAATTTTATTTAGCATTATCGAAACATTTGACAAATAAATATTAATTTTTCTTAAACCAGTTCTTCAAAAATATATACTATGATATTTACCATGTGAACTACGATGAAAATAAAATAAGAAAGATATGGCATATATTTTTATTTTTGAGCAGAGGTTTATTGATACATGTAATTTATTTTAAGGGCTACGCAAGGGTAAAAAGATTGAGAAACGCTTGTCTAAGCACTGTAAGCTATAGAGCAGGGACGGCCAAACTTAATGTAAGGGTCACATACGATAAAGTTCATATGTTTGAGAACTGCAAGACAGGAAATTAGGATTTAAATTCTTAAATATTTTTACTATGAATATTAAATTTACGTTTTAATCTAATGAGGTCTCAATCCATGCCCAATAAATAATTATTAAGGTTGAATTTTTTTCCAATTTAACTTTTAAATTTACTGTGATTAAAAAAGGAGCTCAGACAACATATTTCCACGAGCCGCTTAGGCCACCCCTGCTATAGAAGCAACATGAAACACTGCTAATATCCTTCCGCAGACGCCATGGATATTCACAGATAATATAGAAAAGAAATCTGTGGAGAGAGCCATCATGGTTTATGTTATGAATGGAGAAAGACTACACTGAATTCCAAATAATGAAAAAGCCAATAGGAAACCATTCCACTATATTTACCAAGAAATCATGGCAATTCACAGATAATAAAGAAAGGGAATTTGTGAAGAAACATCCTCGCTTACATCCTGAACAGGGAAAGGCTACACTACACTCCAAACCGGGGAAAGGACAATGGTAAACCAATTTACTAAATTTCCCAAGAAGCCATGGCAATTCACACATAATAAAAAAGTGAAGTTGTGAAGAGCCATCATCGTTTACATCCTGAACAGAGAAAGACTCCTCTAAATTCCAAAACATGGAAAGGGCAATGGGAATCCATTCCACTATCTTTCGCAAGAAATCATGTCAATTCCCAGATAATAAAGAAAAGGAAGTTGTGAAGAGCTATCATCGCTTACATCCCGCACAGCGACAGAGTCCTTTAAATTCCAAACAATGGAAAAGGTTATGGTAAACCACTCCAGTATCTTTCGCAAGAAGTCATGGCAATTCCCAGATATTAAAGAAAGGGAAGTTGTGAAGAGCCATCATCGTTCACATCCTGAACAGAGATAGACTCCTTTAAATTCCAAAACATGGAAAGGTTAATGGGAAACCATTCCACTATCTTTCGCAAGAAGTCATGGCAATTCCCAGATATTAAAGAAAGGGAAGTTGTGAAGAGCCATCATCGTTCACATCCTGAACAGAGATAGACTCCTTTAAATTCCAAACCATGGAAAGAGTAATGGGAAACCATTCTACTATATTTCCCAAGAAGTCATGACAATTCACAGATAATAAAGAAAAAGAATCCACAGAGAAGTTTTTTTAAAAAGCTATGTGCTGGAAGTTCGGCAGATTAGGCTGCATTATGCGATATAAAACGATGGAGACTGGGTTTCAAATTCAAGCTGAGGTTTCGGATGTCGTTTATTTCCGCTCCCTAACCCAAAAAGAAAAAAAAGGTTATGAATGAGATAAAAAATGTTTAAAAGGAATTTAATTTGATTTTCTTAAAAAATACGTTACTACGTATGGAAGATGCTGTAGCACCAATTAATAAATATTTTGTTCGACGATTTAGATGAGGGGCGGAAACACCGCGGACGGCGAGACAATAGGATTTTTTTTCTTTTAAGAAAGCGTAAAAGGTGAAGAATCGAAGCAAAAGAATGACGGAAAAAAGAAAGGAAGAAAGAAAGGCAAAAAAGAGAAAGGGGAAAAAAAACGAATAGAAAAATATAGATAAAAACAGAAAAATAGAAAAAGAAAGAACGAGACAGGAATAGATAGAAAGAAAAAGAGAAAGAATGAAAGAAATAGAAAAAGAAAGTAATAGTAAAAGAAAGGAAGAAAGAGACAGACGAAAAGAAAGAAAAGTATAGTTTAGTAAATATCAAGTCAGATAAAAAGAAAAACAAATAGAAAAAGGAAGAACGAGACAGGAATAGATAGAAAGAAAAAGAGAAAGAATGAAAGAAATAGAAAAAGAAAGAAAGTAATAGTAAAAGAAAGGAAGAAAGAGACAGACGAAAAGAAAGAAAAGTATAGTTTAGTAAATATCAAGTCAGATAAAAAGAAAGACAAATAGAAAAAGGAAGAACGAGACAGGAATAGATAGAAAGAAAAAGAGAAAGAATGAAAGAAATAGAAAAAGAAAGAAAGTAATAGTAAAAGAAAGGAAGAAAGAGACAGACGAAAAGAAAGAAAAGTATAGTTTAGTAAATATCAAGTCAGATAAAAAGAAAGACAAATAGAAAAAGGAAGAACGAGACAGGAATAGATAGAAAGAAAAAGAGAAAGAATGAAAGAAATAGAAAAAGAAAGAAAGTAATAGTAAAAGAAAGGAAGAAAGAGACAGACGAAAAGAAAGAAAAGTATAGTTTAGTAAATATCAAGTCAGATAGAAAGAAAGAAAAACAGAATAAGGAAACGGGCAGAAAGAAAGAGTCAGAATAAGACTGAAAGACTAAAATAAATAGGAAAATAAAGAAAAAGACAGAAAAAGAAAGCAAGACAAAGAAAGACGAAGAAAAAAGAAAAAGAAAAAGTGTCGTTAAATATATATCAAAACATAAAAATAAAGAAAAAATAGAAAAAGAAAGAAAGAGATAAAAAGAAAGTGATAGAAAAGAAATGGATAAAGAAAGAAAGAAAGAAAGAAGGAAGGAAAGAAAAGTGTAGTTGAATAGATATATAGACAGAAAAAAACAGAAACAGAAAAGAAAAAATAAAGAGATAGAAAAGAAAGAAGTTTAGTTTAATAAATATCAAGTGATAAATAGACAGAAAAACAGAAAAAGAAAGAAAAAGAAAGAAAGAGATAGAAAAGAAAGAAAGCAAGAAAGAAGTGTAGTTCAATACATATCAAGTCATAAAAAGAAAGAAAAAATAGAAAAAGAAAGAAAGAATGAAAGAGACAGAAAAGAAAGAAACTTGAAGTTTAATACACATCAAGTCATAAAGACACAGAAAAATAGAAAAAGAAAGAAAAAAGAGATAGAAAAGAAAGAAAGAAAAAAAGAAAGAAGTGTAGTTTAATACATATCGCCATAAAAAGACGGAAAAGAAAAAAGAAATAGAAAGAGATAGAAAGAAAGTATAGTTTAACAAATGCTTCGTAAGTTGCCCTGTATATTTTTATCAACCATGACATACTCGTTTAGTTGGCTGATTTGTTTAACGGCACATCAACTCCTTATGGGTCATTTAATGCTGAAATGTAATTTTCTTGTGAGCTTTGAAGTAATAAAAATATATGTCATTCTGCTTTCACAGTTGAATCCATCTGTCAATATTTCTGAGATGAGGCATTGTAATTATTTACACTATTTAAACTGTTCGGACTGCCATATTCACGACGCTCCGGCCCATTTTTTAAATTTTTTTTTTTGGGGGGGGGGGGGTGATTGGAATTTCGAACTGGACTCTTTATTTCGTCCACTGGGGTAGATTGTTCTCGTTCCACGTGTCATGCATCTTCCGGATGTCTCAGTTATCTCCCTTTAACTCAACTCTCCAAGTTCTTTTTTTATTCATTACTGCTATAGGCTGGTATTGAATTCACAACTCTTTGGGTTAAGTCACTGGATCCAACGAACGCTTTTATCCACTTGGCTATGTGTCTTTCAATATGGCAACAAAGATTAGGATAACAGTCCGCACAATGTAAATGGTGTAAATATAGTAGATGACACTGAGCTGTTCTGCATGTACAAGTGTGTATGGACAAATACTAGAGGCGGTGATATGTGTTTTTATGTTTCGTGTGTGTGTGTGTGTGTGTGTGTGTGTGTGTGTGTGTGTGTGTGTGTGTGTGTGTGTGTGTGTGTTTTCAAAGTTATTTTGGAATACAGTTCGATTTAAGAAATTACAGGATATTATAGGGATGAATATCGATTGGTTGATTCTGTTTAGCGGCATATCAACACCTCTATGGGTTATTTAATGCCGAAATCTAAATAACTGGAACACAGTTTTATGGACAGTATTTACATTAGTCGGACTATTGTCCTCATCTTTGTCGCCATTTTTGTCACAACGTTTCGGCCGTTGTACGCTCCGGCCTTCTTCAGGTGGTTGGAATTTCGAATCGAACCCTTTATTTCGATCACTGGGGTAGACTGTTCTAGTTCCACGAGCCATGTTTGATGGATGTCAGTTATCAGTTATCTCCTGCTAATTTTCCCTCTGAAAGTTCTCCACTGCCTGAACCGGGTATTGAATTCACACTCTTTGGGTCTATCACTGGATCTAACCAACGCCTTTATCCACTGTGCCATGTGTCCTTGAGGGTTCGGTTCGAAATTCCAACCACCTGAAGAAGGCCGGAGCGTACAACGGCCGAAACGTTGTGACAAAAATGGCGACAAAGATGAGGACAATAGTCTGACTAATGTAAATACTGTACATAATACCTCATCTCAGAAATATAGACAGACAGTTTTATGGCTTCAACTAAATATGTTTTGAACCCAATTGTTTGCCTTTAACTACAGATAATTTTTTTTAAATGGTCATGTACTGTGGGTTTTATTTATATGTATTGCTGGTATTTTTTACTATGAAAACGTATTTTTATACTTTCATATTGTTTTGTTTGGGGGTCACTATTTGCCCCCATAGTTGGGACCCTAACGGTTGTTACCAGCCAGGGCCAGGGGTGGGCCTGGGAACAACAGCAATTAAAATTCATGCAATTAATTCATGCTCCTGAAAACCTCCAGTCTCCCAATCAGAGGCCTTGCAGCCGGATCTAGTTTATCGTCATACCCAGGACTTGACATATTTGGTCAAGGAAGAGCGGATCTTCATTATTCCTCTGATACAACGTCATTCAGTAAACTGCCATACGTGATGCTTGGGCGATCATGTCTATTTCGATTCATGAGAGACTAGGCAGAAGATATTCCCGCGGTAGACTGCCGTCTTATTCTTTAATAGACTGGTTGCCAACCAAGGCTATATGATCCATTTTGTCCTGAAATTCAACCCATAGCTGGGCGAGCGGAGAAGAGATGGATTCATATCTTTTCCCAAGGTTATTTTCACATAAGTTAAGAACCTCACTGGAATTAGAACTCGGTTCTTCGATTCATCACACCTAACATGTAGTTTATTGTTACCTATCGCATCTACTCCTCGCGTAACTATTGTGATGAAGGCCTAATCAAGAGCCCTCTGCAAGAGTTAGGTTTTAAGCTAGTAAGGAATAGTTGCAAAAGAGTACGGAATTTACTTCATGCTGGCTGCTATCGGCGTTTCGGATAACGCATCGCTTATAAAAATCAATGGGTTTTTTTTTGTATTTTATCTTTCTTTTTCTTTTTTCTTTCTTTTATATCTTTTCTTTTTCTCTTTTCCTTCTTTTTCTTTTTCTTTTTACTTTTACTTTTACTTTTTTCTTTTTGTCTTTTTTCCTTTTCCTTTTTGTCTTTTTCTTTTTTCTTTCTTCTTTTTCATTTTTTCATGTTTTTATGATTTTTATGTCTTTTTTGTTTTTTATTTTTTTTCTCCTTTCTTTTTCTATTTTTCTTTTTCTTCTTTTTTGTTCTATCATGTTTTTATGTTTGTCTTTTGTATTTCTTTTTTTCTTTTTCTTTTTTCTATTTTTCTTTATTTTCTTTTTTCCTTTTGCTTTTTATATTTTTCTCTATTTTCTTTCTTTGTCTTCTTTTTCTTTTCTTTTTTCTCAATGCTGAACATATAGAAGACTTTATTAAACCAGTTTCAAAATACCGAGTACCTCTCTTCATCATGTTCCATTTGTTTGAGATTGCAAAATTAATTTGTTTTTGTTGGGATTATTTTGTTTTGTTTTTCTCCCTATCTTTCGCCGTGTTCTAATTATTTCAAGCGTGCGAGGAACTGAGATGATATGACAAATTGGTAATTTTCCTGAATACTTGTCATTGTCTGATTAATCCATCGAGATCTTTGGAACACCATGGAAACAGAAGACGGTTCTCTCTAATTGGAAACCGGAAGGGAGTCCACCAAACAGCGATATCCGAAACCCCTTTAAATAATATACAAAGGGTTGATAAGCCGTAAAAAATGAAAGTTGACTTTAGAAGGAACTGGAAGTTCAATCCTAAACAAGAAACACGAAATAGACCTGTTCAAAAGAGGAGTGTATCTGATATATTTTTTCTTTTGGGTTTTCTAGCAGTCAGAACGGAATGGTCCATCATATTGTTTATCTGGGCTTGTGGTGGGGTAATCCCAATGGACTGGTCCATATTAGTTATCTAAGGTAGTGGCAGGGTAATCCCAACTGAATGGTACATATTACTTATTGGAAGTAGTGGCAGGATAATCCTAGCGGAATATTCCATATTAGTTATCTGGGTTAGTGGCAGGGTAATCCCAACGGACTGATCCATATTATTTATGTGACGTAGTGGCAGGGTAATCACAAGGGACTAGTCCATATTATTTATCTGCGGTAGTGGCAGGGTAATCCCCACGGAATGGACCATATTATTTATCTAATGAAGTGTCACAGTAATCCCAACGGACTGGTCCATATTATTTATCTGAGATTGTGGCAGGGTAATCCCAATGGAGTGGTCCATATTAGTTATCTGAGTTGGTGGCAGCGTAATCCCAACGGAGTGGTCCATATTATTTATCTGAGGTAGTGGCAGGATAATTACAAGGGACTGGTCCATATTATTTATCTAAGGTAGTGGCAGGGTAATTCCAACGGAATGTTAATGTTTCATATTATTTATCTGAAGTAGTGACAGGATAATCCTAACCATATAATTTTAATATTAATTATCTGGTGTAGTGGCAGCGTAATCCCAACGGACTGGTCCATACTATTTATCTGAGGTAGTGGCAGGATAATTACAAGGGAGGGGTCCATATTATTTATCTAAGGTAGTGGCAGGGTAATCCCAACGGAATGTTAATGTTTCATATTATTTATCTGAAGTAGTGACAGGATAATCCTAACCATATAATTTTCATATTAATTACCTGGTGTAGTGGCAGGGTAATCCCAACCGACTGGTCCATATTATTTATCTGAGGTAGTGTCAGGGTAATCTCAACGTGCTGGTTTATATTATTTATCTGAGATTGTGGTAGGGTAACCCCATCGAACTGGTCCATATTATTTATCTGAGTTGGTGGCAGAGTAATCCCAATGGACTCGTCCAAATGAGTTGTCTAAGTTAGTGACAGGGTAATCCCAACGGAATGGTACATATTATTTATTGGAAGTAGTGGCAGGATAATCCTAGCGGGATATTCCATATTATTTATGTGAGGTAGTGTCAGGGTAATCCCAATGGACTGTCCCATATTATTTATCTCGGGTAGTGGCAGAGTAATCCCAACGGACTGGTCCATATTATTTATCTGAGGTAGTAGCAGGGTGTAATGAACGCACTAAACAACGAATTCACACTGGAACAAGCAAAATTATTCTTACAAAGGTTTTTCCAGTTAGTATATCTGACTCGGCTGGTTTGGGTTCTTCTAAAATCTTTTCCTAGCTAGGTTGAGCTATTTTTAGAACTGGAATAAAGAATCTATCGTTGCTTTTAGCTGTACTCAATTTGAAACAACAGCAGCGAAGTTCTTTGGCTAAATATCTCTGATTTGACGTGTCAGGCACACTTCTATTTAGTGCCCCAATGTGTTATACATTTAACTGTTCTAATTCGTGTTCCTATGCAATCTTACAATTCTGCACAACAACTTCAAGGACAAACTTTTCTTCAATTGAACATTGTTCTTAAGAACCACTTGTAAATTTTCTATTCTCAGCCCTATCTTTTATTTTATTTTTTACTTTTTTTAATGACGAGGAAAAATGGTGCGGTGTTATCACAAGAGGAGATTTTTCAACTTGAAGGCACATTGAAAAACAGCGCCATTTCTCCCGTTTGAATATAATGCTTTCTTTTTCTCCATAAACCCAAGCAGCATCTCCGATGTATCTTCTTCTTCTATATTACCTTGCAATCAAAACGGAATGGCTCATTATTTATCTGACGTAATGGCAAGGCGTAATGTGCGTGCTTTTCATCATTTCACCCCAAACAAAGCAATTAAGATGCAAATAATTACTAAATCTGAAAGAATATATTCACTGAGTGATTCGTATTTTACAGTTTATCAACACTTTACAGGTTTATTTAAAGCCATAAAATATTTTTAGATTGTAAGATTTTTTTTTTTAGATAGTAATGGTTTAATGATATAAATCTTACTAATTAACCCATAGCTTGGGGAAAAAGATGTGTACTCATAACTTACCCAAGGGTATTTACTCGTAAGTGGATATAACGAACCCAACGGGAATTGGAACTCACCTTTCTGATTAACAATTTCGAGCCATTATCTATTACACCGCCCGCACATCCAAGTTTAAAGTATTCCCAAGCAATCATCAATCTTGGTACTGACCTGGTTCGACGTTGCTTAATTTCGGTAATCGTTCGGGAACCGGTCTTTCAACATGATGTGGCCGTAAGCCCGCCCGGTGAAAGAATCAGAGAAAAAGGAACAAGATATTATTGGTGGAGTGGGAGGCAATTAAAAAAAAACAGAAATTATGAAGACAGAAGATAACGATTGACATTGCACTTACATTTTTGAAGATCAAAGGCAATAAAGACACTAGAATGCAAAGTGGTTACTGAGTATTAGAGAATATGAGAAAAACTACTATTAAGGAGATAGAACAATAAAAGAACAAGAATTAAGAAGACAAAAGATAACGATTGACATTACATTTACATTTTTTGAAGATCAATGCAAACTAGAAAGCAAGTTGTCGGAAGAGATTTCTATAAGCGAGATGTACGATAGAAGAAACTGTTAGCATATATTTTATGGTTACATCTCGCGATTTCAAATGTAAAATAATGAGACCTAACTGACAATCTAGTACTGCTCTTAAATTCGTAAAGACGAGATATCAAAGAAGGAAGCAATATTTATTTTTCAAATACAAAAATGTGGCACAAGGCAAAAAGGGGGAACAGAGGAAGGTTGGTTGCACGCTCTTGAAGTTTTCGATCAAGATGTTCCCAAACGTCCTGTACTGGGTTCATGTCAGGACATTGGGATATCCATGGCAGTAACTTGATTCCTTGCGACTCCTTCCAGGCCTTTGCTACTTTTCTCGCATGAAATGGCGCTTCATTTTTTTGAAAATGGTAAAACATTCTTGTCAATCTGATTGGTTTCTAATAATAGGAGTAGTCCTTTCTCTAATATTTGACAGTTTTTTTGGACTATTCAACCGCTCGTCAATAAGAATCAGCTCAGATTTCCCTCCAAACTGGACAGAGCCCCACACCATTACTCCAATCCCTCCATGTTTCACGGTCGCCTGCAGACAATCAGTGTTCCAAATCTCATTCTGATTTCTCCAAACATAAACCTGTCTCGAATTCGAATATTGGAACAATTTACTTTCATCTGACCAAATTATAGACTGACAAAATTCATAATCTTTGCTCTCGAATTCTCTCGCCCAGTCCATATGCCTGTTCCTGTTAACCTCTTAAATCAAGAACTTCTTTCTTGAAACTCTTCTTTGATAGCCTAGCTCTTTCAGAGTCTTTCTCGTCGCATATGGTGACATTTCCATGCTGTTGGCGACATCTTTGACGCTCTGACAACGGTTTCTGATGACTTCCCTCTTCAGCGTCCTTTTCATTCACTCATACACGATGTTTGGTCTTCTTGAACGTTGTTCCACGCGACAAAGGCCCTCTTCATTAAATTTCTTGACAATATCATTAACCGTTTGATAATTAACCTGGAAAAGTCAAGCAATTTTTTCTATTTGACTTGCCACACTGATACCATCCTATTATTTGCCCTTGTTGAAATTCACCAATTTCCTTACTTCCACGAACTTTCATTGCAAAATATAAGTCAACTATCGTTCATAGATTAGAGTAGCTTGATACTAACACGGTACTGTCTGAAAAAAAAAAGAAGATACGTTATTACACAAGCCAAAATTGCTGTAATCTAGGGTAGCTTAAAACTTATCATAGCCCAATGTAAATAAAAAAATCTATTAATTCTTTAGAAATTGCTTTGGTTATGTTTCTGATACAAAACTACTGTACAGTCAGGAACTTTTGAATATCTGGACAATGAAAAGTGTACTTAAAAGGAAGATCGAAGGTCATATGACAAAGTGCTGATAGCAGACACGGAAAAGCTACAGAAGGTAACGAAGGAGAGCGAGGGACTAAGCATAAACTACATAAAGACAGGATGCATGGTCATCAGTAAAAGGATGAGCCCGAAATGCGATTTACAGGTCGGGGACACTCAAATCAAACAGGTGCGGTAATTTAAATATCTGGGAAATCTTCTGACAGAGGACGGTAAGTACGACGCTGAGATCCGAAGACGTATTGGGATGGCCAAAGACGCATTCCAAAAGTTAGGCAGAGTATTGCGAGACAGGAGGATTTCGTTGGTAACAAAGAAAAGAATACTAAACTACTACGTGATATCTGCCCTCCTTTACGGCAGCGAATGTTGGACGGTCTCCTCAAAGATGAAGGCAACGGAGGTATGGTTCTACAGAAGGATGCTAAGGATACCATGGACCGAGCGTGTGAGCAACGATGAGGTTTGGGAGAAGATGCAAACAAGCAAGAAGCATATACTTAACATCAGAAAGCGGCAGCTGAAATATCTGGAACACTTAATGAGAAAGGAGGGCTTGGAGAATCTGATACTCACAGGGCGAATACCTTTAAAGAGAGAGAAGGGAGAGTAACGCGTGACATACCTAGCGGGCTTAAGCAAGTGGAAGACAGAACACGGTCTGGGAGAAGTAGGAAAGGGACATAACTTATTAAGAGCTACAAGGGATAGGGGGAAGTGGAGAGCCATGAGCGCCTACGTCCTGAAGGGACACGGCACATAGAAGAAGCGGAATCAACCTGACTAAATTTATACTTTCAGCGAGACGCTCCTTTGCTGTCTGTAAGAAAATCGCTTTTTATGGTTCATAATTTTATTTTTAGACGAAGATGAATAGCGTTCTAGGAGACATATTACTACGGTGTCTATTTGGATGAGGTTCGGGGAGAAATGTCGAGTCAGTTGTTAAGGTACGTTATTTGTATTATAGGTAATTTCATGCTCAATCGATTTGCAGGCGCAGTTCATGTAGATATGATTATCGACGTTTATATATATTTACTTACATAAGCTAAGGCACGGCAATGATGTAGGCATCGACCTGAAATGAGATTTTAGAAAATATAAAAAAAACTAAATGGAATTTTCGTAAATAGCATGTCTTATCTCGCAAATGAAACTGCCTATCTCGGTCAATTTAAATAGCTATTTACAAAGGCTATTCACAAATACTCTTTAGTATTGAATAAAAGTAGGTCAGAATAAACATACACACACACACACACACACACACACACACACACACATATACATATATATATATATATATATATATATATATATATATATATATATATATACATATATATATATATATATATATATAAAGGAAGAACAGTAAGATATATAATCCGGTGTTCTTATAGATATTTTTATTTTTACACAATAGTGCTCAATGTAAATTTACAGAGCATTAATATTATAAATTAACTGACTTAAAATATGTTTTTTTTAGCTACACAGTAATAACCATGTTTCAAAAATGGGAGCTAAAAGCTTCGAATTTAATTTTGTTATTAAATTAAAGACATTAGTTCCATTATTTTTTTAAATTTACAGTTTTAAAGGCACGGCAAAGATTCACTCAATTATGAACATTTTCCGTAGCTTTAAAACTGTAAATTTAAAAAAAATAAGTTACTCCAAAATTCGCTTGACGAGGAAATGGAACTAATGTCTTTAATTTAATAACAAAATTAAATTCGAAGCTTTTAGCTTCCATTTTTGAAACATGGTTATTACAGTGTAGCGAAAAAAAACATATTTTAAATCAGTTAATTTATAATATATATATGTATATATATATATATATATATATATATATATATATATATATATATATATATATATATATAGGCAGCATATCTTCATTCAAGCATGTTTCAAAAAATAATATAGACATATGTCTATTTTTATAATAATCATTTCTATTTCTCTAATTATCTTCTTGATGTTAAGTTTAAGTTCATCAAGAAAGGCGCCGTAGTTCTTGTTAACCCAAGTACTTTCGATCTCCTCCAAGTTCATTCTCAGGGGTGAACTGCACAAACAAACTATATATACGTTTTTACCGAAAGTATCTTGTCAGACACGAAGGAAAAAACACGTCCTAAACATAACGTTTTAAAACCAGCTACAGACGTGTTTATACGTCGATCTTGATTCTTTTTTTTTTAATGCCCTTCTGTGCTTAAACGAATCCATTTGTCAACACATACATCTCGTAGCGGTGTTAGACACAGCTTGTGTACTTCAAGGTGATACTTACAAGACAAATCGAAGGCAAGAGTGACAGAGTAAAAAAAAACTCATAGCTTACCTAGTTTTAAAAACAGAAAAAGATTTCCTAAAACTTCGTACCAAAGACAAGCAATTTCTAGGCACTACCAAAAATTCACAAATCGAGTGAAATAAAATCAGCTATCCAGACACAAAAATCTGAATACATTAATATTCCAAACCCCAGTGTTCTTACATTCACACCCATAGTAGCAGGATCAGTCTGTCCAACTCGCAAACTCAGTAATCTAATAGACACAATACTACAACCATTTACTAAGCAGATTAAAAGCTACATCAGAGACGATATTCACTTCCTTAGCTCCATACCACAAAATATAGATCCGGGAACGCTTATGGCAACTTTTGACATTATATACCCCATGAATTGGGTAAACAGGCAGTCTCATTCTGGATTGAAAAACATCCAGAAATACTACATCCCAGATTCACTAAGGAATTCATTATCGATAGTATAGACCTAATTCTAAACAATAACAACTTTGAATTTGACAACAAAAACTATATTCAAACCATAGGTACCGCAATGGGAACGAAAATGACACCAAAATATGCCACCCTAACATTAGTTTACCTAGAGGAAAACCTGTATGAACAGATAGAACAAATATATGGGAAAAATATAAAAACACACTTCACTAAATCTTGGAAACGATACTTAGATAATTGCTTCATTTTCTGGACATCCTCATGGGGCGATATTAACCAATTCCACACTTTACTTCAGAATTTACACCCAAAAATCAAATTCACCCAAACATTTAATCTTAACGAATTACCATTTTTAGATATACTCATTAGAAATAGAAAAAACACATAACCACAGATATCTACCTCGAACTAACAGACACCCAACAATATCTTCATTTCAAGAGCCATCACCCAAAACACTGTCTGAAATCCATCTCCTATTCCCTAGCACGTAGAGTTTAACCTACAAACACCTCTGAAAAACCAGCCTAGAAGAACTACATAGAACTGTAAAAAAACGAGGCTACTCCACAACACTAATAAACAAAGGTTTTGGACTAGCAGAAAAATACCTTTAGACCAACTATGAAACCTAAAGAAACGTAACGTAGATAAACTCTAGCATATGTCTCAACATACAAGAACAATCCCGAACTATTTACAGAAATTACAAAAAGTCTAAATCTACTTAACAAGAATGACAAAATTAAAAATATTGTAAAAACAACCAAAATAATTAAAAACAAAGGCCAATCTAAAAACCTGAAACACATTAACCTCATCCAACTCACAATACAGGGAGTTATAAAATGCAAAAAAAAAGATGTGTGTTTGTGATATCATTATAGAAGGAAGCTCCTACACTTTAGAAGACTCCACAACGATATTCACAATGAATAAAAATGTAAACTGCAACTCCAAAAATGTGATTTATGCACTCAAATGCACAAAATACAAGAAGTCAAATATAGATGTCAGTCAAGCACTAAACAACAGCGTTTCCCTTCACAAAAGCAACATCAACTTACCACATAGCAGAAACTTTTTGTATCACAACACATGTACAAATGTAATCAAGGTAAATTTAAAAGTATGCCAATATATCAAACAGACATTTATTCTTACTTATAAATACAAGAAAAAACGTCATAAAGAAATTTAAACCAACCCTAAAGAGATAATAACCCTACGCACATAAACACACACCAAACATACTAACAAAAACAAATAGACTACTCAAAAGCACACACACAAACCTACACAACATAGGATGTGTGTGTGTATATATATATATATATATATATATATATAGAGAGAGAGAGAGAGAGAAAGAGATAGATAGATAGATAGATAGATAGATATGTATATATTTATATGTGTGTGTGTATATATATATAGGTGTGTATATATGTGTTGGGTGTATATATATACTGATTCCTTATAATAAGACAGTATGAAAAGGGAATATACATTTGTATACCAGCAAAAACACACATGCACACACAATACACAAAAATGGTAAATGATCTAAGAAGATACAGAGGTCATAAAAAAATAAAATACAAATAAAAACGAAGACATCCTTCTTCGCCCTTTCTCGGACCAATCCTAATTGTTTTATTACCCCTTAAGCAGAAAAACTCTTTTGCCACCAGTTCAAGAAAGACTACTACACAAAGACAATGGTTAGATATCGAAAAACATAAGGAAAATTTTTAATATGTGGAAATAATTTTAAATAATATGTGGAAATATTCACTCTTTACCTGAAGAAGGTCGCGATACCGGAAACACGTGTAGCAAAAATATGGAAAAATAATATATATATATATATATATATATATATATATATATATATACATATATATATATATATAATTAAAAGGCTTAAACACTAATATTCCATGGTCATAAATTATTCCATTGGAATCGTAAATACGATCCAATTCATCAGATCTACAATTTCAAATTTTTGAATTTGTAGGTCTGATGAATTGGATCGTATTTACGATTCCAATGGAATAACTTATGACCATGGAATATTAGTGCTTAAGCTTTTTATTATATCCTTACTCTGTCCTGGACATTGAGTTCTACCTGGATTCTATCCTCTTGGAATTATTTTTATACATATATATATGTATGTGTATGTATGTATGTATGTATATATATTTAGATATTTTAGATATATGTATACATATGTATGTGTATATTAACCACTAATATTATCTCTCTCTCTCTCTCTCTCTCTCTGTATATATATATATATATATATATATATATATATATATATATAAAATCCATATTATAACCAGAAACGTTCGCGGTTTCTCTCTTCTTTTTAGTATATATATATATATATATATATATATATATATATATATGTTAACGGTAACAAATCCGTTGTTATATAATCCAAGTGGATCCTAGTAATATAAAATATAAAAATATTAAAACTCACCCACAATAAGTGCTAAATGTATTTATTATTACAGAGCAACTAATTAATAAACAATAAAACCCGA
This sequence comes from Acanthosepion esculentum, assembly GCA_964036315.1. Taxonomy (NCBI): domain Eukaryota; kingdom Metazoa; phylum Mollusca; class Cephalopoda; order Sepiida; family Sepiidae; genus Acanthosepion; species Acanthosepion esculentum. The sequence goes on along the minus strand of OZ038511.1, from coordinate 71,768,576 downwards.
AATAACCTCAAATGGGAAATAGCCTATTTCGGCAGACAAAAGCACCAGTCATCTGTCTAATAAATCCGGGCGTGAACTGAGTTCGTGTCAGAAATAGAAAATTAACTGTGAAGCTGAAGAAAAAGTCAAAAAAACTAATACAGAATTTATCCATTTCAATGTTTCAGTCAGACAAAAGGCACGAGCCAGGAGTCAGGCGAGGGTGGAATGTATTTGTCTTAAGGGAAGAAGTTTTATAAAATTAAACCCGAATATTAATCCTTTGACAAGAGGAATAAAATGGGGTTTAAAAATAACTTTCAAATATATAGATAAAAGGATGTAAGGGATTAATGGAAAAAGAGTTGGGGAGATCTTAGAGGAGGGGAAAGTTTACAAATTATAAATAGAATGTAAAGAGGTAAAAAAAAGTAGGAATAGAAATTAGAATTACTTATACTTTCGATATTTGAAGAGTAAGAGGGGAGTACAACAGTATGGAAATATAGTAGCTAATTAAGTTCAACCTACATTATGGTAATTTGAATACATACATACATATATATATATATATATATATATATATATATATATATATATGATGAAATATAGTCTTAAAGTGTGCTATATTTATGGGATAAAGTGCTCAATATCGGAGATAGAGCGTGTGTAAATATAAAAGTGAACATAGAAGTCAACACTTAGAGGCGACAGTCTGTTTCATGCTAGTGGCCTGACGATTGCATCTAGCATGAAACAAACTATCGCCTCTAAGTGTTGACTTCTATGCTCACTTATATATATATATATATATATATATATATATATATACAGGGGTTGGACAAAATAATTGAAACACTTGTTAAATTCAAAGAAAATTTATTTAATATGGAGTTGGTCCTCCTTTAGCCTCAAATACAGCTTTAATATGTCTAGGAATGGAATCATACAGCTTCCTGACTTCATCCAGAGGAATTTTCAGCCATTCTTCCATTAATACCTGCTCCAGCTCTTTAAGACACGATGGTGGAGGATAGCGGCTCCTAATTTGTCGCTCCAAAATGCACCACAAATGT
>OZ038511.1:71605021-71765021 GCA_964036315.1 Acanthosepion esculentum | reverse complement strand
TTACATGAACAGATAAATATATTGAAAATACATTCAAGACCCTATTTCATTTTCAATGCGAAATAAAAAGCACATGAAATATTCCAAAATAGAAGAACCGTCCTTCCTGACAAACCTAACGAATCAAAAAATATATTATGCTACCCACTAACTCTATCACAACAACAACCGAAAAGAACTTATCTAAACTCAAATTTGACACAACTACATCTAAAACAATCAAAGACTTAATCAATAAAAAATAAAACAACTAGTAAAAACTTGAAGGAGGAATTTACTCTCTCAAGTGCAGGAATTGCCATAATGAATACATTGGAGAAACCTCAAGAAGTTTAAACAAGAAACTATATGAACACAAAAGGAACATTTTAAATAACAAAACGTAATGGTTGTTCACCGTAGCAAAACGGACCACAGTTTTGACATGGGGAATGCTACTTTGATCCACTGAGACGAAAATGTCTGGAAAGTGCCTTGATCTCAATTTCAGCGACAATAAATTTGCATCCAGGCTCTTACAATATATCACTATTGTTGATAGATTTTATATTGTCACAGTGTGAGATAGTCAGTGACAAAGATTATGAAGAGAAAAAAAAAAAGAATACAAATGATTTCGGCTAGATTGAGAAAAAAAAATATTCTCTCAAAAATATTCTTTCAAAAATTTTGAAACTACCAGTGTCTCTCGTTTCGTGTGCACGTGTAGACCTGACAATGTCAACAAAGCCTAGTCCGATGAAATTCTAACAGATGAAACCCGTCACAAAAATAACCTTTCCAGTTTGTCATATTTTTCTAAATACCATCTATAAAATGGCGCAGCTTGAAAACTGAACGCAATCATAGACACAATATCCCTTTACATTTCATAACACAGCGTATATATATATATATATATACCCTGATGTTAGTTTTATCTAAGCGGCATATGTTCACGCCGAACCGCTCCATCAATACACGATCGAGATCATCATTTTTTGCTTTGTGTAGTGCTTTTCTGTTTTCATTAATTTCTGTTCATCACTTTAAGCATAAAACTTTACCAATTCCTTCTTCTGTTTCTGTAGGTCGGATATGGTGGTTGTTCCAACGCCAAACTCCTCAGTCAAGCGCTTCACACACCCCTGTCTATTTTTTTTTTTTTTGGAAAAGATTGACTTTCTATGATATTGATGAACATAAATGCTTTCTTTTTTCTTTTCACTATACATATTGATATCTGAAGGACTTTTTGCCATTTTGAATAATATCTTTACTGAGCACGAAACGCCTGGTAAGTAATCCACGTACGAAGCTGTTATAGTGGCGATTGTTAACAAAAAAATTAGCATCAAAGTAGACTACGTAGCTGGGCTGAAAAACTCCAACTCAGGGCAGATGAGATCATTTACAACAACTGCACATCACGTAGGGACCTTAGCAGTGTTTTCTGAAATTTTCCATTTGTGGCAAGTCATGTCTTGAAAAACTCTCGGAGTTTGAAGGTTTTCGGATTTGGGAATTTTGAATAAAGGATACACAACCTGTATTAACATGTGAAATGAACGATTTGTTTGTGTGTTGGTTGTTTGTTTTTTTTTGTTTTTTTTTTAAGCTTGACCAATAGCTTGATTTGTTTCTCACACACACATACACACACACATACACACACACACACACACACACACACACACACACACACACACACACATACACACGACTCTAGAAATTCGTAGGTGAACCTTTTGGCATTTTTTCAATCCATTCTTCAGGAGATTATTTAAATAAGGTGTATTTAAGCAGTAAGAATTCTTTCGAACATATTTGGTTGAATAATACAGTGCAAACCCCGGTTCTCGAACGTCTCGCATGTCGAACAAATCGGTTTTCGAACAGAAAATTCGAGATGAAAATGCCTCGGTTATCGAACAAAATTTCGGTTCTCGAACAACATTGCCGAACTGAGCCGAACACTACCGAGTTAACCCGAATGAAATCATTTCTTAGTCAACCGCCATGTTGTATACATTCGTGTGTTGTATCGAGCTTTTCTTTTTTAATTTTATTGTACTGTGCCTTTTTTTTTCTCTACATTGATTCCTATTGGAAAAATAGTTTCTGTTTACGAACATTTCGGGTTACGAACAGCCTTCAGAAACGAATTAAATTCGTGAACCTAGGTTCCACTGTATAAGGATATTAAAGTGGAAATCTAAAATAATGTGGTACATGAGGACATCAATAATTACAGTTGAAGTTGATGCCCTGGGTTTGATTGGAAATGGTTTCGATAGACACATTGAATGGATTCCTGGTAACCCACACCTTAAAGAAATAGAAAAAAATGTTCTCACAAGTACAGCTTACACCAAGGCTTCATCTATGTAAGGTATGAGTGTGGTCTTAGATTGTTCTTTTCCTTTTTTTAATTTTTTACAAAGATGCTCAGTGGAAAATGTCATGTAATGTCGCTTTGAAGATCTTCAAAAGCTATAAAAAATAAAGAGGAACCTCCGTTATCGAACGTCTCACATGTCGAACAAATCGGTTTTCGAACAGAAAATTCAAGATAAAAATGCCTCGGTTATCGAATAAAATTCCGCTTCTCGATCAACGTTTCCGAATTGAGCCGAACCGAGTTGACCCGAGCCGATCCGAGCTGAACCGAGTTAGCCCGAGTCGACCGCCGTGTTGTATACATTCGTGTATTATGTCGAGCTTTTCTTTTCCAATTTTATTGTACTGTGACTTTTTTTTCTCTACATTGAGTCCTATTGGAAAAATAGTTTCGGTTTACGAACATTTCGGATGACGAACGGCCTTCAGGAACGAATTAAATTCGTGAACCTACGTTCCCCTGTACTGACAAGTTTTGTCTAATCAATCTTTATTAACTTTTTCAAATTTCCGAATTAGTTTCATACAATTGGTAAATTTACCAAATTTATTTTATATTTCCGCCCGAGTAATTTCGAATGTTGCTATATTCGTTTTCAAGGCTTTCATTTGTTTTTAATTCTGTTCCATTTTAAGTAACTGTCATTTAAAGAATAACGAAATCTTTGAAAACGAATTTAGTAACGTTCGAAATTACTCGGCAAAAATGAATTTTGGCAAATTTACCGAGTATAGAAAACAACTAATTCGAAATTTTGAACAACTTAATCAAAGATTGTGTCTTTTATTTTTAATCAGTTCGCCCCAAGCAAGGCGATAATGCTACTAATACGCAAGGGGCTACTGGAAGTGAAAGAGAATTAAAATACTTTAGAAAGAAACGCAAACCCAATCCTAAACAGGAAACAAGAGATTAACTTCTACTTCTGGTCAAAAGACGTGTGAACTTACTTGTGAAAATGCGTAGAGACTGTCTAATTGATGTAGACTGACTCAGCAAATTACGTCTGCTTTAATGAATTTGAAATGTTAACGTTCTGTTTCAGTTCTCTTTAGCAAAGACAAAACTAATTGGTAAGATGTTTTCACCTGTCAGATGCCAGCAGCTGCTTCCACAGAAAAGTGACAAATCAACTTGCAAGTTGGCCTCAAATGAAGAGAATTAGATGGAAATCAAAAGTGCTATAATAAAAGTGCCAATTTCTTCAAGACTTGGACAGTCAGCCATACTGGTGAGAATGCTGTGGAGAGACATCATCAATACACCCTGATAGGGCATGCCACATAAAAATACGTATACCAGAAAAGAGTTAAAGAGAGATGATAAAGAATCAGAAGTTATCTGGAATAATAAAAAAGGAAGTTGTGGAGAGCCTCGATCAGTAAAAAAAATGGAAGTTGTGACGTGCCTCTATCCTAAAAAGGTATTATGCATAAAAGAAACATAAGCGGTATGATAAAGAATCAAAGGTTAGTTAGAGTGACAAAATATAGGAAGTTGTGGAGAGCCACCTTCTTTGAGCACTTTTTTTCCCCATGAAGACGTTTTCAACGTGCTCCTCCGTGCTGGCTTTAGTATGCTCGTCAGGACTGAAGTACGGTGAATTTTCTGGCAGAATTTGACAAGTAGCCAGGAAATTCCCTTGAAAATTTTACAGAGGAAAAAAATTTCCAGTGTTTTGGAACGCATCACATCCGGTCCTGGGTATGACGATAAACTACATCCGGCAGCAAGGCCTCTGATCGGGAGGTTTGAGCAACTTAGAACTATCTTTTATTTGCTGTTGTTCCCAGGTTCACTCTGACCCGGGGTGGTAGCTCCTGTTAGGACCCCAGCCATGGGTAAATAGTAAACCCGAATCAAAAACAAAACATCATGAGGGTATAAAAATACGTTTTATCGTAAAAATTACCAACAATACATTTTATAGCAAAATACCCGGCAATACAATTTTATAGTAGAATTAACAACAGTACATTTTATAGCAAATTGACCAACAATACATTTTATTTGTAGTCAAAGGCATACAATTATATTCAAATTACATTTAGTTGAAACCATAAAACTATTTAAATTTCGGCATTAAATAACCCATAGAGGTGTTGATATGTCGCTAAACAAAATCAACCAACAGTCGGGTCGAGTTCTTCACTAATTTTTCGTTGGAATTTTTTCGCTGACTCGTGAAAAATATCCACAAAACGATTAAAATATCTATCTTCGTGCACAGAAACATATGAAAAAACATATGGATGGCAGAACGGAGCCAAAAAGGGATGTTAAAAAAACAAAAGTTATTTAGAACAACAAAAGATAGGAAGTTGTGGAGAGCCATGATCGCCCATATTTAAATGGGGCATAGTACATAAATGAAGAAACATGGATGGCAGAACGGAGACAAAAAAAGTGGTATTAAACTACAAAAGTTATTCAGACCAAAAAAAGAGAGGAAGTTGTGGAGAGCCATGATCGCCTACATTTATAATATATAGGGTACATATAAAATTATGAATGACAGAAAATTGACAAAGAGGGATGATAAAGAATCATTTGGAGTAAAATAAAAAGGAAGTTGTGGAGAGCCGCGATCAAAAGTTATTCAGAGCAATAAAAGTTAGGACATTGTGGAGATCCATGATTGCCCACATCCTGAAGATGCATGGTATATAAAAGAAGTAGACACATACAAATGACTGAACAGAGGAATGGTAAAGCGTCAAAACCTACTTCTCCTGTCGTGTCTCTTCAGAGAGAAGGAAGATTATGATTCTCCACAACTTCCTATCCCGTGTCTCCTTTAGCAGCCTTTCTCCCTTTGTCAAAACTAGCACCAACGGTTCTGCCATTCATTCACACAAGCTCGTCGGGTAGTTGGCTCGATGCTTACCCCTGTCTTTTTTGCCCTCAATATGCCCTCAGAGTGTTAAGTTTTCCAAGCCCTCCTTCCTCTTCATGCGTCTATTTCTGATTCTGTGTATAAGTTTCCCTCAAGACATCAACATTGCACAGTCGTTCCATCCATGGAATTCTCAATATCCTTCTGTAGGATCACGTTTCTACCGCCTCCAGTATCCTCTTGATCTGTTGTGAGATTGTCCAGCCTTCACTGCTAACAAGATTTATATCACATAGCAATTCAGCACTCTATTCGTTGTCTCACCACCCTTCTCAGTTTCTGTTCTGGCTTCAAAGTCGTTAGGAAGTTTTCCTTTTTGGTTTCAACATACCTTTTGTATGTAAACTTCTCCAAGCCTTCTCTCTTCATCATAGAAATTTCAGCTGTCTATTTCTGAGGGTATAAAAATACGTTTTTATCGTAATGATTACCAGCTATATATTTGTATATAAAAAAATTACCAACATTTTATAGCAAAATAACCAACGATACAATTTTATAGTAGAATTACCAACAGTACATTTTATAGCATAATGAATAAGAATACATTTTATCTGTAGTTGAAAGTATGCCCCATACTTTCGGCCTTGTGCCACATCTAAGCTACGCTTGGAAAATCACTATATATGGAGAGCTCGACGTGGTGTAATGGATAGCAAGCTTGTCTCGCTAGAACAATTACGACTGAGTAGTGAGTTCGATCCTCACTAGGTGCCCCATATTTTCGGCCTTGTGCCACATATATGCTACGCTTGGAAAATCACTATTTAGTTGAAGCTATAAAATTGTGTTCAAAATATTTAGATTTCAGCATTAAATAACCCATAGAGGTTGATATGCCGCTAAACAAAATATACCAACCAACAATACCTATTTATAGTATATATTTAGTTGAAGCCATAAAATTGTGTTCAAAATATTTAGATTTCGGCATTAAATAACCCATAGAGGTTGATATACCACTAAACAAAATCAAGCAACCAAAAATACCTGTTTATATTATATATTTAGTTGAAGCCATAAGAATTTCAGCTATTTATGATGTTAAGTACAAGTTTTCCTTTTGTTTCCATTTTCTCTATAATTTCTTCGATGCTTATATGTTCTTTCCATGGAATTCTCAGCATCCTTCTGTATTGTCAAATTTTTGATCATTCACTGTCGTTTATAGCAAGAAACAATGCAGCAATCTTATTGTTTCTAACGAAATATAAATTCTTATTGAAGACGGTTCTAGCAAAGTCTAGCGAGGTTATCTTATCTAAATAATTAGTTGTTATTTTTAGGTTTTACTTTGAATTCATTCTTCTCCATCGCAATTATCAGCACTGTACGTGGAATTATCAATTCCATTTAATCAACTTCGTAATTTTCTTCCCTTTCACCCTGCTAGTATTTCAGTAATGCAGCTGGCTGCCCTATTCGATTGAGCCTGGGGATAGTTTATTAATACTTCTATTCCTACCCCCAAAGTCCTGAAATAGACGAGAATCTCAGAAAGAAAGAACTAGATTGAAAAATGTCCTGTGGATCGATGATCGACCCTCCTGGGTACGGCGATAAACTATATTCGACAGCAAGATCGGTGGGGGGATTGAAACTTTTGAGATGCGTGGAACCACCTCTTAATTGCTGTTGTTCCCAAGTCCACTCTGACCCAGGGTGGTAACATCGTTTAAGGTCCCAGCTATGGGCAAATAGTGACCCCCCCCCCCCCCGAGTACATTTTATAATAAAATGAGCAACAATAGATTTTTTATAGTAAAATGACAATAATTGCACCACTAAAAAAAAAATATAAAAATACATTTTTCTAGTAAAATTACCAACAATACATTTTATAATCTACAAAGTATATATGTAAAAAAATACTTAACTTTATCCTCAAAGTATAAAATTATGTAAAAAAAATTAAATAACCCATAGGTGTCAATATGGCGTTAAATGTAACCAACCAACAAACCTATCAGATAAGTTAACTGGGAAGGTCAAAAAGGACTAGACGTTCATCCTTTGTTTCCTGTTTAGGAAGGGGTTGCTGCTTGATTTCTTCTTCGGAGGCCTTAATAATGGTGCTGCTATGAATTTTTGGTGATATGTATGGATGGTCACTACGTCTCTTCATACTGAGGGTTCCGTTTTGCCAGTTTTCTGGTTGCTGTTCCTGACTGGTAGTTAGGCGCCTCAACTCTTGCGTAGCGTCTTGAGAGGTTGCTCTGATCACAGGTCGCATAATATCGAGGTTCTTGCAGTGCCATGTCATTCATGGATGGGTGTCCGTGCAAGCAACCCCAAGGCCACACTATGCTTCAGTCTGTGCCAATTCCCAGCACATAGACGACCGACAAATGCTACTATTCTTACCCTTTTCCTAATCTAAATAATACCACATGACAACAAACAACCGGCGAAAACCAGCAAACCAGCTCGACAAAAAAAAAACAAAAAAAAAACTCATTCCTCTTCGAACAGGACATTCTAGATCTATTAACTGTTAACAAACTTGAAATATATTAACTGTTAACATTTAATATATTTTAACCTTGAAAATGGCTAAATTTATAGCCGAAAGCGCTCGGATAAAAGGAACATTTGGACAGTTTTTATATAATTTATCATCTGAAAAGAAAAAAGTTATTAGATCACATAAGAACTTGTATAAAAAAACTAAATCAAAGCATCTTGTCTGTCATATTCAATGACCGGGCGTCTAGCCACACTGAAGAGCTGTGATACAGCGCAACAGTCTGTCTGTGGATGACAATATATAGACTCCTGAAAAATTAATTTCAGTTCATCTCTCTGGTTGAGGAAGTGTGGGTTTGTAAACGGCTATTATAGCAAGAATTTTCGGTAAAGCGAATCGTCCTCTCAGTTACTGTGTATTTATCTAATAATAAATACGCTAAAATTCACCTTCGTCCCTGCCATGCGCCGACGGCTTAGTGGTAGAATCTCCAACTGTCGGGTTTCCATCCTAGCTAGAGGCAACCGGACGTCTAGCCTCACTGAAGAGATGTGATACAGCGAAACAGTCTGTCTGTCGATGACTATATATATATATATATATATATATATTGTCGATGCTAAGTAAATGAACCTAGTGAACAGTTTGTCTTCGATTTATTACACGTAGGTATAATGGGTGGCAATGCAAAATATCGCATTAAAAACAGTTTGAAAAACGATCCTCGCCCATCTATATATTCGTACTTACCTTTTACCTGCATTGTGTCAAAATAATGCTTACGTATATAATTTCAAATGATTTCAAACCATTAACACAATTAAAACATTTTTTTTGATATTCTGTTTTTTGAGTTTAGCTCGGTATTTAGTACAAGGCGTACACGCCTGTAGTACTCCTTTCTTACTTTCGCCTTCATTTGGGGGTGTTTTTTTTCCATCTCCTTCACTAATTCCTAGATACTTATAAGCTTCATCATGCTCCAATTCTCTAATTTTCGTGACAAAATCTAAATCTATTAAGGGTGCTTCTAAAATTCTACCTTTCTTGGATGTTACTTTAGCACATTTATCTAAACCAAAGTTCATACCTATGTCGTCAATGAAGTATTTTACAATATTAAGGAGGCCCTTCAACTCACTGTCGTCTTTGGCAAAAGTTTGAGATCATCCATGTAGAGTAGGTGATTGAATATTTTGTTATTTATTTTGTAACCATAGCTACTGTTGTTCAGTTCATGCGTAAGGGGGATTAAGGACAAACAAAACAGAAGGGGAGACAGAGAGTCTCCTTGAAAGATTCCACGTCGGATATTTAGTCGGTTGGATATGGCAGTGCCCCTGGTGTGACAAAGGTATAGTTTGGTGTTCCACATTCCCATGTTGTGCTTAAGGAAATTTAATACCACAGGGGAGACTTTGTACATTTCCAAAGTCTTAAGGATCCAAGAATGTGGAACACTGTCAAAGGCTTTACGATAATCAATCCACGTTGCACTGAGATTTCTACGTCTGCTCCTGCAATTTTCCAGGATCATTTTATTTATCAGTAATTGATCTTTGCAGCCATATGAACCCCTCCTGCATCCCTTCTGTTCCAGCGGAAGAATGCTGTTTGTTTCGAAAAAGGAGTAAGCACGGTTCGTCAGGACAGACGTGATCAACTTATACGTTGTGGAGAGACATGTTATCGGTCAATAATTTTTCGGGTCATCTATTTCATTTGTTTTTGGTATGAGGTATGTAATACCTTCAGTAATCCATTCCGGGATTTTGTGGGGATTATTTACAAGCGTTGATAATGTTTTCGCAAGTATTTTGTGGATAGACGAGAGATGATAAAGCCAGAAATTGGGAACCTTGTCATTTCCTGGGGATTGCCATTTTTGCGATTTCGTTAGAGCTTGCATAATATCATCTGTGGATATATTTTCCCATTCTTGCAGAGGTGTATCTGCATATTTTCGGCCTTGTGCCACAGGAACACTACGATTAGAAAATCACTTAGGGTAATTCGATGTGGAGCAATGGTTAGCAAGCTTGTTTTGCTAGATCAATTACGACTGAGTAGTGAATAGTGGCATTGGGTGCCCCATATTTTCAGCCTTGTGCCACAGGAAAACTACGCTTAGAAAATCACTTAGGGTAATTCGATGTGGAGCAATGGTTAGCCAGCTTGTCTTGCTAGATCAATTACGACTGAATAGTGAATAGTGGCACTGGGCGCCCCATATTTTCGGCCCTCTGGCTTCGCTTAGTAATTCACTTAGTGCAATTCGATGTGTAGCAATGGTTAGTCAGCTTGTCTTGCTAGATCAATTACGACTGAATAGTGAATAGTGGCACTGGGTGCCCCATATTTTCGGCCCTCTGGCTTCGCTTAGTAATTCACTTAGAGCAATTCGATGTGGAGCAATGGTTAGTCAGCTTGTCTTGCTAGATCAATTACGACTGAATAGTGAATAGTGGCACTGGGTGCCCCATATTTTCGGCCCTCTGGCTTCGCTTAGTAATTCACTTAGTGCAATTCGATGTGGAGCAATGGTTAGTCAGCTTGTCTTGCTAGATCAATTACGACTGAATGGTGAATAGTGGCACTGGGTGCCCCATATTTTCGGCCCTCTGGCTTCACTTAGTAATTCACTTAGTGCAATTCGATGTGGTGCAATGGTTAGTCAGCTTGTCTTGCTAGATCAATTACGACTGAATAGTGAATAGTGGCACTGGGTGCCCCATATTTTCGGCCCTCTGGCTTCGCTTAGTAATTCACTTAGTGCAATTCGATGTGGAGCAATGATTAGTCAGCTTGTCTTGCTAGATCAATTACGACTGAATAGTGAATAGTGGCACTGGGTGCCCCATATTTTCGGCCCTCTGGCTTCGCTTAGTAATTCACTTAGTGCAATTCGATGTGGAGCAATGATTAGTCAGCTTGTCTTGCTAGATCAATTACGACTGAATAGTGAATAGTGGCACTGGGTGCCCCATATTCTCGGCCCTCTGGCTTCGCTTAGTAATTCACTTAGTGCAATTCGATGTGGAGCAATGATTAGTCAGCTTGTCTTGCTAGATCAATTACGACTGAATAGTGAATAGTGGCACTGGGTGCCCCATATTTTCGGCCCTCTGGCTTCGCTTAGTAATTCACTTAGTGCAATTCGATGTGGAGCAATGATTAGTCAGCTTGTCTTGCTAGATCAATTACGACTGAATAGTGAATAGTGGCACTGGGTGCCCCATATTCTCGGCCCTCTGGCTTCGCTTAGTAATTCACTTAGTTCAATTCGATGTGGAGCAATGATTAGTCAGCTTGTCTTGCTAGATCAATTACGACTGAATAGTGAATAGTGGCACTGGGTGCCCCATATTCTCGGCCCTCTGGCTTCGCTTAGTAATTCACTTAGTGCAATTCGATGTGGAGCAATGATTAGTCAGCTTGTCTTGCTAGATCAATTACGACTGAATAGTGAATAGTGGCACTGGGTGCCCCATATTTTCGGCCCTCTGGCTTCGCTTAGTAATTCACTTAGTGCAATTCGATGTGGAGCAATGATTAGTCAGCTTGTCTTGCTAGATCAATTACGACTGAATAGTGAATAGTGGCACTGGGTGCCCCATATTTTCGGCCCTCTGGCTTCGCTTAGTAATTCACTTAGTGCAATTCGATGTGGAGCAATGATTAGTCAGCTTGTCTTGCTAGATCAATTACGACTGAATAGTGAATAGTGGCACTGGGTGCCCCATATTCTCGGCCCTCTGGCTTCGCTTAGTAATTCACTTAGTGCAATTCGATGTGGAGCAATGATTAGTCAGCTTGTCTTGCTAGATCAATTACGACTGAATAGTGAATAGTGGCACTGGGTGCCCCATATTTTCGGCCCTCTGGCTTCGCTTAGTAATTCACTTAGTGCAATTCGATGTGGAGCAATGATTAGTCAGCTTGTCTTGCTAGATCAATTACGACTGAATAGTGAATAGTGGCACTGGGTGCCCCATATTTTCGGCCCTCTGGCTTCGCTTAGTAATTCACTTAGTGCAATTCGATGTGGAGCAATGATTAGTCAGCTTGTCTTGCTAGATCAATTACGACTGAATAGTGAATAGTGGCACTGGGTGCCCCATATTTTCGGCCCTCTGGCTTCGCTTAGTAATTCACTTAGTGCAATTCGATGTGGAGCAATGATTAGTCAGCTTGTCTTGCTAGATCAATTACGACTGAATAGTGAATAGTGGCACTGGGTGCCCCATATTTTCGGCCCTCTGGCTTCGCTTAGTAATTCACTTAGTGCAATTCGATGTGGAGCAATGATTAGTCAGCTTGTCTTGCTAGATCAATTACGACTGAATAGTGAATAGTGGCACTGGGTGCCCCATATTCTCGGCCCTCTGGCTTCGCTTAGTAATTCACTTAGTGCAATTCGATGTGGAGCAATGATTAGTCAGCTTGTCTTGCTAGATCAATTACGACTGAATAGTGAATAGTGGCACTGGGTGCCCCATATTTTCGGCCCTCTGGCTTCGCTTAGTAATTCACTTAGTGCAATTCGATGTGGAGCAATGATTAGTCAGCTTGTCTTGCTAGATCAATTACGACTGAATAGTGAATAGTGGCACTGGGTGCCCCATATTTTCGGCCCTCTGGCTTCGCTTTGTAATTCACTTAGTGCAATTCGATGTGGAGCAATGATTAGTCAGCTTGTCTTGCTAGATCAATTACGACTGAATAGTGAATAGTGGCACTGGGTGCCCCATATTTTCGGCCCTCTGGCTTCGCTTAGTAATTCACTTAGTGCAATTCGATGTGGAGCAATGATTAGTCAGCTTGTCTTGCTAGATCAATTACGACTGAATAGTGAATAGTGGCACTGGATGCCCCATATTCTCGGCCCTCTGGCTTCGCTTAGTAATTCACTTAGTGCAATTCGATGTGGAGCAATGATTAGTCAGCTTGTCTTGCTAGATCAATTACGACTGAATAGTGAATAGTGGCACTGGGTGCCCCATATTCTCGGCCCTCTGGCTTCGCTTAGTAATTCACTTAGTGCAATTCGATGTGGAGCAATGATTAGTCAGCTTGTCTTGCTAGATCAATTACGACTGAATAGTGAATAGTGGCACTGGGTGCCCCATATTTTCGGCCCTCTGGCTTCGCTTAGTAATTCACTTAGTGCAATTCGATGTGGAGCAATGATTAGTCAGCTTGTCTTGCTAGATCAATTACGACTGAATAGTGAATAGTGGCACTGGGTGCCCCATATTCTCGGCCCTCTGGCTTCGCTTAGTAATTCACTTAGTGCAATTCGATGTGGAGCAATGATTAGTCAGCTTGTCTTGCTAGATCAATTACGACTGAATAGTGAATAGTGGCACTGGGTGCCCCATATTTTCGGCCCTCTGGCTTCGCTTAGTAATTCACTTAGTGCAATTCGATGTGGAGCAATGATTAGTCAGCTTGTCTTGCTAGATCAATTACGACTGAATAGTGAATAGTGGCACTGGGTGCCCCATATTTTCGGCCCTCTGGCTTCGCTTAGTAATTCACTTAGTGCAATTCGATGTGGAGCAATGATTAGTCAGCTTGTCTTGCTAGATCAATTACGACTGAATAGTGAATAGTGGCACTGGGTGCCCCATATTTTCGGCCCTCTGGCTTCGCTTAGTAATTCACTTAGTGCAATTCGATGTGGAGCAATGATTAGTCAGCTTGTCTTGCTAGATCAATTACGACTGAATAGTGAATAGTGGCACTGGGTGCCCCATATTTTCGGCCCTCTGGCTTCGCTTAGTAATTCACTTAGTGCAATTCGATGTGGAGCAATGGTTAGTCAGCTTGTCTTGCTAGATCAATTACGACTGAATGGTGAATAGTGGCACTGGGTGCCCCATATTTTCGGCCCTCTGGCTTCGCTTAGTAATTCACTTAGTTCAATTCGATGTGGAGCAATGATTAGTCAGCTTGTCTTGCTAGATCAATTACGACTGAATAGTGAATAGTGGCACTGGGTGCCCCATATTCTCGGCCCTCTGGCTTCGCTTAGTAATTCACTTAGTGCAATTCGATGTGGAGCAATGATTAGTCAGCTTGTCTTGCTAGATCAATTACGACTGAATAGTGAATAGTGGCACTGGGTGCCCCATATTTTCGGCCCTCTGGCTTCGCTTAGTAATTCACTTAGTGCAATTCGATGTGGAGCAATGATTAGTCAGCTTGTCTTGCTAGATCAATTACGACTGAATAGTGAATAGTGGCACTGGGTGCCCCATATTCTCGGCCCTCTGGCTTCGCTTAGTAATTCACTTAGTGCAATTCGATGTGGAGCAATGATTAGTCAGCTTGTCTTGCTAGATCAATTACGACTGAATAGTGAATAGTGGCACTGGGTGCCCCATATTTTCGGCCCTCTGGCTTCGCTTAGTAATTCACTTAGTGCAATTCGATGTGGAGCAATGATTAGTCAGCTTGTCTTGCTAGATCAATTACGACTGAATAGTGAATAGTGGCAGTGGGTGCCCCATATTTTCGGCCCTCTGGCTTCGCTTAGTAATTCACTTAGTGCAATTCGATGTGGAGCAATGGTTAGTCAGCTTGTCTTGCTAGATCAATTACGACTGAATAGTGAATAGTGGCACTGGGTGCCCCATATTTTCGGCCCTCTGGCTTCGCTTAGTAATTCACTTAGTGCAATTCGATGTGGAGCAATGATTAGTCAGCTTGTCTTGCTAGATCAATTACGACTGAATAGTGAATAGTGGCACTGGGTGCCCCATATTTTCGGCCCTCTGGCTTCGCTTAGTAATTCACTTAGTGCAATTCGATGTGGAGCAATGGTTAGTCAGCTTGTCTTGCTAGATCAATTACGACTGAATAGTGAATAGTGGCACTGGGTGCCCCATATTTTCGGCCCTCTGGCTTCGCTTAGTAATTCACTTAGTTCAATTCGATGTGGAGCAATGATTAGTCAGCTTGTCTTGCTAGATCAATTACGACTGAATAGTGAATAGTGGCACTGGGTGCCCCATATTTTCGGCCCTCTGGCTTCGCTTAGTAATTCACTTAGTGCAATTCGATGTGGAGCAATGATTAGTCAGCTTGTCTTGCTAGATCAATTACGACTGAATAGTGAATAGTGGCACTGGGTGCCCCATATTTTCGGCCCTCTGGCTTCGCTTAGTAATTCACTTAGTTCAATTCGATGTGGAGCAATGATTAGTCAGCTTGTCTTGCTAGATCAATTACGACTGAATAGTGAATAGTGGCACTGGGTGCCCCATATTTTCGGCCCTCTGGCTTCGCTTAGTAATTCACTTAGTGCAATTCGATGTGGAGCAATGATTAGTCAGCTTGTCTTGCTAGATCAATTACGACTGAATAGTGAATAGTGGCACTGGGTGCCCCATATTCTCGGCCCTCTGGCTTCGCTTAGTAATTCACTTAGTGCAATTCGATGTGGAGCAATGATTAGTCAGCTTGTCTTGCTAGATCAATTACGACTGAATAGTGAATAGTGGCACTGGGTGCCCCATATTTTCGGCCCTCTGGCTTCGCTTAGTAATTCACTTAGTGCAATTCGATGTGGAGCAATGATTAGTCAGCTTGTCTTGCTAGATCAATTACGACTGAATAGTGAATAGTGGCACTGGGTGCCCCATATTTTCGGCCCTCTGGCTTCGCTTAGTAATTCACTTAGTGCAATTCGATGTGGAGCAATGGTTAGTCAGCTTGTCTTGCTAGATCAATTACGACTGAATAGTGAATAGTGGCACTGGGTGCCCCATATTTTCGGCCCTCTGGCTTCGCTTAGTAATTCACTTAGTGCAATTCGATGTGGAGCAATGATTAGTCAGCTTGTCTTGCTAGATCAATTACGACTGAATAGTGAATAGTGGCACTGGGTGCCCCATATTTTCGGCCCTCTGGCTTCGCTTAGTAATTCACTTAGTGCAATTCGATGTGGAGCAATGGTTAGTCAGCTTGTCTTGCTAGATCAATTACGACTGAATAGTGAATAGTGGCACTGGGTGCCCCATATTTTCGGCCCTCTGGCTTCGCTTAGTAATTCACTTAGTGCAATTCGATGTGGAGCAATGATTAGTCAGCTTGTCTTGCTAGATCAATTACGACTGAATAGTGAATAGTGGCACTGGGTGCCCCATATTCTCGGCCCTCTGGCTTCGCTTAGTAATTCACTTAGTGCAATTCGATGTGGAGCAATGATTAGTCAGCTTGTCTTGCTAGATCAATTACGACTGAATAGTGAATAGTGGCACTGGGTGCCCCATATTCTCGGCCCTCTGGCTTCGCTTAGTAATTCACTTAGTGCAATTCGATGTGGAGCAATGATTAGTCAGCTTGTCTTGCTAGATCAATTACGACTGAATAGTGAATAGTGGCACTGGGTGCCCCATATTTTCGGCCCTCTGGCTTCGCTTAGTAATTCACTTAGTGCAATTCGATGTGGAGCAATGATTAGTCAGCTTGTCTTGCTAGATCAATTACGACTGAATAGTGAATAGTGGCACTGGGTGCCCCATATTTTCGGCCCTCTGGCTTCGCTTAGTAATTCACTTAGTGCAATTCGATGTGGAGCAATGATTAGTCAGCTTGTCTTGCTAGATCAATTACGACTGAATAGTGAATAGTGGCACTGGGTGCCCCATATTTTCGGCCCTCTGGCTTCACTTAGTAATTCACTTAGTGCAATTCGATGTGGAGCAATGATTAGTCAGCTTGTCTTGCTAGATCAATTACGACTGAATAGTGAATAGTGGCACTGGGTGCCCCATATTTTCGGCCCTCTGGCTTCGCTTAGTAATTCACTTAGTGCAATTCGATGTGGAGCAATGATTAGTCAGCTTGTCTTGCTAGATCAATTACGACTGAATAGTGAATAGTGGCACTGGGTGCCCCATATTCTCGGCCCTCTGGCTTCGCTTAGTAATTCACTTAGTGCAATTCGATGTGGAGCAATGATTAGTCAGCTTGTCTTGCTAGATCAATTACGACTGAATAGTGAATAGTGGCACTGGGTGCCCCATATTTTCGGCCCTCTGGCTTCGCTTAGTAATTCACTTAGTGCAATTCGATGTGGAGCAATGATTAGTCAGCTTGTCTTGCTAGATCAATTACGACTGAATAGTGAATAGTGGCACTGGGTGCCCCATATTCTCGGCCCTCTGGCTTCGCTTAGTAATTCACTTAGTGCAATTCGATGTGGAGCAATGATTAGTCAGCTTGTCTTGCTAGATCAATTACGACTGAATAGTGAATAGTGGCACTGGGTGCCCCATATTCTCGGCCCTCTGGCTTCGCTTAGTAATTCACTTAGTGCAATTCGATGTGGAGCAATGATTAGTCAGCTTGTCTTGCTAGATCAATTACGACTGAATAGTGAATAGTGGCACTGGGTGTCCCATATTCTCGGCCCTCTGGCTTCGCTTAGTAATTCACTTAGTGCAATTCGATGTGGAGCAATGATTAGTCAGCTTGTCTTGCTAGATCAATTACGACTGAATAGTGAATAGTGGCACTGGGTGTCCCATATTCTCGGCCCTCTGGCTTCGCTTAGTAATTCACTTAGTGCAATTCGATGTGGAGCAATGATTAGTCAGCTTGTCTTGCTAGATCAATTACGACTGAATAGTGAATAGTGGCACTGGGTGCCCCATATTTTCGGCCCTCTGGCTTCGCTTAGTAATTCACTTAGTGCAATTCGATGTGGAGCAATGGTTAGTCAGCTTGTCTTGCTAGATCAATTACGACTGAATAGTGAATAGTGGCACTGGGTGCCCCATATTTTCGGCCCTCTGGCTTCGCTTAGTAATTCACTTAGTGCAATTCGATGTGGAGCAATGGTTAGTCAGCTTGTCTTGCTAGATCAATTACGACTGAATAGTGAATAGTGGCACTGGGTGCCCCATATTCTCGGCCCTCTGGCTTCGCTTAGTAATTCACTTAGTGCAATTCGATGTGGAGCAATGATTAGTCAGCTTGTCTTGCTAGATCAATTACGACTGAATAGTGAATAGTGGCACTGGGTGCCCCATATTTTCGGCCCTCTGGCTTCGCTTAGTAATTCACTTAGTGCAATTCGATGTGGAGCAATGGTTAGTCAGCTTGTCTTGCTAGATCAATTACGACTGAATAGTGAATAGTGGCACTGGGTGCCCCATATTTTCGGCCCTCTGGCTTCGCTTAGTAATTCACTTAGTGCAATTCGATGTGGAGCAATGGTTAGTCAGCTTGTCTTGCTAGATCAATTACGACTGAATAGTGAATAGTGGCACTGGGTGCCCCATATTTTCGGCCCTCTGGCTTCGCTTAGTAATTCACTTAGTGCAATTCGATGTGGAGCAATGATTAGTCAGCTTGTCTTGCTAGATCAATTACGACTGAATAGTGAATAGTGGCACTGGGTGCCCCATATTTTCGGCTCTCTGGCTTCGCTTAGTAATTCACTTAGTGCAATTCGATGTGGAGCAATGATTAGTCAGCTTGTCTTGCCAGATAAATTACGACTGAATAGTGAATAGTGGCACTGGGTGCCCCATATTCTCGGCCCTCTGGCTTCGCTTAGTAATTCACTTAGTGCAATTCGATGTGGAGCAATGGTTAGTCAGCTTGTCTTGCTAGATCAATTACGACTGAATAGTGAATAGTGGCACTGGGTGCCCCATATTTTCGGCCCTCTGGCTTCGCTTAGTAATTCACTTAGTGCAATTCGATGTGGAGCAATGGTTAGTCAGCTTGTCTTGCTAGATCAATTACGACTGAATAGTGAATAGTGGCACTGGGTGCCCCATATTTTCGGCCCTCTGGCTTCGCTTAGTAATTCACTTAGTGCAATTCGATGTGGAGCAATGGTTAGTCAGCTTGTCTTGCTAGATCAATTACGACTGAATAGTGAATAGTGGCACTGGGTGCCCCATATTTTCGGCCCTCTGGCTTCGCTTAGTAATTCACTTAGTCCAATTCGATGTGGAGCAATGGTTAGTCAGCTTGTCTTGCTAGATCAACTACGACTGAATAGTGAATAGTGGCACTGGGTGCCCCATATTTTCGGCCCTCTGGCTTCGCTTAGTAATTCACTTAGTGCAATTCGATGTGGTGCAATGGTTAGTCAGCTTGTCTTGCTAGATCAACTACGACTGAATAGTGAATAGTGGCACTGGGTGCCCCATATTTTCGGCCCTCTGGCTTCGCTTAGTAATTCACTTAGTGCAATTCGATGTGGAGCAATGGTTAGTCAGCTTGTCTTGCTAGATCAACTACGACTGAATAGTGAATAGTGGCACTGGGTGCCCCATATTTTCGGCCCTCTGGCTTCGCTTAGTAATTCACTTAGTGCAATTCGATGTGGAGCAATGGTTAGTCAGCTTGTCTTGCTAGATCAATTACGACTGAATAGTGAATAGTGGCACTGGGTGCCCCATATTTTCGGGCCTCTGGCTTCGCTTAGTAATTCACTTAGTGCAATTCGATGTGGTGCAATTGTTAGTCAGCTTGTCTTGCTAGATCAACTACGACTGAATAGTGAATAGTGGCACTGGGTGCCCCATATTTTCGGCCCTCTGGCTTCGCTTAGTAATTCACTTAGTGCAATTCGATGTGGAGCAATGGTTAGTCAGCTTGTCTTGCTAGATCAACTACGACTGAATAGTGAATAGTGGCACTGGGTGCCCCATATTTTCGGCCCTCTGGCTTCGCTTAGTAATTCACTTAGTGCAATTCGATGTGGAGCAATGGTTAGTCAGCTTGTCTTGCTAGATCAATTACGACTGAATAGTGAATAGTGGCACTGGGTGCCCCATATTTTCGGCCCTCTGGCTTCGCTTAGTAATTCACTTAGTGCAATTCGATGTGGTGCAATGGTTAGTCAGCTTGTCTTGCTAGATCAATTACGACTGAATAGTGAATAGTGGCACTGGGTGCCCCATATTTTCGGCCCTCTGGCTTCGCTTAGTAATTCACTTAGTGCAATTCGATGTGGAGCAATGGTTAGTCAGCTTGTCTTGCTAGATCAATTACGACTGAATAGATTACGACTGAATAGTGAATAGTGGCACTGGGTGCCCCATATTCTCGGCCCTCTGGCTTCGCTTAGTAATTCACTTAGTGCAATTCGATGTGGAGCAATGGTTAGTCAGCTTGTCTTGCTAGATCAATTACGACTGAATAGTGAATAGTGGCACTGGGTGCCCCATATTCTCGGCCCTCTGGCTTCGCTTAGTAATTCACTTAGTGCAATTCGATGTGGTGCAATGATTAGTCAACCTGTCTTGCTAGATCAATTACGACTGAATAGTGAATAGTGGCACTGGGTGCCCCATATTCTCGGCCCTCTGGCTTCGCTTAGTAATTCACTTAGTGCAATTCGATGTGGTGCAATGGTTACTCAGCTTGTCTTGCTAGATCAATTACGACTGAATAGTGAATAGTGGCACTGGGTGCCCCATATTCTCGGCCCTCTGGCTTCGCTTAGTAATTCACTTAGTGCAATTCGATGTGGTGCAATGATTAGTCAACTTGTCTTGCTAGATCAATTACGACTGAATAGTGAATAGTGGCACTGGGTGCTCCATATTCTCGGCCCTCTGGCTTCGCTTAGTAATTGACTTAGTGCAATTCGATGTGGAGCAATGATTAGTCAACTTGTCTTGCTAGATCAATTACGACTGAATAGTGAATAGTGGCACTGGGCGCCCCATTTTTTCGGCCCTCTGGCTTCGCTTAGTAATTCACTTAGTGCAATTCGATGTGGTGCAATGATTAGTCAACTTGTCTTGCTAGATCAATTACGACTGAATAGTGAATAGTGGTACTGGGTGCCCCATATTCTCGGCCCTCTGGCTTCGCTTAGTAATTCACTTAGTGCAATTCGATGTGGTGCAATGGTTACTCAGCTTGTCTTGCTAGATCAATTACGACTGAATAGTGAATAGTGGCACTGGGTGCCCCATATTCTCGGCCCTCTGGCTTCGCTTAGTAATTCATTTAGTGCAATTCGATGTGGTGCAATGATTAGTCAACTTGTCTTGCTAGATCAATTACGACTGAATAGTGAATAGTGGCACTGGGTGCCCCATATTCTCGGCCCTCTGGCTTCGCTTAGTAATTCACTTAGTGCAATTCGATGTGGAGCAATGATTAGTCAACTTGTCTTGCTAGATCAATTACGACTGAATAGTGAATAGTGGCACTGGGCGCCCCATATTTTCGGCCCTCTGGCTTCGCTTAGTAATTCACTTAGTGCAATTCGATGTGGAGCAATGATTAGTCAACTTGTCTTGCTAGATCAATTACAACTGAATAGTGAATAGTGGCACTGGGTGCCCCATATTCTCGGCCCTCTGGCTTCGCTTAGTAATTCACTTAGTGCAATTCGATGTGGAGCAATGATTAGTCAACTTGTCTTGCTAGATCAATTACGACTGAATAGTGAATAGTGGCACTGGGTGCCCCATATTCTCGGCCCTCTGGCTTCGCTTAGTAATTCACTTAGTGCAATTCGATGTGGAGCAATGGTTAGTCAGCTTGTCTTGCTAGATCAATTACGACTGAATAGTGAATAGTGGCACTGGGTGCCCCATATTCTCGGCCCTCTGGCTTCGCTTAGTAATTCACTTAGTGCAATTCGATGTGGTGCAATGGTTACTCAGCTTGTCTTGCTAGATCAATTACGACTGAATAGTGAATAGTGGCACTGGGCGCCCCATATTTTCGGCCCTCTGGCTTCGCTTAGTAATTCACTTAGTGCAATTCGATGTGGAGCAATGATTAGTCAACTTGTCTTGCTAGATCAATTACGACTGAATAGTGAATAGTGGCACTGGGTGCCCCATATTCTCGGCCCTCTGGCTTCGCTTAGTAATTCACTTAGTGCAATTCGATGTGGAGCAATGGTTAGTCAACTTGTCTTGCTAGATCAATTACGACTGAATAGTGAATAGTGGCACTGGGTGCCCCATATTCTAGGCCCTCTGGCTTCGCTTAGTAATTCACTTAGTGCAATTCGATGTGGAGCAATGATTAGTCAACTTGTCTTGCTAGATCAATTACGACTGAATAGTGAATAGTGGCACTGAGTGCCCCATATTCTCGGCCCTCTGGCTTCGCTTAGTAATTCACTTAGTGCAATTCGATGTGGAGCAATGATTAGTCAACTTGTCTTGCTAGATCAATTACGACTGAATAGTGAATAGTGGCACTGGGTGCCCCATATTCTCGGCCCTCTGGCTTCGCTTAGTAATTCACTTAGTGCAATTCGATGTGGAGCAATGGTTAGTCAACTTGTCTTGCTAGATCAATTACGACTGAATAGTGAATAGTGGCACTGGGTGCCCCATATTCTCGGCCCTCTGGCTTCGCTTAGTAATTCACTTAGTGCAATTCGATGTGGAGCAATGATTAGTCAACTTGTCTTGCTAGATCAATTACGACTGAATAGTGAATAGTGGCACTGGGTGCCCCATATTCTCGGCCCTCTGGCTTCGCTTAGTAATTCATTTAGTGCAATTCGATGTGGAGCAATGATTAGTCAACTTGTCTTGCTAGATCAATTACGACTGAATAGTGAATAGTGGCACTGGGTGCCCCATATTCTCGGCCCTCTGGCTTCGCTTAGTAATTCACTTAGTGCAATTCGATGTGGAGCAATGATTAGTCAACTTGTCTTGCTAGATCAATTACGACTGAATAGTGAATAGTGGCACTGGGTGCCCCATATTTTCGGCCCTCTGGCTTCGCTTAGTAATTCACTTAGTGCAATTCGATGTGGAGCAATGGTTAGTCAGCTTGTCTTGCTAGATCAATTACGACTGAATAGTGAATAGTGGCACTGGGTGCCCCATATTCTCGGCCCTCTGGCTTCGCTTAGTAATTCACTTAGTGCAATTCGATGTGGAGCAATGGTTAGTCAGCTTGTCTTGCTAGATCAATTACGACTGAATAGTGAATAGTGGCACTGGGTGCCCCATATTTTCGGCCCTCTGGCTTCGCTTAGTAATTCACTTAGTGCAATTCGATGTGGTGCAATGATTAGTCAACTTGTCTTGCTAGATCAATTACGACTGAATAGTGAATAGTGGCACTGGGTGCCCCATATTCTCGGCCCTCTGGCTTCGCTTAGTAATTCACTTAGTGCAATTCGATGTGGAGCAATGGTTAGTCAGCTTGTCTTGCTAGATCAATTACGACTGAATAGTGAATAGTGGCACTGGGTGCCCCATATTCTCGGCCCTCTGGCTTCGCTTAGTAATTCACTTAGTGCAATTCGATGTGGTGCAATGATTAGTCAACCTGTCTTGCTAGATCAATTACGACTGAATAGTGAATAGTGGCACTGGGTGCCCCATATTCTCGGCCCTCTGGCTTCGCTTAGTAATTCACTTAGTGCAATTCGATGTGGTGCAATGGTTACTCAGCTTGTCTTGCTAGATCAATTACGACTGAATAGTGAATAGTGGCACTGGGTGCCCCATATTCTCGGCCCTCTGGCTTCGCTTAGTAATTCACTTAGTGCAATTCGATGTGGTGCAATGATTAGTCAACTTGTCTTGCTAGATCAATTACGACTGAATAGTGAATAGTGGCACTGGGTGCTCCATATTCTCGGCCCTCTGGCTTCGCTTAGTAATTGACTTAGTGCAATTCGATGTGGAGCAATGATTAGTCAACTTGTCTTGCTAGATCAATTACGACTGAATAGTGAATAGTGGCACTGGGCGCCCCATTTTTTCGGCCCTCTGGCTTCGCTTAGTAATTCACTTAGTGCAATTCGATGTGGTGCAATGATTAGTCAACTTGTCTTGCTAGATCAATTACGACTGAATAGTGAATAGTGGCACTGGGTGCCCCATATTCTCGGCCCTCTGGCTTCGCTTAGTAATTCACTTAGTGCAATTCGATGTGGTGCAATGGTTACTCAGCTTGTCTTGCTAGATCAATTACGACTGAATAGTGAATAGTGGCACTGGGTGCCCCATATTCTCGGCCCTCTGGCTTCGCTTAGTAATTCACTTAGTGCAATTCGATGTGGTGCAATGATTAGTCAACTTGTCTTGCTAGATCAATTACGACTGAATAGTGAATAGTGGCACTGGGTGCCCCATATTCTCGGCCCTCTGGCTTCGCTTAGTAATTCACTTAGTGCAATTCGATGTGGAGCAATGATTAGTCAACTTGTCTTGCTAGATCAATTACGACTGAATAGTGAATAGTGGCACTGGGCGCCCCATATTTTCGGCCCTCTGGCTTCGCTTAGTAATTCACTTAGTGCAATTCGATGTGGAGCAATGATTAGTCAACTTGTCTTGCTAGATCAATTACAACTGAATAGTGAATAGTGGCACTGGGTGCCCCATATTCTCGGCCCTCTGGCTTCGCTTAGTAATTCACTTAGTGCAATTCGATGTGGAGCAATGATTAGTCAACTTGTCTTGCTAGATCAATTACGACTGAATAGTGAATAGTGGCACTGGGTGCCCCATATTCTCGGCCCTCTGGCTTCGCTTAGTAATTCACTTAGTGCAATTCGATGTGGAGCAATGGTTAGTCAGCTTGTCTTGCTAGATCAATTACGACTGAATAGTGAATAGTGGCACTGGGTGCCCCATATTCTCGGCCCTCTGGCTTCTCTTAGTAATTCACTTAGTGCAATTCGATGTGGTGCAATGGTTACTCAGCTTGTCTTGCTAGATCAATTACGACTGAATAGTGAATAGTGGCACTGGGCGCCCCATATTTTCGGCCCTCTGGCTTCGCTTAGTAATTCACTTAGTGCAATTCGATGTGGAGCAATGATTAGTCAACTTGTCTTGCTAGATCAATTACGACTGAATAGTGAATAGTGGCACTGGGTGCCCCATATTCTCGGCCCTCTGGCTTCGCTTAGTAATTCACTTAGTGCAATTCGATGTGGAGCAATGATTAGTCAACTTGTCTTGCTAGATCAATTACGACTGAATAGTGAATAGTGGCACTGGGTGCCCCATATTCTCGGCCCTCTGGCTTCGCTTAGTAATTCACTTAGTGCAATTCGATGTGGAGCAATGGTTAGTCAACTTGTCTTGCTAGATCAATTACGACTGAATAGTGAATAGTGGCACTGGGTGCCCCATATTCTAGGCCCTCTGGCTTCGCTTAGTAATTCACTTAGTGCAATTCGATGTGGAGCAATGATTAGTCAACTTGTCTTGCTAGATCAATTACGACTGAATAGTGAATAGTGGCACTGAGTGCCCCATATTCTCGGCCCTCTGGCTTCGCTTAGTAATTCACTTAGTGCAATTCGATGTGGAGCAATGATTAGTCAACTTGTCTTGCTAGATCAATTACGACTGAATAGTGAATAGTGGCACTGGGTGCCCCATATTCTCGGCCCTCTGGCTTCGCTTAGTAATTCACTTAGTGCAATTCGATGTGGAGCAATGGTTAGTCAACTTGTCTTGCTAGATCAATTACGACTGAATAGTGAATAGTGGCACTGGGTGCCCCATATTCTCGGCCCTCTGGCTTCGCTTAGTAATTCACTTAGTGCAATTCGATGTGGAGCAATGATTAGTCAACTTGTCTTGCTAGATCAATTACGACTGAATAGTGAATAGTGGCACTGGGTGCCCCATATTCTCGGCCCTCTGGCTTCGCTTAGTAATTCATTTAGTGCAATTCGATGTGGAGCAATGATTAGTCAACTTGTCTTGCTAGATCAATTACGACTGAATAGTGAATAGTGGCACTGGGTGCCCCATATTCTCGGCCCTCTGGCTTCGCTTAGTAATTCACTTAGTGCAATTCGATGTGGAGCAATGATTAGTCAACTTGTCTTGCTAGATCAATTACGACTGAATAGTGAATAGTGGCACTGGGTGCCCCATATTTTCGGCCCTCTGGCTTCGCTTAGTAATTCACTTAGTGCAATTCGATGTGGAGCAATGGTTAGTCAGCTTGTCTTGCTAGATCAATTACGACTGAATAGTGAATAGTGGCACTGGGTGCCCCATATTCTCGGCCCTCTGGCTTCGCTTAGTAATTCACTTAGTGCAATTCGATGTGGAGCAATGGTTAGTCAGCTTGTCTTGCTAGATCAATTACGACTGAATAGTGAATAGTGGCACTGGGTGCCCCATATTTTCGGCCCTCTGGCTTCGCTTAGTAATTCACTTAGTGCAATTCGATGTGGAGCAATGATTAGTCAGCTTGTCTTGCTAGATCAATTACGACTGAATAGTGAATAGTGGCACTGGGTGCCCCATATTCTCGGCCCTCTGGCTTCGCTTAGTAATTCACTTAGTGCAATTCGATGTGGAGCAATGGTTAGTCAGCTTGTCTTGCTAGATCAATTACGACTGAATAGTGAATAGTGGCACTGGGTGCCCCATATTTTCGGCCCTCTGGCTTCGCTTAGTAATTCACTTAGTGCAATTCGATGTGGAGCAATGGTTAGTCAGCTTGTCTTGCTAGATCAATTACGACTGAATAGTGAATAGTGGCACTGGGTGCCCCATATTCTCGGCCCTCTGGCTTCGCTTAGTAATTCACTTAGTGCAATTCGATGTGGAGCAATGGTTAGTCAGCTTGTCTTGCTAGATCAATTACGACTGAATAGTGAATAGTGGCACTGGGTGCCCCATATTCTCGGCCCTCTGGCTTCGCTTAGTAATTCACTTAGTGCAATTCGATGTGGAGCAATGGTTAGTCAACTTGTCTTGCTAGATCAATTACGACTGAATAGTGAATAGTGGCACTGGGTGCCCCATATTCTCGGCCCTCTGGCTTCGCTTAGTAATTCACTTAGTGCAATTCGATGTGGAGCAATGATTAGTCAGCTTGTCTTGCCAGATCAATTACGACTGAATAGTGAATAGTGGCACTGGGTGCCCCATATTTTCGGCCCTCTGGCTTCGCTTAGTAATTCACTTAGTGCAATTCGATGTGGAGCAATGATTAGTCAGCTTGTCTTGCTAGATCAATTACGACTGAATAGTGAATAGTGGCACTGGGTGCCCCATATTCTCGGCCCTCTGGCTTCGCTTAGTAATTCACTTAGTGCAATTCTATGTGGAGCAATGGTTAGTCAGCTTGTCTTGCTAGATCAATTACGACTGAATAGTGAATAGTGGCACTGGGTGCCCCATATTCTCGGCCCTCTGGCTTCGCTTAGTAATTCACTTAGTGCAATTCGATGTGGAGCAATGGTTAGTCAGCTTGTCTTGCTAGATCAATTACGACTGAATAGTGAATAGTGGCACTGGGTGCCCCATATTTTCGGCCCTCTGGCTTCGCTTAGTAATTCACTTAGTGCAATTCGATGTGGAGCAATGGTTAGTCAGCTTGTCTTGCCAGATCAATTACGACTGAATAAGTCTGCTCCTCACTTTTTCCCCATATTTTCGGCCTTGTGCCACATCTAAGCTACTCTTAAAAAATCAATTTGGCCTCTTCGATGTGGTGTAATGGTTAGTTAATGTTTTGAATTGGTTTATCTTGAGTCCTATTTCTTGGAACACTTGCAATGTTATTTTGTTTTTTTTTATTGCTGAAGATCATTCCCAACTCTGCATACCTATTACATCGACCTTGCCCTCTCATCATCCGTATATTAGCAAAATGGATCCCCCTCTTGAAATTTATATAATTTAATTTTTTTCGTCGTCTGCTGTGCTTATTCAATAGTCATGGGAAATGGAATTTTTTAAAGAAAAATTCTTAGAAAAGTGCGTTTCTGTAAAAAAAGATTTTAACCCTATCGCTTTCTCATTTGTTTCCCGTTCGAAAAATTGTCGTCTTACAATAAAGTTAATTCCTCCTCATTCCATTAAGCATTCGTGATCAAATTGCTATCGGCGATGTCCATGTCGGGTCGGCACCGATGACATTAGGAGTGCGATTTTTGTTTATTTTTGTTTATTTCGAGCTCATAAAGCTTGCTTTAACGGTCGTAGAATGTAACGATCTAGCAACTGCGATTGAGAGCAACAATAAAGTTGATACGAACAACCAAATTTGTTCCTTCCTCCGTTCGAATGTTACGCTAAATTAAACAGAAGAGGGGAAGTTGGTACTGCGAACACACAGACACAAAATGAACTGCTGTATTGAAATTTGCAACTGTTGCTTGTCATATCACGACTACGACTAGTATTGATGATGATGACGACGACGACGAC
Organism: Acanthosepion esculentum; assembly: GCA_964036315.1. Lineage (NCBI taxonomy): Eukaryota > Metazoa > Mollusca > Cephalopoda > Sepiida > Sepiidae > Acanthosepion > Acanthosepion esculentum. The sequence continues at coordinate 71,737,116 of OZ038511.1, read as the reverse complement.
GACGATGATGATGATGATGATGATGATGACGATGATGACCATCATGATGATAATGATGATGATGTTGATGATGACTTCGTTTCGTATTTCATCAATTTCGGCTGCCTTGTTGTTTTAAAACTGTTTGAAAACCAGAAACTAAGATTTGATTGGTTTTGTATTTTACGGGTTATCAACCGTTTACATGTAATTTAAAGCTATAAAATATTTTTAGATTTTATGAACTTTTTATTTAGATAATAATGATTTAGTGATACCAGTTTTACTAATTAACCCACAGCTGGTGAGAAGAGGTTTGATTCATACCGTTTCCAAGGGTAAATGTGCGTAAGTGAATTTAACGAGCCCAACTGGAATTAGAACTCGGCTCTCCGATTAACAATTCTGAGCCCTTACACATTCGATGATCGTACACGAACCAACCTTTCAATGTGATATTGCCGTAAACCCAGAAACTAAAAGATCTACTAGATAACCTTGTTTATGTTGATTTTCTGAGTGTAGAATAGATGTCGTACAAAGTCGAAAGTATGGAGCACACTGAGGATCGAACTCACTACTCAGTCATAATTGATGTAGCGAGACAACCTTGTTAACCATAACACCACGTCGAAGTGTCCAAGGTGTTTTTAAGCGTAGCTAAGATGTGGCAAAAGGCCGAACGTATAGAGCACCCAATAGGATGAAAATCAATCCTCAGTCGTAATTGATCTAGCGAGATAAGCTTGTTAACCATTACACCACGTCGAAGTGCCCAAGATGGTTTTCTAAGCGTAGCTAAGATGTGGCACAAGGCCGAACTTATAGAGCACCCTTTAGGATGGAACTTACTCCTGTAGTAATTGATCTAGCGAGATAAGCATTATTAACCATTACACCACGCCGAAGTGTCCAAGGTGGTTTTCTAAGGTTAGTTTATATGTGTCACAAGGTAAAACGTATAGTGCATCCAATAGGATGGAATTCACTCCTCAGTCCAATTGATCTAACGAGATAAGCTCGTTAACCATTACACCACATCGAAGTGCCCAAACCTTGTCTATGAATAATCCTGATTTCAGTCCCTAGAAAAAACGGTTATTTTGTTTCATCCGAAGAAACAATCGATATTCTCATTCTTTCCGTGCCCTATCTTCTAAAGACACAGACGATCATAGCTCTCCACTACTTTCAGGTTTTTTTTTTCTCACTGATTACCATCCCGCTTTGTTCAAACACCCATTTACACAAACTTAAGTAGCTTACTCACAGTTTTCCCCCTGCTTGCCTTGCCTGTGAGTTTTAATTTCCCCAGGCTGTTACTAGACGTATAAATGTGTATCGAGTTTATCGTTGCGTGTTAAGAATTCTAACTGAATAATATCCCGACTGTCCTCCCATACGCACAATTAGAGCACTGTGCAAAAAAAGTAACTCAGCAATATTTTTTCAATTATTTTTAACTTTAATTACAAATAAAAAAAAATTATTTATTTTTTCAATTAAAAATATACATATTAGTAAAATTAAAAAAATAATTCGGAACTATTACTCTTTTTTAAAAAAACAATACAAAAATGACTAATTTCGACTATTTAACATGCTTTCTTTCTATGGTGCAAAAAAAAAAGTGACTGATTAAAAAATGTGGCATTATTTTAAAACACCTTGTAATTTTATTCCAGGATATTCGTAAGAATTCTAGAATTATTTTTAATTTTATAAAAGAAACCAAAAATATAATTAATTAGTGATTTGTCATAAAAAGCTATAAGCACACGCCGCTATATGTTAAAGTAGTAATATTTGCCTTATCAAAAGCTGGTCAATCGTATCGAGAAACTGCAAGTAGTGTCAACACTTCTCAATCAACTGTCTCGAGGGTTTTGAGAAGCTTCAATTCCACTGAAACATTTCTCAAAGTAGAAAACAGAAGATCGATTAGAGAACAGGCCGCAAAATGATGAGAGAAATTAACTAAAAGCGGTCAATTATCAGCATAGAAATTGTAGCTACCTTGAAAAATGATCTTGAAGTGTCACCTCCTCTACTGTATGCAGATAGCTCTTCAACGAGGGTTACAAAGCCTATTCAAAGGAATTTAAGCTATTACTAAGTAAAACACTGCTGTGGCCTATTTAGGGGCCAGAAAGAAAGACACGAAAGACGAAGGTAGGTTGAACAAGGGTATTGAAATAACAGATATATACAAAGCCTATTCAAAGGATTTTGAGCTACTGCTAAATAAAACACTGTTGTGGCCTGTTTACTGGCCAGAAAGAATGACACGGAAGACGATGGTAGGTTGAACAAGTGTATTGAAATAACAGATATATCCAAAGCCTATTCAAAGGATTTTAAGCTACTGTTAGATAAAACACTTTTATGGCCTGTTTAGGGGCCAGAAAGAATGACACGGAAGACGAAGGTAGGTTGAACATGAGTATTGAAATAACAGATATATACAAAGCCTATTCAAATTATTTTAAGCTAATGCTAAATAAATTACTGTTGTGGCATGTTTAGGGACCAGAAAGAAAGACACGGAAGACGAAGGTAGGTTGAACAAGTGTATTGAAATAACAGATATATGCAAAGCCTATTCAAAGGATTTTAAGCTACTGCTAAATAAAACTCTGCTGTGGCCTGTTTAGAGGCCAGAAAGAAAAACACGTAAGACGAAAGTTGGTTGAACAAGCGTATTGAAATAACAGATATATACAAAGCCTATTCAAAGGAATTTAAGCTACTGCTAAATAAAACACTGTTGTGGCCTGTTTAGGGGCCAGAAAGAAAGACACGAAAGACGAAGGTAGGTTGAACAATTGTATTGAAATAATATATATATATACAAAGCCTATTCAAAGGATTTAAGCTACTGCTAAATAAAACTCTGTTGTTGCCTGTTTAGGAGCCAGAAAGAATGACACGGAAGACGAAGGTAGGTTGAACAAGTGTATTGAAATAACAGATATATACAAAGCCTATTCAAAGGATTTTAAGCTACTGCTAAATAAAACTCTGTTGTGGCCTGTTTAGGGGCCAGAAAGAAAGGCACGGAAGACGAAGGTAGGTTGAACAAGTGTATTGAAATAACAGATATATACAAAGCCTATTCAAAGGATTTTAAGCTACTGCTAAATAAAACACTGTTGTGGACTGTTTAGGGGCCAGAAAGAAAGACACGGAAGACGAAGGTAGGTTGAACAAGTGTATTGAAATAACAGATATATACAAAGCCTATTCAAAGGATTTTAAGCTACTGCTAAATAAAACACTGTTGTGGCCTGTTTACTGGCCAGAAAGAAAGACACGGAAGACGAAGGTAGGTTGAACAAGTGTATTGAAATAACAGATATATACAAAGCCTATTCAAAGGATTTTAAGCTACTGCTAAATAAAACACATACGGCTAAACGTTTAGCTGGACAAACACTTACAAATCCTTCACTGAGTCTGCTTGGAAAAATGCTCTTCCGACGAGACAAAAAATGAAATGATTTCGAAACACAAAAGAACGAAAATCAGATGGAGGATGGACGTTAACTCTTTGAAAATGACACTTAATACTGTGAAGCCTCCTGTCAATATTATGGTTTGGTGTTGCTTCTCATTCAATAGGACTGGATTTTTCAAACCACCACAGAAATTGCTGAACAGCACTCAGTACTCAAAAATATTGGACACCTACTTGCTGCCATCTTCCGAAAAAAAAACTCATCAATCAAATCTCATTTTTATGCAAACAATGCTCTCTGCCTCGCATCAAAGCAGATGAAAAATGACTTTTCCGAAAAAAATATCAATATTATGGTATGGCGACCACAGTTTCCTGACCTTAAACCAATCGCGAATTTATGGAGCGTAATAAAATTGAGACTTTCGAAGAAAATCATTCAAAATAAAGAAGCTTTGATTGAAAATGTTATTGTGGAGTGGAACAATTTGCAAGGAGATGATATCTGCAAAAACCTCATTAAGAGTATACAAGTTCTGAAAAACAATGTTGGAAGCATAAATTAGTAATGAAATTTTTCTTTTCTGTTTTTATTTTACTAAATTTTATTTTTTAAGAAAATATTACATTAACTTTGTAAATAATTAATACAGTATAAAAGTGAGTCACTTTTTAGCACAGTAAATATTTACTTTAAAAACAAAAAAATAATATGCTTTAAGTTTGTTTCTTAAGAATTTTTTTTGTAAAATTGCAGACAATGTATCATTTCCCTTACTTATACAGACATTTTTTAAACTCTAATTTTTACCTAAAATGCTAAGAAAAAACAAGATTTTCTCCAAAAAAATTATGTAACTCATAATTGATACAACAATAGTAAATAAAAATGAACATGCTAACGCCCCTGTCTAAATGATTGGATTTCTCTGTATCCTTGGAAACAGGAAATTATGAATTTATATGTGCGTTTAAAACTCAGTAAATTTAAAAATAAGTTATTCCAAAATTCGCTTGAAGATGAAACAGAACTAATGGTTTTAATTTAATTATATAATTAAATTTCAAGTTTTTAGCTTCGGTTTTTGAAACATGGTTATTACTGTGTTTCGAAGAAACCATATTTTATATCAGTTAATTTATAATATTTATGCTCTGTAAATTTACATTGAGCACTGTTTTGTAAAAATAAAAAAATATCAATAAGAACACCGGATTATATATCTTACTGTTCTTCCTTTTTATTATAATATATATATATATACATAGTTTTATATTTTGTTCAATACATTTTTATATTGTTTTATTTTATTATGTTAAACATGGATTCCATAAAAATAAACAAACTTAGCAACTTTAAATGCTACCTTAAAGAGAAGCTTCCACACAGTGCCCAAATCATTTTGGCATTAAAAAATAAATGCTAAATTGTCATTTAGCTTTTATTTTTTTTCAGTGATTTCAAAGTTCCATAGTTTTATGTTGAATAATTAACAATTTTAAAAAAAATTTTTTTCCTTTTTTTGTTGCCGATTTTTTTATTCGTTTGGTGAGGCGGTTATGACTGTTAAGTCCTCATCAAATTGCTTTTGCTGTTTCGTTTTTGGTTTTGGTTTTTCATCCTAAGGCTAAAACGTCTTATTCAAAAAAAAAAAAGAAAGAAAAGAAAAAAAAGGAATCGAAAAACGGTGGACCTTGACCAAGCACTTAGTCGATCGGCGGGAAGTTTATGAACAGCAAAGACATGTGCTCTTGTTCGCTTCTTCTAACCCTGCCATTTCTCCACGAAGCAAGACCTCATTTTTCACTTCAATAAAGGCTTTTGTCTCCATTGCATTCCAGGTAAGTCCGTTGCCATCGGCATAAAAAATGGCTTCTACTCGCTCCAACACATCTTCCACCCATTCAAAGAAGTCTTGATCTTTAATCGAGGTCTAAAATATATAAAAAAAAAAGGTTCCATTTAAATGACGTTGTACCAAAGTAACACATAATATTTATATTATTATTATTTATTTATTTTATATTATTATTATTTATTTATATTATTATTATTATTATTTCCTTTCATTTCTGTCCTATACTTATTTTCTTCTGGGTCCCAACCAGAGATCTAAGTTCAGAAATGACACTTTCCTCTCAGTGTTTTGTGTAAACAAATAAAAATAAAACAAATGAAATGAACACACATTTTACATTGATATAGCCCTTCGTAAGGTTCGAGCTCTACTTAGGGGTGTTCATACCAATTTCTTACAGCTTCCTTCCCATAGAATTTTCAAATTTTCCCGTATAGATATTGTGCCATCATCTTATCCAAATTTTATATTCAGTGAATTATTACATCAAAAATAACAATGCCAATTGTAGGTAGAGTCTTCGATTTGATTGGAAAAGTTTCCGATACACACATTGAAGGGATTCCTGGTAACCCGTACCTTAAAGAAATACAAAAAATTGTACTCATAAGTACAGTGCACACCTCACGAAGGGCTTTATCAATGTAAAATATCTGTGATCTTAAGCTGCCTATATTTTATTTTGCAAAAATGCTCAGTGGAAAATATCATGACGACATTTGGGATCTTAGGTTTTTCGTTGGACGACGTAAGAAAATGAGTATGTACCAGAAACCAAAATGGCTTTTATCCGTTCCAGCACATCCTCTCTCCATTAAAAAAATACGTTTGATCTTTATTCGAGGTCTAAAGTATATTAACAAAAGGTTCAATTTAAATGACATTCTACCAAAGTAAAATACATCGAAGTTGTTTCGACTTAAAGGCACACTGTAAATCAATGTCATTTCTCATTCTCAATGACTCTGTAAATATCCCTTATTACTGTACTCTAAAGATCCGTGTCTTGTGTTAACTCATAAAAGTTCTACAGGTCTTCTACACTCTTTAAAATCTTTACGGAGAATGCTGGAATCATATTGATATTTTTACGTCATTGTTCAATGTGGGTAACTGTTCGTGTATTCATCCCACTTAATATTAATTTTGTTCTATGTATTTTATACTTTATACATATAATATATTAGCAAAAACGTTTGTTTTTTGGCAACGTCTAAAACATAATATATATAATGTTTATATACGTACATTATATATGTCTCAAAGGTTGTCATAGCCGCGGGTCATAGTGGGGACAAGCTCACACTCTCTATAAAATTCTTCCGTAGCACGAGTCTCATGGCCTCTGACAACTAAGTCAACTCAAAGTCGGGGAATGGGCGAAGGTGGACAACTGGCGCCTCATAATCAGCTGCTTCGAGTAGATGTAGTTCGACAGCCTAGGAAGAGAGTCCATCGAGGGGAAGGAAAAGCCTGATTTTAAAACTACGCTGTCTTGCAGTCACATACAAACACGGAAAGGGCCATGGAAGTAAATCCAGATAAAAAAAAAACGGAGTGAAACCTCGAAGGTGGTTGGCAGACAATACTGACAACTTTCCGGCAACTCCTGCAACCAAGCCGGCCCTAAATGTAATACTCTATTTTCTTTCGGATCTTGTTGGTAGGACCGAGGGGAGAGCCATGTAATCTGGACAGCACATGGTCTCCATATATTATTGCCCAGAGACTTGATTACTTTTTTAGACTGAGCTGATAGGACAAAGAACGCTGTACTCTATAAGACAGTGGTTACCAGCAGCAAAAGTCAGAGAGACGTAGAGGGACAAGCGACCGCCAGGCTGCCAAGCGAAAAGGAATACACGTCAGTAAAATGGTTCGCTCCCTCAACTACCCACAACTTGCCTCGCTCGTCTACAGCAGAAGGTTACAGCGGAACAAAATCTGCAGACTGCTACAACCGCCTTTCTTTAGGACAAACAATTATTTTCCTTGCACAAGCGTTCAACTGGAAGAAGCTGCACCCTGAGAATGAACCTGGCGTCTGGTCTGAGTTGCGATTTTGGTTTCTTGACGACAGCATACCTCTATGTTAAAACTATCAACGTTCTTGCTTTTCATTCTTCCACGAAACCTCTAACATTAAATGTCCTGGTGACAAAATCATTATATGCAACTGGAGGCATTTACAGAGTTTTAAATAAGAAATTGCCAAATCTTAAAGGCTAATAACCTGAAAAAGTCATTAGCTTGGTTCATGCATTTAATTTTTGCATTGGTGTAAAGAATGAACGTCATTTTCAAAATAGCAACATTTCCCAACGTAATGGTGCGCTGGGCTTCAACTTTCATTGAATCGTCTCAATATAGGCTCCCTGCCTTTGCGTCTTCTCCAAGTATACAATACCGAAAATTCGAGAAACTGTTTTGTCGACGGGACATAGAACATTTTTGTGATGTCAACGAACATTCGTTGCCACTTTTGTAATGCCAATGAATACTCGTTGTCACTTTCGTAATGCTCGTTGTAGTAGAGACTTTGCAATCGCAGATACAACTATAGTACACCGTTGAACAATACTGGTGTCAGACGCTCTCGAATAGGACTCGCACTAATAGTACTTGCTTGATAATACTCGCCCGAATAGTAATCCGTATAGGGATCAGTATAGAGAAATAATATAGAGAATAGCGGTTCGTATAGTAATAGAGGATAGAATAGAAAGAGTGATCCGTATAGTAATAGAGGATAGAATAGAAAGAGTGATCCGTATAGTAATAGAGGATAGAATAGAAAGAGTGATCCGTATAGTAATAGAGGATAGAATAGAAAGAGTGATCCGTATAGTAATAGAGGATAGAATAGAAAGAGTGATCCGTATAGTAATAGAGGATAGAATAGAAAGAGTGATCCGTATAGTAATAGTGGATAGAATAGAAAGAGTGATCCGTATAGTAATAGAGGATAGAATAGAAATGGAGATCGTTTAGACGCTACGCTAATTCCTACATATGCATTTTCTCTATGGTCGCGGGATCTGCTTAATTCAAAAATGGAATCGCTTGTGTTTGCTCACTGGCGATCTGTGTTCAAACTCAAGTGTCGGCAGCGACACTTTATTCTTATATAACAAATATGCTGACTGTATCCAGAGCCTCCCCATCCAGAGGGGGCCACTAAACAGGGGGATCTTTGCATACTCCGGCATGGACAACCAAGGCGGCTTGCCTATAAACTCAAGTTAAGTGACCATGGCCAATATTTACCTATATACTCAAATATAAACATGACCGGTGTTGATCAACGAATCCAAGTATAAACGCAAAAGTTTACCTATACAAATTTTTCAACATTACCAATGTTTACCTGTAGACTAAAGTATACATCTGACCAATATTTACTTACAGATTCAAGTCTAAATACAACCTAAGTTTGTCTATAGACTCAAGTATAAACACGACAGTCATAACCATTGTTTAGCCATATAACTGAGTATAAAGATGACCATTTTCACCTATAGTCTAATGTATAAACACAAGCAATATTTGCCTATATACTCACGTATAAACCCGATTTATGTTTATCTAAAGATTCAAGTATAAACAAGACTCATGTTTGCCTGTAGACTCAAGTATAAACACGACTTATAGTATATATATCCTTTTCTAGGATGGGGAGCTATCACTATTTACATTCAGACTAATATCCTTATCTTTGTTGTCATATAGACGCAAGTATAAATCCGATCATTGTTTATTTATATACTCAAATATGAACGCAAACTATGTTTGCCTGTACACACAGATAAAAACATCGACTTATATTTATCAATAGACTCAAGTATAAACAAAACAGTCATAATCATTGTTTACCTGTAGAGTCGAGTATAAACATAACCATTTTTTATTTATAGTCTCAAATATGAATAGAACCAATATATATATAGATATTTTTCAATTAAAAACGCAAGCAACGTTTACCTATAGACACGAGTTATGTTTGCCTATAGACTCAACTATAAACACGACCTAAGTTTGCCTATAGACACAAGTTATGTTTACCTATAGATTCGAGTATAAACACGACCTAAATTTGCCTATAGACACGAGTTACGTTTGCCTATAGACTCAACTATAAGCACAACCTAAGTTTGCCTACAGACACGAGTTATGTTTGCCTATAGACTCAAGTATAAACACGACCTAAATTTGCTAATAGATTCACGTTTGCCTATAGACTCGCGTATATATAGCACCAGTTAGGCTGCCAACTATGGGAAAATAGTTAACCGCCAAACTGGGGTCAAAACACTATGAAAGTGTAAAAGTAAGTTTTAATACCAGCAATAAATTTTTGAAGACAATATTATTACCATCAATACATTTTTGAAGGAAAAAAATATTACCAGCAATAAAAAATTTTGTCGGCATTAAATAACCCTTTGAGATTGGTATGCCGTGAAACAAAAACCAAACCAAGCCTAGCTCCTGCGGTTGGCTCTTGATTGGACCTTCGACTTGTTCAGGAGTTTGAGAATCCCTAAGTCTTTGCATTTTCTCAGCATTGGAAGCTCTCCTTGCTGCCGTTTGATCTGGGTTTACATTTCCACGGGGCTTTCTTTTTCTTGCTTAGATATAAAATACACGTTATAAAATAATTTCCTTATGAGAGTGTATGAGAATTCATCATCTTGTCCGCTTTTCTTTAAAGAACTTAACAACGTGAAACAAACTCTAGTTAATAAGTTTTTTTTTTTAGAATTACTTCATAGATCATCAAATTAAACATTTTCTTTCTCTGGTAACCAACAGCAACACTGAACATGCAAATAAAACAAAAGGTTAGATCGGTGTAGTCTGTAATCCTGAAGAGATGTGAGCAGGATTCATTGACTGTGGGTGGTGGATGAGGCTGGGAGAGCCAGGCCCTCCTGACAGCACGTCGCAGATCCTCTTCATGTTGCTGGTTGGACTTCGGATGATCCTACGCCAGGATTAGCAGCATCTGTTTCCCAGGTCTCATGTTCGATGTTGGCCTGTGTCAAGAATGTCTTCAACTGTCGTTTTGGGGTCTCCGCGTTGCCTCTTGCCGCTGGCGAGTTCTCCAAACAGGATGATCCGTGGGAGTCGAGTGAAACGCATTCTGGACACGTGACCTTTATAGTGGAGGCGATTTTTGTTCGCCTGGATGCTGGGGAGATATGTCCGAGAGAGAACCTCGTTGTTGGTGATGCGGTCCTCCCAATAAAAGGATGCGAAGGATTCTTCGGGGCTTCGTTTGCTGGAACCGCTCCAGTCGTTTGATGTCCCGACAATACAAAGTCTATGTCCAGCTATCACCTGATCGCCTTTTGACTGAATTACTGGGATGACGAGTTATCATTATTTACATTCAGACTAATATCCTCATCTTTGTTGTTATTATCATCTGATCGCCTTCCGTCTGATTTTCTGTGATGGGGAATTATCATTATTTACATTCAGATTAATATCCTTATCTTTGTTGTCATTATCACCTGATTGCCTTCTGTCTGATTTTTTAGGATGGGGAGCTATCATTATTTACATTCAGACTAATATCTTTATCTTTGTTGTCATTATCACCTGACTGCCTTCTGTCTGATTTTCTAGGATGGGGAGCTATCATTATTTACATTCAGACTAATATCCTCATCTTTGTTGTTATTATCACCTGACTGCCTTCTGTCTGATTTTCTAGGATGGGGAGCTATCATTATTTACATTCAGACTAATATCCTCATCTTTGTTGTTATTATCATCTGATCGCCTTCTGTCTGAATTTCTGGGATGAGGAGTTATCATTATTTACATTCAGACTAATGTCCTCATCTTTGTTGTTATTATCATCTGATCGCCTTCCGTCTGATTTTCTGTGATGGGGAATTATCATTATTTACATTCAGACTAATATCCTTATCTTTGATGTCATTATCTCAGGGATTGCCTTCTTTCTGATTTTTTAGGATGGGGAGCTATCATTATTTACATTCAGACTAATATCCTTATCTTTGTTGTCATCATCACCTGACTGCCTTCTGTCTGATTTTCTAGGATGGGGAGCTATCATTATTTACATTCAGACTAATATCCTTATCTTTGTTGTCATTATCACCTGACTGCCTTCTGTCTGATTTTCTAGGATGACGAGTTATCATTATTTACATTCAGACTAATATCCTCATCTTTGTTGTTATTACCATATGATTGCCTTCTGTCTGAATTTCTGGGATGAGGAGTTATCATTATTTACATTCAGACTAATATCCTCATCTTTGTTGTTATTATCATATGATTGCCTTCTGTCTGAATTTCTGTGATGAGTTATCATTTACATTCAGACTAATATCCTCATCTTTGTTGTTATTACCATATGATTGCCTTCTGTTTGAATTTCTGGGGTGAGGAGTTATCATTATTTACATTCAGACTAATATCCTCATCTTTGTTGTTATTACCATATGATTGCCTTCTGTCTGAATTTCTGGGATGAGGAGTTATCATTATTTACATTCGGACTAATATCCTCATCTTTGTTGTTATTATCATCTGATCACCTTGTGTCTGATTTTCTGTCATGGGGAGCTATCATTATTTACATTCAGACTATTTTCGTCATTTATCTTGTTATCACAACGATTCGGTCTTCGTGACTCCGGCCTTCATCAGGTGTATGTCGATCCGGGTAACCTACGTAGAATTTCAAACTGAAAAATTTACGTTAATCTACGTTCGATAGATTTCTCTCTTTCATTCCACAGCCCATGTCTAGGGATATCTTTTCTTCTTCTTCTTCTTCTTCTTCTTCTTCTTCTTCTTCTTCTTCTTCTTCTTCTTCTTCTTCTTCTTTATGCCATGTCTTTTCAGGATATAAGTGATTATTACTCTCCACAATTTCCTGTCCTTTATTGCTCTTAATATTTTTTTTATTTTTGTGATCTCTCCTATTCTACCATCCATTTACTCAAGGTCACTAAGTAATGCTTCTTCCTCTGCCTCTCTTGCCTCCAATCTATCCTGTAAGTATCATATTTTCCAAACCCTCTTTCCTCATTATGTGCCCTAGAAATTTCAGCTGTCTCTTCTTGACGCTAAGTATCAGTTTCCTTTTTGTTTCCATTTTCTCTAAAACCTCGTCGTTTCTCACATGTTTGGTCTATTAAGGGGTGGCAAAACGCCTCTTTGACGTTTAATAAGCGGCACGTTGAAATATATTAGCTGAGATAGTTTTTTCGTCACAGTATAAAAGCTAAATTCTCATATTCATTACCATATAAAATATACTCAATATATTTACAAGCTTCATCAGTGAAGACTTTGAAAACATTTGGTATATACAATAGAATCCATCATATCGGGAATCCCTCATAGCGTATCTAGCTATTCAGTATCTATTTATTATCTAAGTTCATTCTGTATCTATCTCAGTCTGTTCCTTATCTATTTATGTATCTATGTCTGTTCCTTATCTAAGTTTATTGAGTATCTATCTATCTATCTATCTCAGTCTGTTCATTATCTATCTCAATATTATCTATCTATCTATCTATCTACGCCTTTTCATTATCTATCTCTATTTCTCTAAGTTTATTCTGTATTTCAGTCTGTTCATTATCTATGTCTATTCAGTATCTATCTATCTATCTATCTATCTATCTATCTATCTATCTCGGTCTGTTCATTATCTATCTATCTATCTCAGTCTGTTCATTATCTATCTATCTATCTATCTATCTCAGTCTGTTTATTATCTATCTATCTATCTATCTATCTATCTATCTATCTCAGTCTGTTCATTATTTATCTATCTTTCTATCTCAGTCTGTTCATTATCTATCTATCTATCTATCTATCTCAGTCTGTTCAATATCTATCTATCTATCTATCTATCTATCTATCTATCTATCTATCTATCTATCTCAGTCTGTCCATTATCTATCTATCTATCTATCTATCTATCTATCTATCTATCTATATACGCCTTTTTATTACTTGAAATTGGATGATCTCGTGGAGACCAACTCAATCTCCGCCACCAAGGGTGTCCAACGCTTTCGTAATATCGCTGACAAGCCTATTTTCTATCAGATTAACGGCTCACAATCGATATTCAACGGACAAAGTTTGGAATCAGCAGTAACAAGAAAAAGACAACAAAAGAACAGGGCAACAAATAATATAAAGTGTTGTAGGGCAGACCCTTTTTACACAAGATGGACTCGTCCAAAATATACTTATACTGACAGAGAGAATACCTGTGGGTGGAGATACGTTGAGTCAGGGTGAGAGATACGGAGACAGTACACAGGGTTTTCACAGAGAGTTATACGAGAGTCCAGCGAGAGAGATAATTACGGCTTCACTTACAGAGACTTGTACATATACGTTCTACTATTCTCTAATGGACTACTATTCTTCACTTCAAGTCTGTATTCTTACGTTTAATACACTTATTTTTCTATCTCAATTACTGGCGTTGTTTATTTATTTGTGCAGGATTCCATTCCCGGAATCCACAACATAAAGCATGCAAACAATATATGCAAGGCGAATTAACAGTAATAAGGCAAATCAACTTTCATTTCGATTGGGTCAGCTTTATTGATTCCCCATGCCCCTCTCTTTTCCCTCTCCCTTAGCAAGAGAGCCTCTTGATTTTGTCCAAGGGCAGAATACAGGGGGTTTCTCTTTTTTTCGAAGGGTTGGACGGGTCCTACTAACATCAGTTATGTTTATTTTTGCTTTGTTTTGATATTTACTTTGTTTTGGGGTTACACCACTCCCATTTTCATGATCATTCAACCAATTTGTATGTATATATATATATATATATATATATATATATATATATATATATATATATTGTAAATAATATTTATCATGTCACTGGTATGTTTTTAAAGGATGTGGTATTATGGTGTATGGAGGATTGATTGGCGACGGATGAGTTTTTATGGTGAACGAGGAAATTGTAACGAGTGAATGGGTCATGAATCCGATTAGCTAGGTATAAGATAGTGAAGACCAGCCTCAACCTATTTCCCCTTTTCGGCCTTGTGCAATAATTGTATTAATTTACAATAAATCTCAATAAAGCAAAGCAATATTGATATGGCAAAAAGTTCACAAATTAAGAATTGGGGTTGACACACAAGAGCAAGTTCGGACAAGCGAACGTAGCATTCTGACTTCAAGACAAGACAGATCGGGACTGAATCAGATGAAACCGAGAATCAGCTTATTTTAGTAAAACATCCCAGTATGCATTTGTGTGCTGCTTATAAACTAGGGAGGGGGTATTTTGCAATTATTCATGGCAGGATTGAAACCAACACGCTCCTTAATTATGTTCTGTTTTGTTGTTTTTTCTTAAATTCTCATATTTTTTTCTTATATTCTTTTGCACTCAGTAACCACTTGAGTCTTAGTGGCTTCATTGCCTTTCTTGGAGTGAAATGATTAAAAAATATATACTCACATTCATAATAATTTCACTGATGATTTTTAACAGGATGTTCCAAAGAGCTGAGAGGAACGTATCGAAATTGGTTACCATGAGGTTCTTGTGTAAGATACCAAGGTTCGTTTCAAGGTAAGTGTTCAGCTTCTCAAATGCTTTTTCCCTGGATATCAGCTCAAGGTACACCGAGCAAACTGCATTCATTTGCTCCTCGAGGTCTGTCTGCATTTGTTTGGCTACAGCCGTCATGACCATTAGGATAATGCTCAGAATAGTCGAATTGGCGTCTCTGAGGATTTGGTTGCGGACTTCAGCTAGAAACGCGATTCTTTCAGCGTCATTAACGTTAAGCAAGGAATCGGTCGACGGCCTCAAGCTCTCTAGCTTTTCAAACTGCGGCGAAAGAGACAAGCGTACCTGTTCAATACTATTGATAATTCGACAGAGCCGACTGGAGACATCGAACTGGCCGTCCTCGTCGTAGAATTTGACCTCTTGAAGCTTTTCGTAAATGAGTCTGGCGTAAAGTTTCGCCCCATCTGAGATCATAGCCATAACCAAGGTGCCGATGGCGTACCACTCGCATAAGTTGGGCCAGGCGAGTTGGGACACCATCTCGGACAGTTCGTTGAGACACACACCAACATCCACAGCTGACGAGCTGAAACCGGTTAAGTCGGTCACTCTTTCCGCTTCGTCGATGGCTATCGCCTTTCTAATGACAGCCAGGGACTTTTCATGGCTCATTACCATCCAGCGTTCTAGCTGGTAACGGAACCATTCGTGGAATTTGGAAAGATTCGGTGAATGTCTCTGCTCAAGGGGGACTTTATCCAAATAGGAAGAGACTTCCTTGAGAGCAATGTAGAGTTTGAAATGGTCTGTCCATAGCTGTTCGTCGTATCTCCAGTTGTTTCGAAATTGGATGATCTCGTGGAAACCAACTCGATCTCCGCTACCAAGGGTGTCCAACGCTTTCGTAATATCGCTGACAAGCCTCTTTTCAATCAGGGGATAGATTAACGGCTCATAATCGATATTCACCATCCGAAATTTGGATCTGTAATAACAGTTTGCCTTCACTAAATCCCCGTTGACATTCAGAGTCAAGTTCAATAGACTTTGAATTACGTCTTTGGGAAGACTTGTGGGCGGTTCGACGTCTTCCAAAACTTTCTTGTACCATTCTTTTGTCCCGTTGACCAGCGCCATCTCGATCTCTCCTCTCAAGTTGACCACCGGATAGCAAATGCTAGCGAGATCAAATGTGTTGAGAATGTTCAGACATTTCAGCAAATTGTTAAAATCCGGACCATTTTTGGCGCTCTCTCTAAAGCACTGGACATTTTCCAAACAGTCGCTGATAAAAATATGGAAAGACTTTTGCACTATCATAATCTCTTCGTTATGTAATTTCTTGCGATCCGTGTGACCCCACGACGCATTTAGACGCTCCAAGTAAAAAAGCATTGCCGAGTGACACATGTTTTTCTTGTGGTGTTGCTCTGTGTATGCTCTCCACAAACTGATGTCTTCCTGAAATTCGCTCATGTCGTGATGTAATGCATGGAGATGAATGATATTAACAAATTCTTTGGCCATCGACCCAATCCACTTGTCATTCTCGGAAAGGTAGACACTGCTTAAAGTGTGTTTGATAAACACTGAGATGACGTCTATATTTTTAAGAATCTGTTCTTGACATTTCTCGCTCGAAGGGATTTTCTCGATGCTTCCATTTTTTATGCTTATATTCGGTTGGACAGCTGTCAGACGAAAACTAATCCTCACGAAACCTTGAACATTCGACTTGGGTGAGCGGCCCTCAAGTGGATACCACGCCCTTTCCCCAGCCGACGGGACAGTTTTCACTACGCAACTCATTCGGCCGAGGAAGTCATCCAATTCTTCTCCTTTTTTCAAGCATTTCCTTATGTCTTTGATGCCGCGGTGAAATTCTTCCATATTCGAACTCTGGCCGATATTGAGAACGACATCCGCCAAGCTCTGCTCCGGGTCATTGTCCCAGACATCAAGCAGGAAATGATCGTTTTTCAGGTTCCTGATTTCAAACTGGAACCACTCGTCCCACACCGGGTTCAATTCCCTCTTTAGCACGCGCGTCGTGCTTTGTTTCTTGATGGGCAGAGCTTCCAGCGCTGTCTTCCCCGTGTTTGTCTGGATTCCCAGCAAACAATACGGATCGCTCGTGCCGATCACGTCCTTTGGTTTCAGATCCTTGGCTTCGATGATATTCACCCGGAGGACGATTCGGGGAGCAGCATGCTTTTTGGCTGCGTGCATCGCTTTTGAATGCTCCTCGTCTGTCTTATTAAACGCCTTTTTCACACTCTTCAACATATTTTCCTGGTCAAACATAAAGCCATCAATGCTTTTTCCTAGAGGATGCAGTATACAGAATAAAACATCAACATAGGTTGACTCCATACTTTTATCGCTATCTGTTTTTTTTTTATATTTAATTTCTTTAATGGGCTACATCTTGAAATGGTTATCAGTCTTGCTACACTTGCTGTTGTCACTTTGACAACAACTTTAAAATAATGAAATACGGAATATGACGTCATTGTTCTTTATATTTTCATTGAGTTGGTAATGTCTGTACATTGGCGGAGATGGTAATGACTTCTCCGATTTGGTTCGGTTTGTTTTACAGCATATCAACTTCAATGGGCTGTTTAATACCGACAAGATTTTTATTGCTGCTAATATGTTTTCCCAAAAAATGTATTGCTGGTAATATTTCCGCCGCAAAGAAATGTATTGTTGGTTTGCTTTGCTTTGTTTTACTACATATCAACTTCAATGGGTTGTTTAATGCCGACAAGATTTTTATTGCTGCTAATATTCTTTTCAAAAAAATGTATTGTTGATAATAATTTTCCCCCAAAAATGTATTGCTGGTAATATTTTTTTCAAACAATATATTGCCGGTTTAGTTTGGTTTGTTTTGTTTTACTACATATCAACCTCAATGGGTTATTTAAAGCCGACAAGATTTTTATTGTTGGTAATATTTTTTTCCAAAAATGTATTGCTGGTTATATATTTGTTTCAGAAATTTACTGCTGGTAATAATTTTTCCAAAAAAGTATTGCTGGTATTAAAACCTATTTTTATACTTTCATATTATTTTGACACATTTTTTGCGGGGCGGGGGTAACTATTTGCCCATAGCTGGGACTCTGACAGATGCTACCACCCGGGACAATGTGGACCTGGTAACACCAGCAATTAAGAGTTGGTTCCACGCTCCTCAAAACCTCCTGATCAGAGGCCTTGCTGTCGGACGCAGTTTATCGTCTTACCCAGGACGCGGATGTAGTTTATCGGCATACCGATTGTCCAACCATTAGAACTTGGTAGCTTCTTTAATTTAAAAATTCGTGGATCAGAGAGCCTACTCAGCTTAGTAAATATTTTCAGGAAATATCAGCTTCTAATTGGTCGACAAACACACAAGTGGGCGTTGCAATCCACCCACGTACAAATATTTTTCCAGCGCGTGACCAAGTCAAGTTTTCCCGCCGAAGGGCAAAGTTTCGTCCGAGGAAGTAGACAGATCCCGAACCCGCTTATGCGGGTTCTAAGGGATTATTTTTGGCCGGGCCTACGGGCTCGGAAAAACCCACTTTAAACTCGGCCTTGTGCCACATACATTCATCGTGGGGTGGGGGGAACTGTTAAATATATCGGACTGATAAACTGTCTGTCAAACTGTCTGCCCTCGGATAGAGAGGAACTCAGATGAGGCTATGTCGAATGGGCAGAATTACGTCTGGGGAGGTAGACAAGCCCGTATATGCAGGGGGTGTACAGGGAATTTTTGCCCGAGCCTACTGGCTCGGATTTGCCCCACATAAAATAACGGTTTGGTGCCACATCCTGGCTTGTGGAGAGACGAGGTATTTCTAACAGGATTTGAAAAAAGAAAAAAAGAAAAAGGGGGAAAAAGAGAAATTTTATACATTATGAAATTTTTGTCACAGATATTTTCGTCGGATATGTGGTATTGTGGTAGATGTCGGGTTGAATGGCGATGGATGAATTCTTGTGGCCAATGAACAAATTATAATGGATGAATGGGTCCTATATTGGATTAGCCAGGTCTAGGATAGTTAATGTTGAGCAGCCTCATTTCCATATCGGACTTGTGCCAAAATTGTTGTAAATAAATCAACGTTTCTAACAGGACTTTTTGTGGGGAGGACGTGACCTACTAACATTTTTATTTTTACTTTGAATATTTTGCTATATTTTAGTTTCGTTTATGGGTTCATCCCCTCCCCACTCACTTCATGTAATTAAGTTGTTATATATATATTTTTTTTTTATAAAAAAATGATAAAAACGAAAAAAAAATAAAATAAAAAGGACATTTGGTAGATCATGAAATTTTTATTTCATGGGTGCGTTTGTAAGGTCCCTGTGAGTATGTGGTATTGTACGGTGGATTGAATGGCGATGGATAAGTTCTTGGCTGGTTAATTGTTTTTTATTTACTGGCATATCAACACCTTTATGGGTTATTTAATACCGAGGTCTAAATATTTTTTGTACACAATTTTTATTTTATTTAGTGAAGATCAATATTTTTAAAAGAATTTCGATTTTTTTTATATGTGTATAAGCCGGCCGATTTTTGTAAATACGGATGTCCATACACGACATTATCGAAAAATAAGAGCGATAATTATCGCTCCTATTTTTAAATTTAAAGAAAACGCATCTAAGTAAATTTAAAGCCAACGCATCTAAGATTCAATAAAACATTACGGAGAATTTTTCCTAAAATTTCAAGATTACTGGTTAGTTGAAAATTATATAAGAAAAAACGCTCACACATTCCTGGAGTAATTTTTACAGATAAAACAAAATTAGATAAACAGCCGTCTCTCAGTCAAGCCATCAAAATTTTAAATAAACAGATACTGCCGTGTAAAAAAAATGTATTTCTGCGATATTTTAAACTTTAAAGTAAGTAATATTTGTTTCACATCAGGTTAATTATATTTCATACTTAACTCAGCTAATATTCCTCAAATAAAGTTTCAGAAAGGTATATTTTATTATAGAAAGATTTTTTTTAACAAAGAGAATTACAGTGTAATGAAAGATGTCTAAAAATAGCACTAAAATCAGCGATGTTTAGTGACTTCAAAACAAAAATCCTTCCGGTCAATTTAAATTAGTTTTGAAATACAGCAAAGTATTTATTGGCAATAAATT
The DNA here is from genome assembly GCA_964036315.1 of Acanthosepion esculentum. Taxonomy (NCBI): domain Eukaryota; kingdom Metazoa; phylum Mollusca; class Cephalopoda; order Sepiida; family Sepiidae; genus Acanthosepion; species Acanthosepion esculentum. Next base: position 71,717,093 of record OZ038511.1, on the reverse strand, counting down.
TAATCTATTACCTTGAAATTAAAACTAAAATTTAAAACTTCAAGATTTTTAAATTTAAAAAAAATTCATTTTAAACCTTAGGTATTGCGTGAACCTAGTCTAAAAATAAAAGCAAGCTATAAGACCTGTAAGTAATATATTGACGACCATCCTTTTTGAAATAGTCTCTTTGGAAAGGTCAGCAATCATTTCAACTCCTCTTCTACACATGAAAAATAATACAAAAATGGAGGCTAAGGTCTTCTGTTGCAAGGGAAATAACTCTAAATTAATCTGTAATGAATTATCTCCCTTAACTAGTAAAAGATTTATTTTTAGCATTTTGATCCTGATGCTTGGGAGATGAACAAAAAAGTACTGAATGCAACGATTATCATTTTCATTTATGCGTCGTGTCCTTTCAGGACGTAAGCGATCATGGTACTCCACAACTTCCTGTTTTTGTTTTCAGGATGTGGGAGATTTTGGTTCTCCATGACTTCCTTTTCTCGCTCTAAATCTTTTAATTCTTTACCATCTCTCTCCCTGTTCCACCATTTCTCCTTCCTTTCGGGCCTTGTGCAAGCATATCACATTAGATCAATTACGACTTAGTAGTGAGTTCGATCCTCACCGGGTGCTCTATAATTTCGTCCTTGTGTCACGCCTAAGCTATGCTTAGTAAATCGCTATCTGTGAACCTTAGAACAAAACATTTAAATAAATACATAACAACGAGTAGCTATAACAGGGCTGGGGGCTTCATATAAAATAAAAATTATATTGTAACTTAATTATGTGAAATATAGTTGAACAATTCAACAAGAAAAATTGAAAATAAATACAATGTATCTAAATACAAATTAAAGACACGTAATAATAGCTCATTCCCTCTTAAATAAATTAACAATGTTTTACGGCAATTTTTAACATCAACTTGAGATCTTTCTTGTTAAAAAGTGAATAATTTAACACATTCAACATCTATCAAACAGAAGATGTCTGCATGTGTATATCTGTGTCTGTGTGTATGCTATTAATGCACGTCCAGATTTCTCGACCGATTTTCGATTAAATTGTACACACATATTGTAAATTTATCAACATAGGTCAAGATCTACTTTTCAACCTCCAGCTCCCTCTCCGGCGTTTCGTAGAAAAATCGATAAAACTGAAGGCGGGTACGACTTTTTGTTTTCATTTGCTCCAAAATTTCGTCAGTGTTCGGTCCATGATATCCTCAGCATCCTTCTGTAGAACAATATTTCTGTTCCTTCACGTCTCCTCTTTATCTTCCTTACTCCGCCTAAAAACAAAGAAAGGCAGGATTTCACATTTTCATTATCTTCCGAATCTATGATAAGCACGCCCACGCACTGCTACATCACAATTTAGCATTCTCAAGGTAGTAGTCATATAAAATACAAATTTTTATCGTAACCTAATGGGATCATATGCAATATACTGAACAATTCAACAAGAAAAATTGAAAATAAATACAATGTATCTAAATACAAATTAAAGACACCTAATAATATCTCATTCCCTCTTAAATAAATTAACAATGTTTTACGTCAGTTTTTAACATCAACTTGAGATCTTTCTTGTTAAAAAGTTTAATAATTTTAACACATTAAACATTATGGATTTAAAAAATTGTGAATTTTAAATGGTGTTTTTTCGTGACTTAGCATGAAGATTTATTCATATAAAATACAAATTGTGGCACAAGGCCGAAAAAGGGGAGGGGTGGGGCTGGTCTTAACTAACTATCCTATACCTAGCTAATCAGATTCGCGACCCATTCATACATTACAATTGACACATTCACCACAAGAATTCGTCCGTCACCACTCAATCCTCCATACACCATAATACCACATCCTCACCAGGGGGGACCTACAAAAACGCGCCCCACACCATAAAAATTTGATGATAAAAAAAATACATAAAAATCTAACCATGAAAAAGATGAAAGGGGAGGGAGATGAACCCCATAACAAACTAAATTTCAACAAATTTTTGAACTAAACATAATTTATGTTAGTAGGGCCCGTCCAACCCTCAAAATAGAGAGACCGCTGTATTCTGCCCAGAGGACAAAATCAAGAAGCACTCTCGCTAAGGGAGTGGGAAAGAGATAAAATAACTTGGACATGGGGAAATAAAAGGCTGATCCAGTTGAGATGAAAAGGAGGCCAAAACAAACTGGGGAGGTTGGGAATCTCGACTTGGATCATAACTAAAATGATGGCCGGGAAGCAGGCCGGGAACAACACTTACTCATATTAACTAGGTACACTTAAGCTTGTCTAACCTAACCGAGGGGAGGGTTCCACAGGAAACCACCCCGATGTGACTTAGGTTGACCTAGAAAAGAAAATCAAGGCTAGCCCCGTTCAAACGAACCAAGCTCGCCTCTTTTACCCACCTTTCGCTGAAGACTGTCGAATGCAATCGTTTTCTATCAGTTCTAATCTTCATCTTGAGCTGATGCTCAAAGAATCGGATTAGATCCTGACTTAGCCTGAGCGAAACAAATTCATGAAATTGAACGAAAAAAAAAAAAGACGCCCAGAATGACGTCAAAATCCTCGAAATCTTTTCATCCTTTAGTAATAGGTACCTCCACAGATTCGCCAATGTTTAAAATGATTTGAAACAAATATTATTTAATTTAAGTTTAAAATGTCGCAGAAATGCATTTTTAACACAGCGCTAGTTGTTTACTTAAGCTGTTGGCATGTTTAACAGCTTGGTGACAGATTAGTTCTATGGGGGTAAAAATATAATTTGAATATAACGTAAGCGCTTTTATATATAATTTTTAAGTACTCAGTAATCTTTAAAAAAATTATGAAAAATGTTCTCCGCAATGTTTTATTCAATTTTCTGATAATGTCGTGTATGACATCCATATGTAGAGGACCGGGGTGTGAAGCTGTGAAGAGATGAGGATGATATCTCTGGGCTAAGATTTCCTGCTGGCCGGTCCAGCTACATGAGAATGTTGGACTTTAATGGAGTCCAAAGAAGATAAAGAAACAAACAAGACCGATATACATGTATGCAAACAAATATATATTAATAACAAATTACAATGACATCAAGGGTTACAGAGTGTTTGTATGGAGAAGTTATGTGTGTGTGTGTTGAGTGTCCGTACGTACGCGTATTGTCCTTAGCGTGTTCCCAGAATATGGGAAACGCTGTATCGGTGAGAGGTCACATATTGGTGTAAGTGGAAAAAGAAAAAAGAACAATTTTACCTCGTCTCCGTGCGAGGTAGCGGCCCAAGGCCTGGGTCGAAAAAGAGAGATAGAGAGAAGGGTCAGCCAGTATTTATAGTCAGGGGAGAGAGACCCCTGTTGAAGGATTAAGGAAACTGAGGAGGAGCTAACTGCGACACATATCTGCAAAAGCGAGAACGTTTATACACATACAAAAACAATTCAAAATTCTTTTTAAAATACTGGAATACCTCAGATTGTAACAAACTTTTCGATTCATGATTAGTAAATACAGTTTTACTTAATAACAATATTCTCTAAACTTTACACCACTGAAACTGAATTTTAAAAGATTTTAAAATATTATAAATTATTCTAATTAAAAAAATAACATATTCTGTTTTAAAAAAATGAAACAAATCTTGTAAAAATCCATTATTTATCGAAAAAATATTTCTTAAAACTATAGTGTTCTTAATATATCTTATTCATAAAAGCAATTAAAAGCTTTTCTAATTAAATAATGTTTCTGTTTTATGGCGTTTTTTTTTTATTTTACGATTCAGAGCAGATTTTAGGCAAGATGGAGTCCGACTGTACAAAAGAAATTAATGATTTTAATTCTTCAGTTTTCTGCTTTTAACTAATATAGTCGCTAAAAATTACAGCGTTGAATTTCTCAAGTTTACATAAATTAAGTAAGTCTAAGACATGTAAAAAAAAAAGATTTTACCAAGAGTTTAAAACATTTCTAAAATAATTTCATTCATTTGTGAATAAGTCCTAAAAGTTTCATTTAAATCCGACAACTATTTGATTTTTGCTAGAATTTCCAAATCAATGTGCTTTTCACCGCAAAAAAAGACGCTAAAATTTCCTATGGTGATTTCAGCCCCCAGCGCACATGACGCAAATAAATAATTCTTTTCACCAAAATTTTGATTTTTAACCCAAATCTCGAATATTCTGCAAAAGATTAAAAAATAAAATTATATAATTAAAAGATTCAGACTTTCATTTTTATAATTTTAACAAAGATTTTGACAATAAAACTTCATTCTTATCATGTTTCGGGCATTTTTTCATCATAGTATGCTCTTTTTTTCAGCGATTTTGTGGAGGTACCTATTTAATAGTCAGATGTACTCAGTTTAATTTGTAACGTAAGTAGCAAAAAGCAAATGTTGATAAGATAGCGAGGATCACAAAGTCCCCAATTTGGTTTGCTTCCACCCTGGTGTGGGGGTGGGGGCAGTACGCCCTGGCCCGGGCTGTAATTAGATATTTTGAAAAACAATATTTAGTGGACTCATGTGAGTCCGGGTAAATATAATTTATAATTATATGATATTTAAACAGCCTACAATTAAATGCATGTATTAACAAAATATATTACATTAACGTGTAAACAGTTGAAAGGATTTGGTTTGTATCTGTCTATATTTCTGAGATGAGGTATTATGTACACTATTTACATTATTCGGACTATTGTCCTCATCTTTGTCGCCATATTTATTACAACGTTTCGGCCTTTTAGTATCTGTCTATATTTCTGAGATGAGGTATTATGTACACTATTTACATTATTCGGACTATTGTCCCTATCTTTGTCGCCATATTTATTACAACGTTTCGGCCGTTGTACGCTCCGACTTTCTTCAGGTGGTTGGAATGTCGAACTGAACCCTTTATTTCGCTCACTGGGGTAGACTGTTCTAGTTGCACGTGACATGTTTAATGGATGTCAGTTGTCAGTTATCTCCTGTTAATTCCCCTCTCCAATATCACCACTGCCTTAACCGGGTATTGAACTCACATTCTTTGGGTCCTGACACTGGATCTAACTAACGTCTTTATCCACTGTGCGATGTGTCCCTGAGGAAGAAGGCGGGAGCGTACAACAGCCGAAACGTTGTAATAAATATGGCGACAAAGATTAGGACAATAGGCCGAATAATGTAAATAGTGTACATAATACTTCATCTCAGAAATATAGACAGAACTGAAAGGCCGAAATGTTGTAATAAATATGGCGACAAAGATGAGGACAATAGGCCGAATAATGTAAATAGTGAACGCGTAAGCAGTTGAAAGGATTTGGTTTGGTTTATTTTGTTTTCCGGCATATCAACCTCAATTCAATGTTAACAAAGGTTTTATTGCTGGTAATGTTTTTATTTTTCCCAAAATGTATTGCAGGTAATATTTTTATAAACCTATTTTTACACTTTTATATTGTTTTGACCCATAACTGGGCCCGTAACAGGTGCTACCACCCCGATATAGGTGGTTCCACGCGCCTCAAAACCTCCTGATCAGAGGCCTTGCTGACGGATGTAGTTTATACACAGAACGCCTCATTGGCGTGGATCTTACCCCTCTGCAGAGGTGCAGTCGGCGTATTCTGAAGCCCCAGTCGAGATAGGGCGGCAGTTGAAAGGAAACTACATTAAAAATTTAGCTATTAAGAATATGCTTGTTTGTGCGTGTGATACGCATGCGTGATACGTGTGTGCATGTATGTGAGAGAGATTTCAATCGTCTATCGACCTGAAAAACGAACGGGGCGGAGATTTCCTCATTACGTATTATTGCTACATCTTGGAGCAAGTGGAAGAAAGAGGAAAAGGATGAAAATGTCTTGTTTTTTTAGAGAGTTAAACATTGTGCAATGAAGGATTTTAAGAATATTGGAGTTATCTCCCTTGTAACGCTAAAGACACCAGTAGTTATTTCCCTTTGCATACTGTTATCGACTTATTTTTACTCGCGATAACTGAATTCCATTATTCTACTGTTTTTCATTGAAAGTAATAGTTTTGAGATCTTCTAACTTAAACAAAATATTGCAATAACAATCATAAATATGAATGTTGGTCATTATTTTAAGAAGTGGGTACAAATGAAAAGATTTTAAATTGACAGCATTTTCCATTTCACTAAAACAGACATTTATTTATTTTTATTTAAACTTGCCTTTTGTTATTTCTGTTAAATAAATGTTATCTTGTATTGCAGATCAATTGGTCTGTTATTTTGTGCATGTCCTATTTTACCACCATTATTTCAGGTAAAATATACCTGTAGAGACCTTATACATTAATTATAGAAGTAGCCGACACACTAAAGAAGTATGTTAAAACTCTCAAACAAACCTAACGCTGAAAAAATATGGACTCCACATTCTGTAATACACGTAAATTACTAATACATTTATTAACATTAGTAGTTGTAAAACAAGGAAAATTAGCTGATCAAGGACTTATGGACAGCACCCATCCTGGTTTGTAAACTTAGATGGAGACATATATATATATATATATATATATATATATATATATATATATATATATATATATATATATATATATATATATATATATATATGTTAAAGACAATAGGAAAACTGTACTAGTAGCAGACGCGTTTCGTCCAATGTGGACTTTTTCAAGGCAAAAACGAAATGAATTTATTAAACAAAGTAACTAATAATAACAAAACAAAATGTACTTAGCAACTGGAAGAATTTAGAGAACGCTATTTTCATACTGTTAACTGAAAATTACGTCAAGTACTATTGTGGATTCGTCCACGACAACCAGTTTACGGCGTGAATGGAGGAAGTCTTGCGAGGCAACAGTCTTACGCATCAGGATCTGATCCGATTCTTTGAGCATCAGCTCAGGATGAAGATTAGAACTGATAGAAAACGATTGCATTCGACAGTCTTCAGTGAAAGGTGGGTAAAAGAGGCGAGCTTGGTTCGTTTGAACGGGGCTAGCCTTGATTTTCTTTTCTAGGTCAACCTAAGTCACATCGGGGTGGTTTCCTGTGGAACCCTCCCCTTGGTTAGGTTAAACAAGTTTAAGTGTACCTAGTTAATATGAGTAAGTGTTGTTCTCGGCGTGTTTCCCGGCCATCTTTTTAGTTACGATCCAAGTCGAGATTCCCAACCTCCCTAGTTTGTTTTGACCTCCTTTTCATCTCAACTGGATCACTCTTTTACTTCCCCATGTCCGAGTTATTTTATTTCTTTCCCACTCCCTTAGCGAGAGTGCTTCTTGATTTTGTCCTCTGGGCAGAATACAGCGGCCTCTCTATTTTGAGGGTTGGACGGGCCCTACTAACATAAATTATGTTTAGTTTAAAAATTTGTTGAATTTTAGTTTGTTATGGGGTTCATCTCCCTCCCCTTTCATCTTTTCATGATTAGAATTTTATGTATTTTATTATCATCAAATTTTTATGGTGTGGGGCGCGTTTTTGTAGGTCCCCCCTGGTGAGGATGTGGTATCATGGTGTATGGAGGATTGAATGGTGACGGACGAATTCTTGTGGTGAATGTGTCAATTGTAATGTATGAATGGGTTGCGAATCTGATTAGCTAGGTATAGGATAGTTAGTTAAGACCAGCCTTTACCCCCTCCTTTTTTCGGCCTTGTGCCACAATTTGTACATTTTGTACGAATAAATAATGACAACCAGTTTACCCTCTGCATGTGGGGAACATGGTATAAAAACCCAACACGTGTGATTCTCTCTCTGATTCTTGCTCTCTCTGTTTCGACGCGGACTCTCGAATCTAACTTCTTCTTCGTCACTCAACACCACTGCCAAAATGTGACTCTTAAAGAACTCCCGTCTTGACTAATGCAGTAAGACGTAAAAGAACTTTACAACAATTCATGCAAGTATAATTCCAGCATCTTTTATCTAACATAATACACAATTCACTCAATCTTCTAAACTGCATTTTAATAATCAACTTATTCGTTATGAGTCTAGGTACAAATATTACCTAATCAAAGGGACGCAACTCAGTCTCACTTATCAGTTAACATGCATGTATATCAATACTTAATAAATTCAATTATGTTGTTTTCTACTCTACATCTTGTTTTGTATTTTTACCATTGCAATTTGGCGTCAAATATAATTTGCTTTGTTCCACCACATTGGATAGCGACCTCCAGCATAAATGCATAATCATTTCCACACCTTTCCTAAACAAAAATAAAATAATTGTGGCGAACAGCCCTTCACACACGCAACAAACATAATTAAACCATCACACTCTATCGTACTCAGGGCCCGTTCCGCTACACTATCACGTGTGGAAATATTGTTTTTATTGTTGTTTTGACGGATTCAACCATTTTCTTTTGATTTCTTGATACTGTTGTGTACGTTTGTTTGGGAGAGTAGTAATTCTGTTAAGAAAGGTGAAATAGGGAAAAAACCTGGGCGTAGATTAATATTTGGGTAATATTCAATGGCAGCACTCTCGAGGATTTTCCTTCTGAGTGAGTTATTTTCTTTTTTATGAGTGTAGCATTTTTAAAATCAAAATTGTGGTTGAATTTATTTCTATGTATGACTAGTGCATTAGCTAAGTTGTTTTTGTGAGGTCTCTTTTGTGCTCATAAATGCGTTTTTTTTAATTTCTACTTGTTTCTCCAATATATTGGGAGGAACAGTTTTGGCAATTTAATTTATAAATGCCTGCTTCAGAAATTTTATTGCTATTAGTACTTGAGGATCTGAGTATATCCATAATAGTTTTGGAAGTGTTTGTGACTATTTTAAGATTATTTAGATGGGATAGGTTGTTCTGGATAGTGGACGTGACAGAGTTGGTCTGTAGTATTATGCATCTGTTTTCATGTAATTTATTATTGTGAATTATGTTATTATTTTTGTTTCGGTTGTATATTTTGTATGCCTTTCTTCTTGCGTTGTGGATGAAATGATTTGGGTATTGTAGGTTTTTGAATGTGTTTTCTATGTATGTTTCTTCTTTAAGTAAATATTGGGGACTGCAGATTCTTATTGCACTTAGATAGAAACCTATAATAATTCCAGATTTAATTTTAGAAGAGTGGTTTGAGTAGAAACTGATCAGAACATTTTTGTTTGTAAGCCTTTCTGTAATCGTCGAAATTGAGTTCGTTATTATTTCTATGTAATATTATATCTAGGAACGGAACAGTGTAGTTGGTTTCACTTTCAAAAGTGAAGTCTATTGTAGGTTCAACGTTGTTAAGTTTGGAGAGAAGATCCGTTAAATTTGTAGATATATTAATAATGAGTCGTCTATGTGTCTGAAATATGAAGAGTTTGTAGGGAGAATGTTTTTGAATGGATTACTTTCTAGACATTCTAAAAATAGACAAGCAAGAACGCCGCTGAAAGGAGATCCCATTGGTAAACCAAATTTTTGTCTGTAATGTTGGTTATCAAAAGTAACGAAACATTACTTGGTGATTAGCTGGCATATTTTTATGATTTTATGTGTAGGTAGAGGTAATTTAATTTTTGCTTTTGTTAAGATTTTTTTTTTTTTAGTAGATTTAAGCATTTCTCTATGGGGATGTTTGTGTATAGAGATTTTATATCTAAACTAGTCATATATTTGTTTTTAATGTCTATGCTTTTTAATTTGTTTAGAAGGTCATCTGAATTTTTTATGTGTGATGAGTGCCGAGAAGTGGAGTTAAAATTCTGCGTAGTTTGCGGGCTAGTTTATGTGGGACGCTGCCTATCCCTGATATGATAGGTCTCGTTGGTATTTGGTAGTCCGTATAATATGGGTGTTTTTGGATAGTATTCAATAATAAAACTATTTCTTTCAATGAAAAACAGTAAAATCATGGAATTTCCACAGTTACCGCGAATAAAAAAAGTCGATAACATTATGCAAAGGGAAATAACTACTGGTGTCTTTATCGCTTAAAGGGAGATAACTCCAATTTTTCTTAAAATCCTTCATAGAACATTTTTTTCATCATCCAAAGGAATTCCATTTGATTAACAAACAATAATATATTATGAATTATATTAATATTCACCCAATAATAATAGAAAACTAATCTATTGGATCTTTTCTGTTAATTCACCCCAAAATATTTATTCACCCCAAAAGAAAAAGAATTCATACTGACTAAACTTTACATCAAATTCTTCCAGGCTCTTCCTTTGCACTCATGTTGGGTTGCCCTTTGCAATAAGCTCCAATGTGGGTGATTCGTTTGCACTATTTCTAAGTGTGGGGGTCTACGTTCACGCTCATCCCGATAATCAAGACAAAGACAGATTTTTTTTTTTCAAATATCATCCACACTTATGAAATGTGAATAATGCCCATATTTTTCGTAATTTTTCATTCTGAGGGTTGGAGTTGTGAGGCAAGCTAAACAAATTTTGGTTTAAAATTTATAATTTCAAAAGAGTGCTAAAAATTGAATAAATAACAAACTCTGATTTAATATTTATAATTTATAATTTCTTGTGGGGAATTAATATTTGCGATAAGTAACTTTACATTATTTGGAGTGTAATAACAGAAAAGATCCCTTCTATTTTATGCCCAATAGTAGTTTGTAGGCATATGCAATGTGATAGGTCCTGATCTGGCATATTCTGCAATCACTTTCTCACAGATGTGCTGTGGCTTCCCACTGTCTTTTCTATAAATATTTTCATGGCAACTGCTTTGACCAGCTATTATCACTGGTACCCCAACTGCATGAATTTAAGCGTGCTACTAGATTGGCATTTCGGTACAAACATTTCACTTTCGGTTAAATGTAACCGTCTCTTCTACTCTAACATCTTCTTCTCTCGCACTTCCCAACAATGGAACTCCCTTCCTCTTACTTGCTTCCTTGATAGCTATAATCTTCAAATATTCAAATGTAATGTCAATCAACATCTTCTGATGCCTTGATTCTGATCCTATATCCTTTCCTCAAACATCTCTCTCTACTCTTGCTCTTATTCTGTGTAACCCCTTGTGTGCTAGTGCCACTCCCACCTTGCTTGGGGTGAATTGCCTTAAAAAAAATAAAGAAAGAAATCAAAAAAATTTTCTGCCTTGCCATTAGAAATGATTACATATACAGTGTAACCCGGATATAAGAGAGTTGTCGGGACAGGAGAAGAAGTATCTTATATCCGGGTTTCTCTTATATCCGGGTTTGGTCTAATTTATATACATTAACACAGGCTCTAATTTGGGACCATATAAAATCTCTCTTATATCCGGGTTCCTCTTAGACTGTATTTTGTTTTTACCATTATCAGGTTTTAATAAGTCAGTCTTTTAAATAGATATTTTTGTCCAATTATTATATTAATACGTGAGTCACTCAGGAAAATCAGTTTATTATTTCATAGAAATAAAACATTTAAAAAAACAATCCCCTACATTGATCTTATGTTAATACTAATTTACCAATGCCATCAAAAACATTACTATATTTTGTAAGTTTTTGCTAGCATATAAATGCTTTTAAATTTAAAAAAACTTATTTTATGAATATATATTAATTATGGAGGAATCAGATAATTACTTAATAACAACCAAACAATCGATCCCCCATTTTATGCCAACTAGAATCTTGTATTAATATGGGTTCAGCCACATCTTAAAAATGATGGCAAATTTTGTCAAGTTTTTATACTCACGTACTCCTGTCCCATAATATTTGTACATTTGCATACTATTTTCATACACCAAATGTAACAATTATTATAGGACAGAGGAAGTACATTATATTAATATTCAAAATTGTCCCATAATGATTGTTACATGAGCATATATATTTTATGCCCTAAATGGACCAAAGATTATGATACAGAGGTTGTAAATTATATTCTTCAGCTTTTGTCCCATAATAATTGTGACATAAGTATATATATTTTATATACTAAATGTACCAAGTGTTATGGGACAGAGGAAGTACATTATATCAATACCCAACCTTCGTTCCATAATAATTGTTTTACCCATGAAATTTCACGGTTTTCCTATTTTAATATTTTGATGAATCTTAATTCTTCAGTTGAGTAAGCTGATGACGTGTTCTACAACAATGAAATATCCATAGAAATTCCCCTATCACATCGTTAAATATTTGAGTTTAACAACTTTTACTTTAGCTGTCTCTTCTACTCCAATAGCTTCATGTCTCGCACTTCTCGCCTGTGGAACTCCCCATTTCTTGTCTTCCTGATAGCTATAACCTCCAATTATTCAAATGTAATGTCAATCGACATCTGCAGATGCCCTGATCCTTCCCCTAACCTTCTCTTCATCCTTTCCTCTATCACTCCTCTTTGCTCTCACTCCAACTCTCTGTAACCCCTTGCATGCTAGTGGCTTCCTGCCTTGCTCAGGTTGGAATGCTTAAAAAAAAATAAATAAAAAATAAAAATATTGCAATAACAATTATAAATACAAATGCTGGTTGTTAGTTTAAGAAGTAAGAGGGTACAAATGAAAAGATTTGAAATTGTTAACGTTTTCCATTTTCTCTCTGAAACCAAGTAGTGTCTTTTCTCCTCTTTCAACACGATCAAAACAGAATAGTCCATTATTTATGAGGTATTGGCAGGGCGTAATGGTCGTGCGAACTAACAAAGGTGGTGGGAAGAGCACAATTATAATAGGATGTTTTATTAAAGCTATCACTGGTACATCAGCCTCGTCCTTTCCAACTTCATTTATTGTAATTCATTTTTTTTTAACATTTTCACTGCGGCTTTGTCATAGTAACTATACTGGCCAATTTTGAGAAAAACTAGAAGAAAAATTTGCCTATTTGATAAACATTAAGACCCTGACAGCAATTTTTCATGTGTGTCGCTATTTTGGTTTTGATCTAATTCTCTGCAGTACACGAACTAAGCTAAAGGTTTCCCCCCCCCACACACACACACCAACACACATAAAAACAAATATGGCACAAAACAGGTTATATTATATGCTTTTATATATGATTTCTCTGCCTTTTAGTTCAGGGTGGTTAAAAGAATATTAAGCCGAAGCCCCAGAGGCCTTCCCCGAGGCAGTACCTCTCCATTGAGATGGAGCTGGGTTTATTGCCCGGTTCTTGAGGCATCCCCAAAAGAAGTGCCACAGGGGGCGGGGCTATGCAATTTTTCCACACATGGTGACACTTTCGGTAGCAATGTGAGCACACTGAAAAATAATCACTTCTCGAGCTTTTGGCTAAGATCAAGGTGTAGTATCTGTTCTTATCACCTTAATCTGATTCTCTCTCTCCGCTTCTACCTTTCCTTCTTTCTTTCTTTCTTTCTTTCATTTTCTCACTGAAACCAAGTAGTGTCTTTTCCCCTCTTTCCATGTGATCAAAATGGAATAGTTCATTATTTATGATGTATTGGCAGGAGATGTTAAACACTTCTATCTTCCCTTCTTTATTTCTTTCTTTCTTTCATTCATTTTCTCTCTGAAACCAAGTAGTGTCTTTTCCCCTCTTTCCATGTGATCAAAATGGAATAGTCCATTATTTATGAGGCATTGATAGGTCGTAACGGTTGTGTGAACTAACAAAGGGTTGGATAAGTAGAATTATAATAGGATGTTTTATGTACTAAATCGGTGCTTTTTTTTACCTATTGACCACTTTTACTTTTTTTTTTTTGGTGGACTCCAATAACCATTCAATGAAGAAGAAAGCTTATTTTATTTTCTACTGATAAATAAGTTTAGGAATTGTATTATAGAAATAGTAAATTTTGTATGCTTTATTTTGTAGTAAAAATAATTTAATAAAAATAAACACATTATGACACATTTATGTACCCGAGTAAAATAAGTCATAATAAACCATTTTAAAATATACAAGTAATTAATAAATAAAAAAAACTGCAGATTTATTCATTGAGATCCTTGTCGTTAATGCTGCTCTGCAAACCTTTTTATATTCAGTTTCATCGCTGTCAATGATACTTGACGACCACCTATTTTCACAATATTGAATCTATTTTATATTCATTAATTTATATTAATTTATTCAAATTTTATTTTATTATGTTTAAAATTATAATTATTATTTATTATTAATATATTAAATTAATTCATATAAGTTATAATATTGATATAATTTTCCTTTATATATTAATCCTTCCTATATACAGGGGTTGGACAAAATAATCGAAACACTTGTTAAATTCAAAGAAAATTTATTTAATATGGAGGTAGTTCCCCTTTAGCCTCACATACAGCTTTAATATGTCTAGGAATGGAATCACACAGCTTCCTGACTTCATCCAGAGGAATTTTCAGCCATCCTTCCATTAACAACTGCTCCAGCTCTTTAAGACACGACGGTGGAGGATAGGGGCTCGTAACTTGTTCAATAATATTGATATCTGGAGATTGGGGAGTCCACTCCATGTGTTCTAGCTCACTTTCATGCTCTTCATACCAGTTCTTAACCACTTGAGCAGTATGTATTGGAGCATTATCGTCTTGAAAGATACAGTCACCATCAGAGAATAAAGTCTGGACCATTGGATGAACATGATCTCCCAAGACAGTGACCTTGAGCAAGTAAAAATTTCGCCATTTTAGTAACGAGAATGAAATCCACAGTATCCCAGCTGAGATGTTGTAGCAGTCACTGAGGAATCTCAACAGCAGATTTCAAGAATGCAATTGTACAAGAGGACGCCATCTACAGGACGTCATTTTTAAAAAATGAAAATTCCATCATCGTTTCTTAAATGGCATGTTTTAAGGTTTCAATTACTATGAATTAAATATTTTTCTTCCATCACTCTTGGTTTTATTAGATTGTTAAAAGTTCCCGTTTTTTGGGGGTCACCGTGTATTTTATTTTCCACATAAACGAAACTAGGATTTTTACCACCGCAACTCCTAAAGTGAGATTAATTGCGAATGAAAAATGTTTAAATTAACGCCTCTTTGTAATACCAGTGCTGTCAATTCTAAAGTCGATGCGATCACCAAATTCTCAGAACCTACTACATTAAAACAACTACGCAGATTTATTGGTATGATAAATTACTATCGCTAATTTATTCCTAATTGTTCTGGAATTTTATTACCTCTGACCAATATGTCATGGTTTGAATACGTCACCCGGTATGTCAGCTTCTGCAAGACCATCATGCAAGGTACTGCTGAAGGCGGACACAAGCAGGGACTACAATACAAAAGCTAGTCAGACAATATCAAAGAGTGGATAGATATGACAATGCCGGAAACAGCGAAAAAAACTGTAAACTTTCACTTAATGAAATAAACTTGTACATACATCACTGATGGTAAGAACAGAGTCCTCACTCTGACTACAGATGCTTCTTCAAACACGGTTGGAGCTGTTTTGCATGAAGTTTATGGTAAACAAAAGAAACCTGTCTTATTCTTCTCTGATAAACCCAGTTCTACACAGCAGAAGTACAGCACATTCTCGCCTGAATTACTCGCTTTGTCTATTAAACATTTTCGACATCTGCTTGAAGGCAGAGAGTTTATCATTTTTACGGACCATAAACCTCTGGTCTATGCCTTACACACCAGGTCGGACAAAAATGCAATCCGCGAGCCATACGATATTTAGACTATATTGCCCAGTCTACTACTGATATAAGGTACATTAAGGGTGACAGCAATATTGTCGCTGATACCTTGTCACGCACAGTCTTAAATATTCACGCATCCTTCTTAGATCCACTACATCTTAACATTTCTCTTTGTAATTAGAAAATAAAAAATCGCAGTTACTTTGACATTTCCCCCCGAAAAGAAAAATATATTTAAAGAATTGGGTATAAGAATTTTAAGCTGCTTGAGCTTGTATCGTCTGCTTTTCTGAAAGAAAGCAGACGCTGCGTTGGACACTTGCTTAATTTTTGAATTTCAAAAATACCTTTGGTACATTTCGATTTATTGGGAAAACAGCTGCGTTTGTTTTTTTTGTTTTTGTTTTTTTTATTATCCAGGACCAATCAAAAGGTTTCCCTCCAAATTGTGAGAAGTGGATTTGGAGCCAACCTGTAGATTATAAAAGGGGGCCTTGTATTTAATTGAAGGAGTCGACGAACATGTCTTGCTGGAACCCTGGTCGCCCCGGTCCAGAAAGAAAAACAATACAGAAGAAATTTGACAACCGCCAGACGAGAATTGAAAGGAACCTCAAAGTCGTTCCCAAATCAATGACAAATCTTCGACTGGTGTAATTGTTTAATTCTTTGCTGTTACTGCGAACTTTGCTTCGAAAATTGTACCAAATTATTCTTTGAAAATGTTGTGGATTCCGAGATGAAATCCGATATCAATAAATAACAAACGCCAGGTATAGATAAGGAAAAATAATGTATTAACATAATAATACAAACAGGTAATACGGGTTAGTAGATCCAGGAATGCGGGTTAGTAGCAATAATATATATACAGTCTTGGTATTGAAGTATCGCGGTATGACTCCTTACTGAGTCTAGGTGCTGTGACGGTGACTCTTGTGTTACCCTGCTCTAATACTACTCTGATACAACTCAACGTACTGACTTCTCGGCTGTCTTAACGTACTACTGGGTATTCACTGGTGGTAGTATATGTATACCTCGGTTGAGTCCATTTGTGTGAAAAGGGGAGACTCATTAACACCCCCCTTCTTAAATAGGGAGTTAGTATCTTTTCCTTTTATGGTTGATGATCAGAGGCTCAGTAAATTTTCTCTTCCTGTTTGACATTCTAAATTCTGTATCTTCCTGTGGTTTTTGAATCTCAAAAGCTTCAAAGATTGCATCCATAGAGTCGTCATTTTCTGCGGGTGACGAGATTGGCTCCTCAACCCGTCTATTTTGTATTTGATCAATATGTCTTCTATGGGTAAACTTTTCGCCTTGTACTGTGTACATCACATTTCCCAGCCTGTTAATTATTGTGCCAGGCTCCCAGTAAGCCATATTGTTTCTGAACATCCTAAAGTAAACTCGTTCTCCTGGTTTAAATGATCTCTTTGGTACAATAGGTGTATACTGGTTTTTGTTCTTGTTTGGCAATAATTTATCAAACACAGACCGTATTTTCCGGGCAAACATCAATTCCGCTGGTGAAAGACTAGATGGTGTGTTCCCGTTAGGTGTTATTCTGTATACTTGGAGGAACTACTGTATCGCTTTTTCCGTCGGTACATCTTCGGCTTTTTTTAAAGCTCTTTTTAGTGTGTCTACGAATCTTTCGGCTTGTCCGTTCGATCTCGGGTGGTACGGAGCTATCTTGATATGCTTTACTTGGTATGTCTCACAAAGTCTTTTAAGTCACTGGAGGTAAATTGTGTACCGTTATCAGTTACCAAGCAATCCACGAGGCCGAATCTGGCGAATCATTCGTGTATACAGTTTATGGTATTTCCTGTCGTCGGGTGTTTGAATCTGGAAACCTCAGGCCATTTACTGAAACTATCTACTGTTATTAAGTAGTAGTAACCCTCTATGGGTCCTGCGTAATCCACGTGGATTCTGGACCACGGTCTGTCAACTTTAGGCCATGGCTTTTGTATAGAGGGTGGTGCTTTCACCGCAGCAGCACAGCCTTTACAACTTTCCACCATTTGCGTAATATCATCGTCCATGTTAGGCCAGTAGACAAAACTTCTCATAAGTGCCTTCATCCGTTTTTTTTTCCCGGATGTCCTAAATGAAAATCTTTCAAGATTCGCCTTCGTAGCGACTTCGGTATTACCACTCTCTCGTTATACAATAATATGTAGTCACAGATTGAGAAGCTGTCTGCTAAATTCCTTTCCTTCTCTTCTATTTTTTTCTTGATATTCTGAATAAATTCATCCTTTTCCGCTTCTCTTCTTATCTCTAGTTCCTTTATTGTATTGTATAACACTTTACTGATTTCATCTTCAGCTTGTAATGCCGCTATTACCAAGTCTTCCAACGATAGTCCATCAGCGTGTCCAATTTTCTTTGGTGGTAAGAACTCAAGTTTGAAATTGTAGTTTAGTAACACAGTTCCCCATCTTAAAAGTCTGTTCGCTGTATAGACTGGTAGACCTTTTTTTAACCGAAAATCGTAAGAAGGGGTTGCGGTCCGTTTGGAGCGTGTACTCTCTCACATAAATATATCTGTGAAAACTAGTTATTGAAAATATTATGCCTAATGCCTCCTTTTCGATCTGCGAATAGTTTCTCTCCGCCGGTAATAATGATCTAGATGCGTGTGCAACGGGTTTCTTTGTATCGTCCCGCATCTTGGTGTAGAATACACGCACCTACCCCGTGTGAGCTCGCGTCACTTGCAATAATAATTTCTAATTCGGGATCGAAATGTGTCAGTGCTAACTCCGAAGTTAATTTTTGTATTATTTCCTTAAACGCTTTTTTACAGTCTTCTGTCTAATTCCAATTATTCTCCTTTTCTAGTAACTCATTTAGTGGGGCCCTCAATTTATGCATATTATCAATAAATTCGCCATAGTAGTTAGCTAGGCCCAGGAAACTTTGTAATTCTGCAGGCATGTTTTTAATTGCCGATGCCCTCTCTGGGTTTGGTTTCCTGCCATTTTCATTAATTATCTGGCCTAAGTATTTAATTTCATTTAGGAAAAATCACACTTTTTCCTTTTACTTTAAACCCAAAGTCTGAAGTCTTCTGAAAACCTCCTTTATGTGCGATATGTGCTCTTCAACATTGTCGCTCTTAATTAGAATGTCATCCAGATAAGCGGTCGCAAAATTCTGGCCCGTGAGCATTGTGTCCATCGTCTGCTGAAAAATTGCTGGTGCAACTTTTACCCTGAACGGTAGTCTGCTGAATTTATACAACCCTTTGTGCGTATTAATACATTTGAATTTTCGTACTCTCTTTTTGTACTGGGATTTGCAGATAAGCCTCACTTAGATCTATTTTGGAAAATATCTTACCGCCGTTGATCTTTGTAAATATTTCCTCTGAGCTCGGTAATGGGTAATGATGGTCTTTTATAGCCTTATTTAGCCCCGTCGAATAATCTGCGTATACACGGATTTCTCCTGATTTCTTTTTTACATAGACTACCGGTGCTGCCCATTCACTAAAATCTATTTTTATTCAAATATCTCTAATTCTTTGTCGATTTTTTCTATAGTAGCAAACGGTACGTTTCGCTTCTTTCTAAATACTGGTTGGACGTTTTCTTTTAATTCAATTCTAGCTGTGAATTTGTTGCATCGTCCCAACCCGCTCGCAAATAAATCGGGGAATTGATTATATAATTCTTCCTTTAACTTTGTCGCCTCTGATGGTTCACCGTCTAACTTTTTGCAAAATGAGCTGATAGGTAGGTCCCAAACGTCGAATTTTTGCATCCAGTCTGTCCCCACTAGACTTTCTGTATCTTTCATTACGTATATCTTGAGTTTTTTTTTTCTTGTTTTCCCGTGAAATTTAACATTTACGATTATTTCTCCTTCGAATTTTATACGCTTTCTTGTCACCGACTTAGTAATTTTTTGTGTATGTAACATGGTTGGTCTGTTAAACCTTTTCCATGTCTGTAGGTTAATTATCGTTAGATCGGAACCCGAGTCTAGTTGCAATTTAAAATTTTTATTTAAGATTTCAAGTTCCACATATTTCCTTATGTTGGTATTGTCTTCGTCATGCATCCTAGTAGCTCTTATCCTACTCGTAGCTTTTCTATTCCTACAATGGGATGCCTTGTGTCCCATTTTTCCACACACAAGACAGATTTTATATTTAAAACGGCAATCCTTGTTCCACTGTAGTCCTCCACATCGATAACATGCATATGGTGGGGGGGGCTTATATTTGCTTCGATTTTCGTCATAATTTGCCCTATGTGTTGTACTTTTTCCCTTATTATAGAATTTTTTTTTCTTTCCGGGGAGGGTGTAGAACGTAAACTTTTGTTTAAATTACGTATATGAGAAACTCCTGACTCCTCAATGTTTTTCGAGTCTTTCTTTATACTCAGGCATTTTTGGCAATCTTCTGATAATTGTTGTAGTGTTAGTCCAGGTTCATTTTGTAGTTTTGAAAGCATTCTTTTGCGCATTTCACTATCTTTTGCTGAAACTAACCCTTGAACAAAGATGAGACACTTGAAATTGTCCGGTCAATTCTGTCAACTTGAAGTCGTCGCAATGTTTATTCACGATTGCGGCAAACGTGGAATAGTCTTCATTTTCGCCCTTTACCAGGTTAAGACATTTCCACCTCTTGTGAAAGAGTGACGTTTTTGGACTAAAAAGCTTTGTAAGACATGTAACTGCTTCGTCAAACGTTAATTCGTTCGTCTTTTTTGGCAAAATGTAATCCACAAATTTTATGTATTCTTCAGTTCCTAATTTTCTTAGCAACAGACGTAGCTTCTTTGCTTCTGTCCAGTTTTGACAATCGATGTTAAAGATGTCTTCGTGGCGTCTAAAATAATCCCCGAAATTTTTATCCTCTTCTAGAGAGTATTTGAAAGTTTCTATCGTATTCCACACTGCGTCTTGGGAAAAAGTCGCCACTTTTTCGATATTCTGTTGTTTGTTACCCGCTACCTTTAATATTAGTTCCTGGAGTTGCATTTGTCTTTCTTCATTTTCCTTCTGCGTTTGTAGTAATTGCTTTTGCCACTTTTCTTCCATTCTTTCTTGGAATTGGAATTGTTGTTCGTTTTGTCTTTCTTGGAGTTGTAATTGCTGTTCATTTTGCTATTTTACAAGTTCTACTAAAATACTTTTAAAATCCTCCATGATAAGAGTCTTACGAAAAACTCGATTTTCCGTGTTTTAATCCTCGTAAATCGCCAAGTTGATGTGGATACTGGCAAAAACGGCAATTTTTTTCCTTTTGTGTTAGTTCGAATACCTCGTCGCCAATTTGTTGTCGACGAGGGAGAATTTTTCTTTTTTTTTCTTTCTTTCCCGTGTGAGTTCGATATCCTCGTTGCCAATTTGTTGTCGACGAGAGGGAGACTTTTGTTTCGATTTCCTTCCCGTGTGAGTTCGAATTCCTTGTCGCCAATTTGTTGGGGATTCCGAGATGAAATCCGATATCAATAAATAATAAACGCCAGGAATAGATAAGGAAAATAAATGTATTAACGTAATAATACAAACTGGTAATACGGGTTAGTAGATCCAGGAATGCGGGTTAGTAGCAATAATATATATATACAGTCTTGGTATCGCGGTATGACACCTTACTGAGTCTACGTGCTGTGACGGTGACTCTTGTGTTACCCTCCTCTAATACTACTCAGCATACTGACTTCTCGACTGTCTTAACGTACTCCCAGGTATTCACTGGTGGTAGTATATGTATACCTCGGTTGAGTCCATTTGTGTGAAAAGGGGAGAGCCCTTAACAGAAAACTATTCAAATTATTTTCTCCTTTTCTACATTTTATATGTAGTTTTCTATTCTGAAGACCTTTTGCAACATTATAATTTTTTTATTGTAGACGGGCATATCTCATTTGCATTGACTATTTTTACATACATGTTACTGGCAACCATTTGGCACACAATGCACTTAATTTGTGCAATTCATTCATTATTTTGTGTGTTAAAAATAAGTTTGTTCTTAAAATTCGTCTCATGTCGTCTGTCTTTGTTGTGTACCCTTATAAATTAAATGTTACCTCAAACATTTGAACTATTTTTTCGTAGGTTTTTTTGCCAATTAAAAAATCCATTATGACTGCCGTCGACCAGGCATGTTTAGGAAAAAAACAGTTGCGATTTGTCACCCACCTCCTAAATAACTATTTTTACATATAAAAATTGAATTAAATTTCCTAAGCAACAAGCTCAGAAAATATTAAAGAAATTGTGAATGCATTCGTGCCGTTCATACAAACGTTCGCGCGAAGTTTCTTCTTTTTTTTAAATAAATACACGGTGGTCCAAAAGTAGGTGGACAGGAAATAATTCCATTTATTTTGAGATTACAAATACATACAATTATATTTACTAATACAATTAATACATTGACAATTAAATTTTATTGTGATCAATAATACAAAAGCCCTTAAATTTTATTGTGAACAATAATACAAAAGCCCTTAAATTTTATTGTAAACAATAATACAAAGCCTTTAAATTTTATTGTAAACAATAATACAAAAGCCCTTAAATTTTATTGTGAACAATAATACAAAAGCCCTTAAATTTTATTGTAAATCAATAATACAAAAGCCCTTAAATTTTATTGTGAACAATAATACAAAAGCCCTTAAATTTTATTATGAACAATAATACAAAAGCCCTTAAATTTTATTGTTCACAATAATACAAAAGCCCTTAAATTTTATTGTAAACAATAATACAAAAAACCCTTAAATTTTCTCAACGCACGTGCTCAAACTGTTTTCCATCACAATTTACACAGCTTTGAAGTCTACCTCTAACGCTTCGGCAAACTTTCTTGCACAAGTCTTTTTGGGTATTAATTTCTTGAAATGCATCTCTTATGTAATTTTTCAAATCACCGACACTTCTTGGACTTCGACTATAAACTTTGTCCTTGAGTACTCCCCAAAAGAAGAAATCCATTGGGGTCAAGTCTGGTGAACGTGCCGGCCAATCAACTGAACCTCTTCGGCCAATCCATTTCTCAGGAAATGTTTCAAGATATTCAGTTGTAATAATATAACCGATACATAAACCAATTCCACATACAGTCCACCTACTTTTGGACAACCCTGTATAACCCTATACAATGCCCAAGGGCTACTCAAGGTAGAGGAAGGTAGAAGTTTACTAGAGACAGTGTTCGAGCAGTAAGAGTAAGGAGTTCAGTTTATGAGGCTATATGGGAAAGATAACAGATAACCTTACATTTGAAAAGGTTGATATTGTGTGCATTGGAGAATATCCTGCTGGGACTCCGTTCCACAAAGCAACAGCTCTTAGGAAGAAGCTATCCAAATGGAGCTTATTCCTTAGTAAAGGAATACAAGGTGAAAACAGTTGCATACAGCCGACAGTTTAAATATTTCTGAACAGGTTTGGTGCCAGACTTAACATCCAATGCGACTTATAATATTCTTTGGGGGTTATTAAATTTGGAATTCCTCGAATTTAGCGCAGATGGGGCACGAGGCTGAAAATCGATATTCAGTCGTAATTGATCTATCGAGACAACCTTGCTAAACATACATGACGTCGAAGTGTCCCAAAAAAAACATAAACTATGGTTTGGAACGAAAGCAGTGATGACACATGAAGCATGTGGCACCCAGTGAGGATCGAACCCACTATTCAGTCGTATCTGTTCTAGCGAGACAAGCTCGCTAACCATTACACCATATCGAGGTGTCCTTTTTCTAAACAGACATCAGATGTGACACAGGACCGAAAGCATGTAGCACCCAGTGAGGATCGAACTCAAGATTCAGTCAAGACAAGCATGCTCACCATTACACCACGTTGATGTGTCCTTTTTCCAAGCGTAGCTCAGATGTGACACAAGGGCGAAAGCCCGGGGTACCCAGTGAGGATCGAACTCACGATTCAGTCGTAATTAATCTAGCGAGACAAGCCTGCTAATAATTATATCACGTCGAAGTGCCCTTTTTTCAAGCGTAGCTCAGATGTGACACAAGGCTGAAAGCATGGAGCACCCAGTAAGCATCGCATTCACAATTCAGTCGTAATTGATCTAGCGAGACAACTTGCTAAACATTACACCACATCGTAGTGCCATTTTCGCAAGCGTAGCTCAGACGTGGAACAAGGCCGAAAGCATGGGGCACCCAGTGACGATCGAACTCACAACTCAGCTGTAATTGATCTAACAAGAGAAGCTTGCTAACCTTTACAGACGTGGCCTCCGACGTGTGGGAAATTGTGCTTTGTATCTCTCTACTCTGTCACTTTACTCTCAGTACAAAGCGAAATGATAATTCACTGGGTGAGTCATGAAGATCAGTGAAATTTTGACCGGTCAACAATTTAAACAGCTGCGCTGAAAAAGAAAACAAAATGGCGAAAAATTACTTTGTGCTAGGAATTGTTGGCATGACCTGGATTCATTCTTCCACTCAAAATGTTTTTTAAAAAAGCGGATTTTAAAGTGCAAATTTCTCTTGACCGCAAAGCCATCTGTTTTTGCTTTGATAATGCAAATTACATTTCAAGTCGACTAAAGAGTTTCCTCTTTATAGAGCATAACAACAATCCAGTTATTTACACTATTTACATTGTTCGGACTGTTGCCCTCTTCGTTGCCATATCCAAGACATTTCGGCCGTTGTACGCTTTGGCCTTCTCCAGTATCAGTCTATATTTCTGAGATGAGGTATTCTAATTATTTACACTATCTGCATTGTTCGGGCTGTTGCTCTCATCTTCGTTGCTATATCCACGACATTTCAGCCGTTGTACACTCTGGCCTTCTTCAGTGCCAGTCTATATTTCTGAGATGAACTACTGAAATAATTTACAGTATTTACATTGGTCGAGCTGTTGCTCTCATTTTCGTTGCCATATTCACGACGTTTCAGCCGTTGTACACTCTAGCCTTCTTCAGTGCCAGTCTATATTTCTGAGATGAACTACTGAAATAATTTACAGTATTTACATTGGTCGAGCTGTTGCTCTCATCTTCGTTGCCATATTCACGACGTTTCAGCCGTTGTACACTCTGGCCTTCTTCAGTGCCAGTCTATATTTCTGAGATGAACTACTGAAATAATTTACAGTATTTACATTGGTCGAGCTGTTGCTCTCATCTTCGTTGCCATATTCACGACGTAAAATCCTTACATTTGCCTTGATAAAGTCCACCAGAGGACGAAACGTTAGTTTCCTTTTTATGTCTGCTATCAACACTGTGTCATCTGCATAACTTATGTGAGTAAGATATATATGAATATGACTTCGGCGAGAAGACAGATCCTTCTAGCTTTCCTTCATTACCTTCTGTAGTTTCCTTTCTATGTCTCCTATCGACTTCAGTCTTTTATCTTTTCTCAGCAACGTGGCGTGGCTTCCCTCTGTCTTTTCTACAAATATTTTCATGACAACTGTTCTAAAGAGCTTTTTTCCCCCAGGGAGTCAAAATACATGTATTTAAGCGTGCTACTAGTTTGGCATCTCGGTCCACTTCTTTTGCAGTTAAAATAGCGAAATGCAACCGCCACTTCTACTCCAACAGTTTATTTTTTGCACTTCCCGCCAATGTAACTCCTTTCCGATTCTTTGTTTCCCTGATAACTAGAATCTTCAAAAACTTAAATGCAACGCCGTCTTCTGTCTTCTTGAATCCTCTTAATGTTTTGTCCTTTCCTTAATCCTCCCTATTCTCAGTCTTCTCTTTCACTTTCACTCTCTGTAAACCCTGAGTACTATTTTATAGTGAGGTGGGGTGAAAATAAGGTGAAATAATTAAAGAAACCAAAAAACTTGATGCTTTAAAGCTAACGGTCTTATTGCTTGCCAGCCTGCTACTGCCACACCTTCACCATAAGTAACAATCCGAGAAGAGATAAATTATACTTGTGTTGTACACAGATAGACAAAACATTTAAGGCTTTGCTACTAGAAAAGTTGTGTTTGTGTAAATTATTTCAACACTGCTTCAAGTGGCCGGCTGTCATCAGGGCGACCAACCGCTTTCACTTCACGGACATGGGAACAGCAATAAACAAATAAACTCCATTAATTCTGACAGATTTGTGCATGAGACAAGAGCTAGTGTCAAAATCACGCTCACCTTCGACACCTCGATCCCCTGGTTCTACAAATTTATCTAAAAATAGGGAATTATCAGATTTCATTCAAGTTCTGTGCCTTTATACTAATTATTGAACGTTATATTAATTAATTAATTAACTTTATATGACATCATTTTGTTTCAGGTTTTGTGGAAGTATTTTTTCAGAACAGTCATCAGTTATTCAAATTCACGGACAATAGAGTTTTGATCAAATCATTCGAAATTCGTGTTGTATAAAATAAAAATATAATTATTAAAATAACAATGATTATGTATTAAGCATGTATTATAATAATAATATAAAATATATAATATAATAATATATATAATAATATAATAATATATAATATAATAATAATAATAATAATAATATAAAATATATAATATAATAATATATATAATAATATAATAATATATAATATAATAATAATAATAATAATAATAATAATAATAATAATAATAATAATAATAATAATATAAAATATATAATATAATAATATATATAATGAGGGAGGCTAGCCTAATTGGGGACACAGGCTATCTTATCAAGATTTGCTTTTTTTTCTACCTGCATTTTCTACCTGCAAATTAAATTAAGCACAACTGACTATTAAAAGACGAAAAATTTACGCAGATTTTGATGTCATTCTTGAGAGAGTGGAGGAGATCGCTTAAATCTATGAATTCATGCTGCGTCTCAAACAAAACACTTTATAAAATTTACTATTTTTTGTCTATAATGTTGAACGTGTTAAAATTATCCAACTTTTTAACACGAAAAATTCCAAGTTGATGTTAAAAATGGCGGCAAAACATTGTTTGATTTATTTAAAATGGAATAATCTATTATGACATGTTTCTAATTTGTATTTAGATATTATGAAATGGACTAAGTCCGACAATTATTTTAATATATTTTATTGTTATACGTTATTTATATATGTACAAATATTTAAGTAAATGCTCAGTTTATAGTAAAGTACGTCAGGCTATAAGACGATTTCGTGTATGATACAGCCTGACGTACTATACTATTTAGCTACGAAGGAAGCGTCTGGTTAGTAAGGTCAAACTATTGCTTTTAAACTACAAATTTTCCCTGATTTTCATCGAAGGTTCATATCTGCTCAAAGCGTATCTTAACGTAAACAAATGATATTATGAAATGGACTAATGAGACAATTATTTTAATATATTTTATGGCTATACGTTATTAGATTTAAATAAATGCTCTGTTTATAATAAACTTTATTAACAACATTTACCGGCCTGAACATTTTCTATGAGATTTCTCGAACATTCATGTCGGTAAATGTTGTTAATACTGTTTATTATAAACAGAGCATTTACTTAAATATTTGTGTTTCTATAAATAATATATAACAATAGAACTACACATGCTTAGAGCTACAAAGCGTAGGAAGTTGTGGAGAGCCACGATCAACCTACTTAATGAGCGCGTGTAAATGGATGACAGTTGGGAAGTGGCAGGGATAATAAGAGGACAAACATTGCTTAGAGCTACAACGGATAGGAAGTTGTGGAGAGCCAAGTTCAACCTACTTAGCTTGTGTAAATCAATAACAGATTGGGAAGTGGGATGGTCAGTAAAGGGACATACTTTGTTTAGAGCTACTAAGAGTAGGAAGTTGTGGAGAGCCATGGACAATCTACTTAATTAGCTTGTGTACATCGATAACAGAATGTGAAGTGGGAGGGATAGTCAGGGGACACATGCTTAGAGCTACACATTGCTTAGAGCTACAAAGCGTAGGAAGTTGTGGCGAGGCATGATCAACCTACTTAATGAGTTTATGTAAATGGAAGACATAATTTAGAAAGGATATTACTATTGTAATGACTTCAGTCGGCAATGTGCTCTATAGTTTTAGTCTTGTGCCAGACTAAGTTGAATAAATATGAAGATTAGCAGAAAAAGAATCCACTGACCTAAGAGAATTCAAACACTTTTAAAAAATACTCTCTCCGGGCAACGCTGTGTAACCCTCCCATTTTGAAGTCTAAAATCCATTTACAGAGCAAAATGCTTTATCCTCATAAGTTGGCCTTTGAATCTCTTCTTTCATTTTCGAATAGGTGACCTTTGTGAAATATATTTTTTCTAAATTTCTATTTATTTTATTTTTTGGTCATCAGTTAATAATGTCTGTCAAATACTGTAACGAGGTTAAAGGTTTTGAAAAGGTGACCCTTGACCTGGTTCCGTTCACACAGGCAGATCCATTATTTGGCAATTATTTTAACTTTCATCCCATTAATTTGAGTTGCCTCTTTTCCAGGCCTACTAACCTTGGTGTGGACCATTTCCACAGTCAGGGTTTCTCACTAGACCGGCTATAATGACTATTCGATGGAATTATCTGAGAGGCCCGGTTTAAATAGTTTTATCGTGTCAATAGCTTGTGGCGATTATATCCGTTATAAGGCCACGTTTATAGATGGAGATTGCTGAGTCACGTGTGTTCAAACGAACTGGGTGACAGCTTCTTTTTTTTTAAAATCATTTCACCCCAAGGAAGGCAATAATACCGCTAAAACTCAGGGAAATAAAGAGTGAAAGGGGAATGAGAAAACTTTATTGGGGAGGATTGAGGAAAGGACAAAGAAAAAAGGAACAGGATTCAAGAAGACAGAAGATGGCGACTGATGTTACATTTAAATTTTTGAAGATTGTAGTTATCGGGGAAGCAAGAAATCGGAAAGATCGACGAGAAAGTGACTGAAGTCGAGATGCCAAGTCAGGATCGATTCCAGTGCAGATCCTTCTTTGGATTTTGTCAAGGATCTCGAGATGTAAAGAAAGAAAAGAGACATAACAACCTGTACTATTAAATATATACAGTAGAATCCCGCATATCCGGAATCCCGCATATCCGGAGTTCCTCATATCCGGAATCTCTCATATCCGGAATCCCTCATATTCGGAATCCCGCATATCCGGACATGATTTTGATGTGTATATTTGAACTCTTTGGGTGATATGTAAGTGATTTGAAATTTCTGTTTTTCAGGAAATTTACTTTGAATAATTGCTTATGCATATTTCACCCTAATGGCTTGTATTGGTGCAAAAGATGATGGGAATAAGAGGAAAAGGACAACTTTGGAGTTATCGCAAAAAGTGGAAATTTTAAACAGATTAGTTCATTGTAACTAATGGCTGAGTTCAACATAGGAAAGTCAATATTGTATGATATAAAATCTTCCAAAGAAACTTTTCTCCAGCGTTCAGGCTGTCACAATGAACAAGGAAATAAAAAAACATGATTGTGATGAAACCTGGACTGAAATTGAAAAAGCTATTGAAAAGGTTTTATGGAAAGAAAGCCAGCATTCAGCTATGACGACTGTAATAACACACGCAAAAAAAGTGTCTTTTGTTTAAAAAATTTCAAGAACAAAAGCAAAACGAAACTTGGAAAAAGTTGAGAATGACATTAGAAGAGAAAGAATCATCATGCAACAGCGATTAAAAAATCCTCGTTACATTATTTGTTTTGCATACGTGGCATACTTAATTTAATGAATTTTCATTAACATTACATAATTTATTTCTTTTTCCTTAAAATCAATTCCGTTATGTTTCACTCACCATTAGATTATTTTGTTTACTATAAAACACTGAAAATAAATGTTAAACCTGATTTCAGTTCTTTAATTTTAATCTAAATATAGCCCCTCATATCCCGACTTTGTAACCATTTCCTCATATCTGGAAGGCCTTCTTAGTCCGGTTGTCAAGAATTCTACTGTATTTAATATCCAAATAAAGAAAGAGAAGTAAATAAGCAAGAAATGTGTACAGACAATGGGTGAATTTAACTTAGGAAAAAAGCTTCCTTGTTGAAGAAGAGGTTCATTTCGGTTCATGCATAGATTCTGCAGGTAATAGTAATTTCTCTTAAGCTTGCACGGTTCTGTTCTATTGTAACCTGATGTCACTCTGTAAAATTGTGAAAGAAACAATGCCGTTATTAATAAAACGAATTTAAATTAATGCATGCAAGATTTCATAGCTCTAGCATTACTCCTTCATAGGCAGCCTATGAACCTTTCAGCCCACTCCGATCCTAGAAAGAAACAATGTCGTTACTAAGAAGAAGAATTTAAATTAATGCATGCAAGATTTCATAGCTCTAGCATTACTCCTTCATAGGCAGCCTATGAACCTTTCAGCCCACCCTCGTACTTGGAAAGAAACAATGCAGTTATTAATAATAAGAGTTGAAATTAATGCATATCTTCTCTTCAGCCCACCCTCGTATGATTCTTTTCATATTTTCTAATCTTTTCCGATGCGAAGACAAGAGAGTCAAGTGAGATATTATTCTGCAGAAGGACGCTGAGACTGCCATAGACAGAGCGTTTAAGTAACGACGGATCTAGAGGAAACCGAAAATTAAAACAAAAAGGTCACTTATACTGAGGATCAGAAAGTAACAGCTGAAATTTCTTGGTCACATAAGGAGCAAGTTTATGTTAATGAATATCAGAAAGGAGGTGACAGAGAGAGAGAGAGAGAGGGAGAGGGAGAGAGATTGCTAAGAGTTAAGAAGGGTAGGAAGTTGTAGGGAGCCTTGATCGTCCACGCCCTGAAAAGAAGACAGCTTAAAGAAAGATAAGGACCCTCATGAAATATTAAGCTCTAACAAGTGTTTCATAAAACCTAAATGCGAACTACAAATTCGTCTTCCTTATGTGCCGTGTCTCTTCAGGACGTGAAGAATCATGGCTCTCCACAATTTCCTGTCCTTTGTAGCTCTTAATAAATTTTGTCTTTTTGTTATTTCTTCTAAACCTTGTCCCACCATCCATTTATTCAAGCTCATTCTTCTTCTTCTATGTGCCGCGTCCCTTCAGGTATTAGGTGATCATGGCTCTCCACAATTTCCTGTCCTTTGTAGCTCTTAATAAATTTTGTCTTTTTGTTAATTCTCCTAAACCTTATTCCGCAATCCATTTACTCAATCTTCTTCTTCTTCTTCTTCTTCTTCTTCTTCTTCTTCTTCTTCTTCTTCTTCTTCTTCTATGTGCTGTGTCTCTTCAGGAATTAGGTGATCATGGCTCTCCACAATTTCCTGTTCTTTGTAGCTCTTAATAAATTTCTCCTAAACCGTGTTCTGCCATTCATTTTTTTCAAGCTCCTTTTTCTTCATTATGTATCGTGTCCCTTCAGGACGTGAGCGTTCCGTTATCCATTTACTCAAGCTCTCTCGCTAGGTTATGCGTTGTTTTTGTTTCTCCCTCTGGCATTCAGTCTGTCCTGTGATTTCCAAAGAAGAATTCGATTCTTCATTTATGAATCCGACAGATTTTATCACTTAAATTACCTATGAGTATCAGATTTTCCAAGCCCTCATAACGTGTCTCAGAAATGTCAACTGTCTCTTCCCAATGTTAAGTATAAGTTTCCTTTTTGTTTCCATTTTCTCTAAAACTTTCTTGTTGCTCACATGATCAGCCCATGGTATCCTCAGCATCTTTCTGTAGAACCGCATTTTTGTTTCTTCAAGTCTCTTCTTCATCTTTGAGGAGATTGTCCAGCACTCTACTGCCATAAAGGAGGACAGCTTTTCTTCGTATCAAAGGAAGATTTTCTGTTTCTTAATTATTTGCTTAGCTTTTGGAATGCAATACGCCTTCGGATTTCGGTGTCACACTTTCTGTTTTCTGTTGAATCACTTCCTATATATTTGCTAAAATCAAACAAGTACAGAAGTTTTAACATCTGGGTAGTGTTTTATCAGCGAATGTTGTCCCGAAATCCGAACACGCGATAAAATTGAAAAGAAAATGCACTCAAAAAGCTAAGTATAGTAATAAGAAATGGGAAAATTACGTTACAAAGAAAATGCATCAATCTACCGATGATCAATCTACCAACAGTTGAAGAGAAAACTAGAAAGAGCAGAAATGTTTGTTCTACAGGAGGATGCTGAGAATACTATGGACGGAGCTTTTTAAGCAAAGAAAATATCTTAAGGAAAACGGAAACAAAAAGGACACCTATAGTCAGTATCGGTAAGAGACAGCTGACATTACTTGAACTCATAATGAGGAATTTGGCGAATTTGACACTCACGGGACATATCGAAGGCAAAAGGTAACAGGAGAACGCAGTGAGCACCTATCTCACGAACTTTAATGAATAGACGACGAAAAGAAGAGAGGGTGGATAGCAAAAAGACAAACCTTTTTCTAGTGCTTCTTTACTTTATTTATTTACTAGCCGAAATACCTGCTCCTCCCTGCGTGTCACACATTTCTTTTGCAAGAAAATGATGATTGATTTTAAATCATTTTTATTATATGTCGAGAAAAATCATGCATTTCAATATTACTCAATGATCTTGCCGATGTGACCTCCATCTTCTGGTTTTCTCCTACATTTTCGATATGACGCACTCCATTGTTTAAATTTAAATTTAATTTAAATCAAACGGGAAAAAAACTTCAGTGGGGGAGTGCTGCAAAAACTGCTTGATCTGAAACCTTTTTTATGTCTTTAATGCAATACTTGATTGTATGAATTGATGAGTAGATTTCAATATTGATATAACAGTTGAATTGTCGCAACAAATATGCATTGTAAGGCACTACCTACTGATTGGCGATTTCTGCTCACCGTGACGTCCATATTGTCTCATTTAGATCTTGCCGATGTGACCTCCATCTTCTGGCTTTCTCCTTCTATATTTTAGATAGGAGTCATTCCCTTGTCCAAATTTAAATTTAATTTAAATTAAAGGGAAAAAGTTTTCACCCTTTTGATCAAAATGAAATATACTTATCCAAGTACTCTAGGAATCATTCTTTGTTCAAATTTATATTTTTTTTAAATCAAAGAGAAAAAAATTTCAGTGGTGGGTTTATGACCACCCACCCCGGGTGATCTTTAATCAGAATGATCTTGCCGATGTGACCCCCATCTCCTGGCTTTCTCCTATTTTGGATAGGGGTCATGCACTTGTTCAAATTTAAATTTAATTTAAAAAGGGGAAAAAAATTCAGTGGGGGTTTTATGGCCCCGGGAACAAATTTAAATTTAATTTAAATCAAAAGGAAAAAAATTCAGTAGGGGGTTTGTGGCCCCCGGGGAACCCCTTTGATCAAAATGAAATATATTTATCCAAGTACCCTGCGTGATGTAGTTTCAGAATATATATGGCTATCTCCAAAAGCCTATGAGGAGTTCAATAACAAACAGACAGACAGAGGCTATAATTTTATATATAGAGATAACATAAGTTCTCATTTCATTTTGGGTTTTTCTCAAGGGAGAGCCAAAACTCTTCGCAATGTGATGTGATAATTTTTACCTCTTGATGCAACCCTTGCTTCGGATGTTAAGGGTCAGGAATTCGTGCGACAGACTCTGGATGTGGTTGGTGGAGTCGGGTTAGTCAAACAGTTGTAATCCAACAGGATCAGGCAGAGAAACCCCGACATCCTGTGCCTACCAACATTAGTCTTTTATATGTTGGAAACTTTTACGAGACAGGAAGTCATTTCGCTTACATATGGCAGGAAGACAAACCCCATATCCTAACTGCCGGCTTTTTTATTTTCATTTTTTTTTTTTTTTCTTGTCATATATACCAGCACTTTTTTGTTTTTGTTTTTTTTTAATTATTATTATTAAATTTGATCTTTTTACAGCACACGTTATTTCAAGAGGCTTGACTATCATTTATCGAGTCAACTTAGGAAAAGCAAGAGCGATTTATCACCTCTTTGTTAAATAGCCATTTATTACAGGAAAGAATTGAGGCACATTTCATTAGCAAAATTTACAAAATTACTATCCTTGAAATTTCATTATGCATTTTAATAACCGTAATTCCCCATGTATAATATGCATTTTTTTAAAAAAAAATAACAAGAAAAATCAGGGGTGCGTATTATACACAGCTACAAAGAAATCTTTAAAAAATTGACGTAAAATAAAATAAGAATTATCATAAAACTAAATTAGAATAATATTATTCTATGTTTAAAACTATTTTTTAAAATAAGAGTAAGAAATGCTGGCCGTAATGAAATTGGAGAGGTACAATTTATAGTGTCTGATTACCAAACTATGGGTGCGTATTATGCGTGAGTAGAAATATTTTCCCAGACTTCCATCACAAATTTAGGTGTGTGTATTATGGATGAAGTCGTATTATACATGGGGAATTACGGTATTCCACTTAAAATTCCTCGCCGGTAAGATTATCTGATCAGGCTCTCAATAAGATTATCCATAGTGTTATTCTGATTCTGTTAAGAAAGCTAAGGGACCTTCGATGTCGTGCAACGGTTAGCAAGCTTGTCTTCTTAGATTAGTTACGACTGAGTAGTGAGTTCGATCCTCACCGGGTGTTCCATATTTTCGGCCTTCTGCTACATCTAAACTACTTTTAGTAAATCGTTATAAAAACATTCAAGGGGCTTTCGATGTGGTGTAATGGTTAACAAGCTTGTCTCGCTAAATCAGTTTCGACTGTGTACTGAGTTCGAGCCTCACTTGGTGCTCTATGCTTACTGCCTTTTGCCACGCTTGGTAAATCGCTATAAAGGCAATCCGGGTGCCAGTGATATCGCTTGTACATTTATGAGGGAAATTAAATAATTTGCCGTACACCGAAATGCGTCTGTTATTTTTGCCCACCTCCATATTTCAAGGCCCCCTTAAATAACCTACAAGGTAGGTTCCAAATACGCAGTTGAATTACCACTAATCAACAAGTACCATAAATATTTTCGAAATTTCAAAAATTAAGTAAGAGCCAATCGCATCGTCTGCTTTTTCTCTGAAAGACCCATACGCGCTCACGCAGATTAAATTTCTTATATAAGCAAAGCGATAATGCCACTAAGACACAAGTTATTACTGAGATTTAAAGAGAATGAAAAGACTTTAGAAGGAACCGGAAACCCAATCCTAAACAGGAAACAAAGGATAAACCTCTACTCCTATCCAAAAGACCAGAGAGGAGTATGAACCGGGAGACAGGCGAACCTATCTATTCCTATTATTATTATTATTATTATTATTATTATTATTATTATTATTGCTGCTGTTGTTATTATTAATTATTAATTGTTTATTATTATTGACGTTATTATTATTATTATTTCCTTTGATTTCTGTCGTATACACATTTTGTTCCGGGTCCCAACCAGAGACCTAAGATCAGAAATGGCTTCATGACATTTTCCATTGATCATTTTACATAGATAAAGCTCTTCTTAAGCTGTGAACTCTACCTGAGAACATTTTTTGTATTTTTTAAGGCATGAGTGACCAGGGATCACTTTCGTGAGTCTATCAGAACATTTCCAGTGAATCCGAGGGCTTCAACCACAACTGGAATTATAGATATTTTCCAGTGCCACATTTTTGAGATTTCTACCATTACAAGACCCTTGTATTCTGATAGTTTTTTTTTTTAAAGATCTTCAGAGATACATTACAGTCTGCAGGAACTACCACGTTAATAAGAAAGCACATCCTGTTTTTATAATCTTTGATCAAAAGTTTCAGAAATGGCTTCATGTCATTTTCCACTGATCAGTTTTTGTAAAAAAAAAAAAAAATACTAAGATCACAGACATTTTACATTGATAAAGCTCTTCATAATTTGTGAGCTCTGCTTGTGACTACATGTTTTTGTATTTCTTTAAGGAACAGGCTACCATGAATGCATTCAATGAATCTATCGGAACCGTTTCCAATCAATCCGAGTGCTCCAACTACAACTGGAATTATTGATGTCCTCATGTGCCTCATGTTTGTGATTTCCATTTCAATATCCTTGTATTTAATAGTGTTTTGAAGATCTTCAAAGATACATTACAATCTACAGCGACTGCCATGTCAATAAGAAAGAACATTCTGTTCTTGTGGTCTTTGATCAAGATGTCTGGGCGATTTACTTTGAGTGTTTTGTCTGTATGTATTGTAACGTCCCATAAAGTTGTTTCAGGTCCTATCTCTGTAACAGGGTCTGGGCGATGATCCTACCAGTTTCTTCGGGTTCATTACCCGTAAAAGTGGCATATTTTCCAGTGCAGATGTTGGCCCATTCTATCATACCGAGTTTTATATTCAGTCGGTGCTAACACTGTGGAACCGGATACAATATGTTCAATACTTTCTGGATATTTATCACAGAATCTGTATTTGGGGGTCAACACGATTTTTCTATATGTGTTTGGTAATTTCTACTTAGCAAGCATTGGTCCTGTTCACCAAGAATAAAACCTTCGGTTTCAGCTTTTAACCCTGCAGTACGTAACCACTGATGGGCTTGTTTACATCAGCTTATGGACAGAGTATTGGCCAGAAAGAGGGGTTGTGTTGCCATCGTTTCTGCGGCTGGTACATTGCATTCATTTTCAGGTTCTTTGCTGCTGCAGCTGGTGTATTACGATTTATGTGCACATCTACACACACCTGAAATTCCTTTTTGACTTTATTGGATACCTTTATTGCCGAATAAAGTAACAGGACCCAAAGAGTGTGAGTTCAATACACGGTTAAGGCAGTGGAGAACTTGGAGAGGGGAATTAACAGGAGATAACCGATAACTGACATCCATTAAACATGGCACGTGGAACTAGAACAGTCTACCATAGTGAGCGAAAAAAAGGGTTCAGTTCGATATTACAACCACCTGAAGAAGGCCAGAGGGTACGACGGCCGAAACGTTGTGATAAATATGGCGACAAAGATGAGGACAGTACTCCGAATAATGCAAATAGCGTACATAATACCTCATCTCAGAAATATAGACAAATACTGAAGGGCAGAAACGTTGTAATATATATGATGACAAAGATGAGGACAATAGAGCAAATAACGTAAATAGTATACATAATACCTCATCTCAGAAATATAGACAGATACTGAACCGCCGAAACGTTGTAATAATTATGGCAACAATGATGAGGACAATAGTCCGAACAATGTAAATAGTGTACATAATACCTCATCTCAGAAATATAGACAGAAACTGAACGGCCGAAACGTGATAAATATGACGACAAAGATGGGGACAATTGTCCGAATAATGTAAATAGTGTACATAATACCTCATCTCAGAAATATAGACAGATACTGAAGGGTCGAAACGTTGTAAGAAATACGGCGACAAAGATGAGGACAATAGTCCGAATTATCTAAATAGTGTACATAATACCTCATCTCAGAAATATAGACAGATACTGAACCGCAGAAACGTTGTAATACTTATGACAACAATGATGAGGACAATAGTCCGAACAATGTAAATAGTGTACATAATACCTCATCTCAGAAATATAGACAGAAACTGAACGGCCGAAACGTGATAAATATGACGACAAAGATGGGGACAATTGTCCGAATAATGTAAATAGTGTACATAATACCTCATCTCAGAAATATAGACAGATACTGAAGGGTCGAAACGTTGTAAGAAATACGGCGACAAAGATGAGGACAATAGTCCGAATTATCTAAATAGTGTACATAATACCTCATCTCAGAAATATAGACAGATACTGAACCGCAGAAACGTTGTAATACTTATGACAACAATGATGAGGACAATAGTCCGAACAATGTAAATAGTGTACATAATACCTCATCTCAGAAATATAGACAGAAACTGAACGGCCGAAACGTTGTGATAAATATGACGACAAAGATGGGGACAATTGTCCGAATAATGTAAATAGTGTACATAATACCTCATCTCAGAAATATAGACAGATACTGAAGGGTCGAAACGTTGTAAGAAATACGGCGACAAAGATGAGGACAATAGTCCGAATAATCTAAATAGTGTACATAATACCTCATCTCAGAAATATAGACAGATACTGAACCGCAGAAACGTTGTAATACTTATGACAACAATGATGAGGACAATAGTCCGAACAATGTAAATAGTGTACATAATACCTCATCTCAGAAATATAGACAGAAACTGAACGGCCGAAACGTTGTGATAAATATGACGACAAAGATGGGGACAATTGTCCGAATAATGTAAATAGTGTACATAATACCTCATCTCAGAAATATAGACAGATACTGAAGGGTCGAAACGTTGTAAGAAATACGGCGACAAAGATGAGGACAATAGTCCGAATAATCTAAATAGTGTACATAATACCTCATCTCAGAAATATAGACAGATACTGAACCGCAGAAACGTTGTAATAATTATGACAACAATGATGAGGACAATAGTCCGAACAATGTAAATAGTGTACATAATACCTCATCTCAGAAATATAGACAGAAACTGAACGGCCGAAACGTTGTGATAAATATGACGACAAAGATGGGGACAATTGTCCGAATAATGTAAATAGTGTACATAATA
This sequence comes from Acanthosepion esculentum, assembly GCA_964036315.1. Classification (NCBI taxonomy): domain Eukaryota; kingdom Metazoa; phylum Mollusca; class Cephalopoda; order Sepiida; family Sepiidae; genus Acanthosepion; species Acanthosepion esculentum. The sequence continues at coordinate 71,679,003 of OZ038511.1, read as the reverse complement.
CCTCATCTCAGAAATAGAGACAGATACTGAAGGTCCGAAACGTTGTAAGAAATACGACGACAAAGATGAGGACCATAGTCCGAATAATGTAAATAGTATACATAATACCTCATTTCAGAAATATAGACAAAAACTGAACAGCCGAAACGTTGTAATAAATATGATGACAAAGATGAGGACAATTGTCCGAATAATGTAAATAGTGTACATAATACCTCATCTCAGAAATATAGGCAGATACTGAAAGGCCGAAACGTTGTGATAAATATGACGACAAAGATGAGGACAATAGTCCGAATAATGTAAATAGTATACATAATACCTCATCTCAGAAATATAGACAGATACTGAAGGGCCGAAACGTTGTAAGCAATACGGCGACAAAGATGGGGACAATAGTTCGAATAATGTAAATAGTGTACATAATACCTCATTTCATAGACAGAAACTGAAGGGCCGAAACGTTGTGATAAATATGACGACAAAGATGAGGGCAATAGTCCAAATAATGTAAATAGTATACATAATACATCATCTCAGAAATATAGACAGAAATATGCCAGCAAAGATGAGGACAATAGTCCGAATAATGTAAATCGTGCACATAATACCTCATCTCAGATATATAGACAGATACTGAAGGGCCGAAATGTTGTGATAAATATGGCAACAAAGATGAGGACAATAGTCCGAACAATCTAAATAGTGTACATAATACCTCATCTCAGAAATATAGAAAACTACTAAATAATTTTCTTATTCTTTTATGCTCTTTATTATTGTTGTTGTTGTTGATGTTGTTGTTGTTGTTGTTGTTGTTTGTGATTGTGGTCGTCGTGGTAATGGTATTTTTATTGTATTTTTTCGCTTTCCTTAAAAAGCAAAAATTACGTGCCTTCTTTCTCTATCTCCTTTCTCGTTTAATTTCTACCTTTCTCGACTTTTAAAATATCTTTTCTCGTCTTTGAAAAGTTTGCCAGTCAGTCTTGCGTTATAGAGCTTTATTTTGTTTCACATAGGCAAAGGTGTCCAGACGTTTTAAATGGGAACCCAACGCAGACGAGCGAAGTGGATAAAATTATTCGTTTCTCTCCTCTTCGCTTTTTGCCGCACCCCAATCATGAAGGAACAGCACAGATCCTATCCTTGTTAGTGCAGAGTGGGTGTCCAACCAGAGAAAACGAGCCGCTCCGAATCCTTGGTGGTGGGCGACAGGAAAATCTTAGATCATGTTTAATACGCGCGCCATCTTGACTTTTTCTTTCATGTCGATTGACTTCTTCCGATTAACTGACTATTTCCTCCGAACTGTAGTAGAATGCTAATAAGTAATTACTAATAAATAAATAAAAATGTACTGAAAAATAGTAAAATAACTTTTCTTTTATTGTTTTTCCGTTTTTACATTTAGTATTTTCGGTAGCAATTTTCGTTTATGAGTTGGATACAAAGAAAGTAGCCTTTTTATGAGAGTCGTCTTTGTAACGCCAACTGCATCCGTTCGTCTCTGGAGGATGTTGTAACACAAGGGATTGGATAAACATTTTCTAGAATGGTTATGGAATCCTACTCTGGAAATGTAGTCTTTATAGGCATACTGTTGTGGGTTCCATGCTGAGTGAGATGTATCAGAAGGTGAATTTTTGTGAAGGCCAAGAATGTGCGTGTTTATAATGCATTTATCCTACAACAAATAAATCAAACAAGAATATAAGGACAATTCAACTCCAAGAAATTACTAAAACCAACGTAGTTAGAGATTCAACAATAAAGAGAATTTATATAAACAATTGTCATACATGCAATGATAACAGGATGATTGTGGATTGTGGCAAGTGAGATAAGGTTACAAAGAATGTTCATGCAGAAATTTGGTGAATAAAAGTTAATGGTTGTGATTTGTTTGTAGAATTAAAATAGTTTGGTTTCTGCAAGGAAAAAATTCAATTGTGTTCGTTCAAGTAATAGTGTGTATGCGCGTGACAATTGTTAGTTAGGATTTAAGTTGTGAAGAGTTGTTCGCCTTTAACTGATAGGCTAAAGTTGATTGATTGTACAATTACTGTTTTGTAGTGAAATCGTTCACTTTTTTAGTCAATTGTAAATTGGTTTCCCACGCAGACAATGGTTGTGTGAGTGCTGTGTTGAGTTTGCTGAGAGTTTGGAAGTGATTTTTGAGTCAGTGTGTTGGCACGCGTGAAGTCTGCTGGCATCTCTCGAAACTCAATGACTGACTGACTTGAATTGAGTCAAGCGCTTCTTTATATAGATTTTCGTGTTTTTTATCGGCTCCAGGGAGCAGTGCAGGAAAAAAGATTTGTCTCAACTTTGCTACAATTTAGTGTTCTTTTAACCAATAGGAGATTGAATTTAGAGAAGTGACGGGGAAGAATATTTATTTAGGGAAGAATACATCTTTCCGTAAGCGGTGACAGACAAATGTGGAAGATTCCACAATACTGTCTGCAGATTAAGGAAGACAGCACTCCGAGAGAAGCGACCCTTCCCTCCTGATTCTCCTGTCAACAAGCTAATCTTTTCTGGTGTTCTTTGTCCTCCGTCCATTTTACTGAGGTACAACATATTCAAGGCCCAAGAGCCATTCGAGTTAGACGGTTACTAAAGGAGTTTGTTGTGTCAGCGATAAGAATAAGAGGTAAGAAAATGAGGATATGTGAGAAAAATAACGGTTATCTGTAGACTTGAACAGGTACCTCTATATATATATATATATATATATATATATATATATATATATATATATATATATATTTGTGTATTTAGGCAGCAATCCTTCTTTCATGCACATTTAATATTAACTTTGAATATGGACATAATATCTTGACCGTGTTTTGAAACAAAAAATGAAACATTTTATAAAACATACATATAACAAACTATTTCTAATTCTAACAGTTAAAATATAATCCTTGAAAATGGCTAAATGTATAGCCGAAAGCTCTCGGATAAGTCGGACAGTTTTTATATAATTTATCATCCGAAAAGAAAAACATTATTAGATCGCATGAGGAATTGTATAAAACCTAAATAAAAGCACCTTGACAGTCGTTTTTAATGAAATGTGCACACACACACACACACACACACACACACACACACACACACACACACACACACACATATATATATATATATATATATATATATATATATATGTATGTATGTATATAAATAAATAAGAAAAGATATAGTGCATCACTAACAACCAAAGTCGAACTATCAACATAAGTCAAAGAGTAGTAGATAACAGCAAAATAATCTACTGTACCCAATGCAAGCAAAGATTCAAAACTCTAGAAGCTTTTCTTTTTATATACAAAATGAACAGCCCACATTAAATAAAATATCATTCACCACAGGAGACAGTATCTTGAAGTGGATATAATTAATGTGCACACATATACTAGTGTTATAAATGAAAGCAAATAAACATTAATGAATTAATAAATAAAATTAAAATAAAATAAAATAAAATAAATATAACGCATTCTTTTTGAGCGGCCTCGTTCCCAATTTTACATATGACATCACGATAGATCATTTTAAACGACTCGATTCTCAAAGAATACCAGGATTCAGGCAAATAAAATAATAACTGAGGGGGGGGGCAAATAAATATTGATTTGCCCCTTCCCTCATTTATTATTTTATTTATCCCGCCCCTATATTTATTTATCCCGCCCCTATTATAATAATACTATTAATATATTTTTCTCCCTCTCTTACATTCTTTCTAACGTTACCTCCCTCCTTAGTTTCAAAATTATTAATTATTATTAATATTTATTTAGCCTCCTTCTAATATTTTATATCCTTCTTTTATTATATTTTTATATACATTTTTTTAATATAAATTTTATTGATATTAATTCCCCCTTCCCTTACATTCCAACTCTCTTTCGGGAATCACTATTAATCTCCACTACCTTACCGGTTGAACCCATAGTTTCTAATAGTAACTATGTGCTTAGTATTCCTTCTTTTTTAAATATTATATATATATATATATATATATATATATATATATATATATATATATATATATATATATATATATATATATATATGCAAGTTTGATTAAAAACGACAGACAAGGTACTACGGTTAAGTTTTTTATTTAATTTTTCTTGTGTACGAACAAGAGTTTTCTTTGCTGGACAAAGGGTGTGCAAGAACTGTCCATTAGAACCCATTTAAACACACACAAAAATTTACCAGACTCCATTAGAAATATACTAGTAGAAAACACAAATATATTAATTGCTTCCACCTGTAAAAAAACGGTTAAAAATAATGGAGGCTTTAATAATAAAAAAGAAAAAGCCTACCCTCAACAATATTAACTACGAACAAAGCCACAACGTTCTAACCGTATTTGAAATTAAAACACCCCTACTACACACTAAGACATACACAAATGCACATACTCAATTAAACAGAAAAATCAAATCATCCTTGATAATGGCTAAAGATATAGCCGAAAGCGCGCGGAAAAATAAAACATTTGAACAGTTCTTACACACCCTTTGTCCAGCAAAGAAAACTCTTGTTCGTACACAAGAAAAATTAAATAAAAAACTTAAACGTAGTACCTTGTCTGTCGTTTTTAATGAAACTTGCATAAAAGAAGGATTGCTGCCTAAATATACAACTATATATATATATATATATATATATATATATATATATATATATATATATATAGAGAGAGAGAGAGAGAGAGAGAGAAAGAGATAGATAGATAGATAGATAGATAGATAGATAGATAGATAGATAGATAGATAGATAGATAGATAGATCTGCCGCTCGGTGTTGTCCATTTTTATGTTTACATACTCTCTGACCCTGATGTTGAGATTTTCTACCCATAAATATAGTATACCTTTAAACTACATATATATAATGTATGTATGTATTCTTAATATCTACTGAGGGTGTCTACAGTTCGCCTGTTTCCAAAGACCCAATGCCTTTCCTCGTAGCCTTCGACATCATGACATTTTATCAAAGCCTCTTCTTTCAATTGTTTGCCCACCATTTCTCAGATTTCTATATTTTCTTCAATGACACAATTAATTCTTTGTCTTCCGTTCTTTAATCACAGAGATGCTATTTTATTTTCTCGACACCCCAAAAACCAGACAGACCTAATTACCCAGTAAACCACGTGATGCATAAATCTTGAATTCATACCACAAAAAAAAACTGTATCAGGTAGAAGTGAGACGAGTTGTGGTTGATGATTGGGACATATTGTGTTTTTTTGTGTGTTTTTTTTATGTATATTTGACCTTATTGACCTCTGTATCCTCTTACAGTGACACACGTATGCATTAATTTATTCAGTCGTGTGTCCTTCGTCATCTTGGATATTATATTTGTTATAGCGCGCTTTACCACTCCAAGGATTGTGGTGGAACGTGAAATCAGATATCGGAGTTCGAATTTCAGTCGGTTCCGTTACAGTCACTTACGCGTAAATATCCTTGGGTAATGCTTGAGTCCATTACTTGTACCTATGGGTTGAATAGCAGGACAGACTGGGTAAGTGGAGCTCGACAGCCTGGGAAGGCAGTTCTCCTAGGAGAAGAAACACCCTTATTTCAAACCTCCTCTGCCTTGCGGTCATATCCAGCCACAGAAAGGGCTTCAGGAGTAAACCTCGAGGAAAAATCCGGAGAAGAAGTCCCTCAGTTCGCCGTTGTACCCAACCTCTTCTGGCAGATTCTGCCACGGTACCGGTCCGAAATTGTAGCTTCTCTGTCGTTCCTTTGGGCTTACCGGTGACGAGTGGGGGGGGGGCGTGCTGCATGGGCAAGAGCCTGTCCTCCATGCCACATCGCCTAGGCTTGAATCCGACCGCACCACACTGCACCAAAACACCCTGCACTACACCCGGAGAGGACACTCCAGCTCCGCCTTTGGCGTCGGCACAACATGGAGAACGGCAGTGACCACTCGATTGGCATAGAGCGAACCGCCAGGCGTTGTTCTCGTCGGTGCGAGAGATTTTCGGATTTCATTGGACAGTTACCGCCCGCCTCAAGCTAGGCAGCCCCCAGCCAGTAAGGTGTTGTCCTGCCACGGTCTGCCTTCTTCATTTGGTGCATGGAGATTAGGAGACATCCGACAAACAGACTGCAACCTTCGCACCAGGCAACAACAAGAATTTTAAAAAGAAATCAGCTCTAAAACTGGGCTGTTGGAACGTCCGGACTATGCTGACTGGCCTCTCTGAAGACCCTCAGGACATCAGCGACTCCAGGAAATCTGCCGTTATCAACTGACTCTGGATCGCTGAAGGAGAAGGACTACACATTCTTCTGGCAGGGGAAGAGCTCCGACGAACCAACACGGAGTGGGCTTCGTAGTGAGGAACAGCCTGCTGAATACGGTAGAACCAGTCAGAAACGGCCCCGAGAGACTCCTTACTCTCCGCCTTAACACCACCGCAGGCCTTGTCACCCTCAGCGTGTATGTCCCAACACTCTCTGCCGCACCGGACACCAAGGACGAGTTTTACGACACGCTGCCAGCCACCATCAGCAGTATTCCCAGCCAGGAACAATTTGTTCTCCTGGGTGACTTCAACGCCAGAGTGGGTGCTGATCATGACTCTTGGCCTTCGTGCCTTGGATAGTTTGGAGTCGGCAAGATGAATGACAACGACCAGAGACTGCTCGAGCTATGCACTTGCCACAACTCGTGCATAGCCAACTCCATCTTCAGGACCAATCCCCTGCACAATGTCTCCTGGAGAAATCCACACTCAAAGCACTGGCACCAGCTGGATCTCATACGGGGCAAACGAACCGCCATTAAGAACGTCCTTCACACACGTTCTTACCACAGCGCGGACTGTGATACAGACCACTCTTTGGTGTCCTGCAAGATCAAGCTCCAGTCCAAGAGGTTCCATCGCGGCAAGGGAATCTTCGCACTAATGTCAGCAAGATGAGCTTTCCGGACCTTGTGCGACAGTTTGCCAAGAGGTTTGAGAACGAGCGGGCAACCTTACAGACCGGAAACTCTGTGACGGAGAAATGGGCGACCTTTCGAGACACCATGCACCGCACCGTCTTTGCCACCTTTGGGAGAAAGACCTCAAAGTCACATGACTGGTTTGAGGCAAAGTTCGCCGAGATGACTCCTGTCATTGTAGCCAAGCGTACCGCTCTTGAAGAATACAAGTGTTCACCCAGCAAGAAAAACCTGCAGATCCTCCGGGCTGCCAAGAGCGAAGCTCATCAAACTGCCAGACGCTACGCCAATGAGTACTGGACAGAACTTATCGAAACCATCCAGATAGCAGCAATTACAGGGAGCATCAGAGGGATGTACGATGGCATCAAGACGGCAATGGGACCATTGCCGACTAAGAAAGCTCCCCTCAAATCCACCGCCGGGGAAATCATCACAGACAAGGGGCAACAGATGGAGAAATGGGTGAAACATTATTCCGACCTCTACTCCAGGCAGAATGTTGTGACGTCTGTAGCCTTGATGCCATTGAGTGCCTGCCGGTCATGGAGGACCTCGACACCGAACCAACTATAGAGGAGCTTAGAAAGGCTATTGACAGCTTGGCCTCAGGGAAGGCCCCTGGCGGTGACGGAATCCCTCCTGACTGCCCTACAGTTCCCATTGCACGCAGTCCTCTACTAGTACTGGAAAGAAGAGGTCGTCGTACCTCAGGACATGAGAGGTGCCAAGATCGTCACCCTCTACAAGAACAAGGGTGAGCGAAGTGACTGCAACCACTACAGAGGTATCTCCCTACTCAGCGCTGTGGGCAAAGTCTTCGCTCGGGTCATCTTGGTCCTCTGTATGTCGCTTTTGTCGATTTCAGCTAGGCGTTCGACCTCGTCAGCAGAGAGGGTCTCTTCAGAATCCTGACCAAGATTGGCTGCCCACCCAAGCTGCAGAGCTTGACCGAGTCCTTGCATAGCGCCATGCAGAGTACTGTGCAGTTCAATGGCAACATTTCTGAGCCCTTCAATATCTGCAGTGGGGTCAGTGTTGCGTCCTCGCTCCCACTCTCTTCGGGATGTTCTTCGCTCTGCATGCATACGGCACATCAAGAGAAGGGATTTACCTGCGTACGATATCAGATGATGGGCTGTTCAATCTTGCCCGCCTCAGAGCCAGGACCATAGTACGTGAAGCCTTGTCATTCACATGCTTTTTGCCAACGATGCGGCAGTAGCGACTCACATCCAGTGTGAACTTCAGTCACTGATGAACTGTTTCTCCCAGGCCTGCAGAGCCATCGGGCTGACCATCAGCCTGAAAAAGACAAACGTCTTGGGACAAGGAACCGAAACACCACCAGCCATGACCATTGACGACTATGAGATTGGCGCGGTTCATCAGTTCACGTACCTTGGCTCCACCATCACTGACAACCTCTCCTTAGCCGCAGAGACTGACAAGAGAATCGGAAAGGTAGCCACAACCCTTGCGCGCCTCCCAACACATGTGTGGACCAATCCCAAACTGACGGTGAAAACCAAAATGGCAGTGTGCAACGCCTGCGTCATCAGCACACTGCTATATGGCAGCGAGGCTTGGACCAGGTACGCCAGACAAGAAAGGCGTCTGAACACCTTTCACATGAGAAGCATCCGCTGCATCCTGGGAATAGCGTGGCAGGGCAAGATGCCCAATACTGAGGCTCCCTCTCGAGCAGGTCTGCCCAGCATGTTCAGACAGCGTAGACTCCGTTGGTTGGGCCACGTCCACAGCATACCAGACGGCCGCATCCCCAAAGACCTCCTGTATGGAGAGCTGGTCTCTGGAGAAGACCCGCCGGGCGGTCAGAGCTGCGGCACCTCGATGTCGTGAGACGCGATATGAAAACTGTGGACATCAACACAGAGTCCTGGTAGAGCCTGGCAGCCATACGATCCAAGTGGAGAGGAACCTCTACGAAACACCTCAAATCAGGGTAGGAGAAGCTGACACAAATCGCCACGGAAAGGCGAGCCCGCAGAAAGTGACAGCGTCAACAGACCAGAGACAGAACACACATGCAACCTCTGCAACAGAGATTGTCACTCCCGCATCGGTCTCTACGGTTACAGACGTCGGTGCTCAAGACAAACAGACAATTAGGATGCTATCCACGATCAACACTGACCGACGGAGGGCTACTACTGAGTCCTATCATCTTTGGTTGGCAATCAGACTACTTAATTTTTTTTTTAATAGAGTTCACCCCAAGCAAGTTAGTAAAGCCAATAATACACAAGGTGTTACTGGGTGTGGAATAATTTAAAAAAACAAAAACATTACTAAGAAGCAAGAGCAAAAGAAGAGTAATCAGGAGGACAGTAGATAGTGATTAACATTGCGTTTAAAGTTTTGAAGTTTAAAGTTGGCTGGAAAGCATGGAGCCAAAAGGGAGTTCTACAAGCGAGAAAAGAAACTGTCGGCATAGAACTTACGGCTACATCTAACCAGCTCAACTGTAAATTGATGAAATATCGACGCCAGTCTAGTATTGCGCTTAAATTCAAAAATTCAATTACAATAAAAGTATTTATAGAAAAGACACATTTTGGTTTGGTTTGCTTTATGGTATATCAACCTCAGTGGTTCATTTAATGCCAACAAAATTTTGAAATGGATTCATAGCGATAGTTTGGTTTTGTTTGTTTTCTTTTACGGTATATCAACCTCAATGGGTAATTTAATACCGACAATATTTTTTAGGGTAGGTCCGTATGATTAAAATGTGCATTCTTTGTAAGAAATCAGTTTGTAGATCCGGATTCATTGATGTATTTTGTAAAGAGGGTTTTTGTCGAGAGTCTGGTTTGATTTGGTTTATTTTGTTTTACGGTATATCAACCTCAATGGGTTATTTAATGCCGACAAAACTGGTGATATGTTTTTCCTTCAGAAATGTATTGCTGGCAATAATTTTTTTACAAAAAGTATTTCTGGTATTAAAATCTATTTTTACCCTTCATAGTGTTTTGACCCCAATTTGGGGGTTAACTATTTGCCCATAGCTGGGACCCTAACCGGTGCTACCACCCCGGGTCAGGGTGAACCTGGGAACACCAGCAATTAAGAGGTGGTACCACGCTCCTCAAAACCTCCTGATCAGAGACCTTGCTGTTGGACGTAGTTTATCGTCTTACCCAGGACGCGGATGTAGTTTATTGTCATACACAGGGCGGAGAAAAGACACAGAGAGGCAAATTTACGATAGTGGAAAAGTGACTGAAGTCGAGATTAAGACCAATAATATTGCTGATTCTAATTGTAATTTACCCACGTACGCCTGAACTCTCTCAGCTATAAATAGGAGCAGGTACTGCCTTTTGGAGAGTGGGACGTTCCCAGCAGTCAGCTCTGGCAGTCGGACCGAACATTCTTGTTGTAACACTCGTTTGTATATGTTTGTATTACCGTTTCTGTTAATATATTTGTTTAACTCAATTCCTCTCTTTGTGTCTTTATTTCTGGCCCTAACAAGGCCACAACACTACCTCATTACATATCTATCTATCTCAGTTCATTATCTATCTATCTATCTATCTATCTATCTGTTATGGTAATTTACTCACACACGCATGGACTTTTAAAGGTATAAATAGGAGTAGTACTGCCTTTTGGAGAGGGAAGTTTCCAGCAGTCAGCTCTGACAGTCGAACCGAACATTCTTGCTGTAACACTCTCGTTTGTAAGTTTGTATTACTGTTTCTGTTAATATATTTGATTAACTCATTTCCTCTCTTGTGTCTATTTCTGGCCCTAACCATGCCACAACAGAGCTCAAGGTAAATAGCAGGGGCACCGGACCATATGTGGCAGCAATATTCTAAGCATGTGATGAATGGTAGACTTATAGATATGTAAGTTAGATTCTGGAGAGAAAAGTTGTTTTGCCCAACATAGTGAACCAACTTTCTTAGCAGCTGACCTAGCAGTGGATTCAATATAGTCTTTCCACTTCATGTCAGCCGAGAACATTAGCCTGAGAAGGTGCAACCACTGCGGGAAAATCTTCTGCCTAGTCAGTCATGAACCAAAAGAGACATGATCGCCCAAGCGTGTATCACGTGATGGCACTTTACTCACTATTGTTATCATGGATGAATAGCAGGAGAGATTAGGTAATTATATCCTTGGTTGGCCACCAGTCAACTACAAAAAGAAATGGCAACCTGCTGCAAGGAAAATCTTCTGCTTAGAATCGAATGAGGCATGATCACCCAAGCGTGTATCACGTATGACACTTAACTCACTGACCAATTGAAGAAAGTACCTGACTTAACAGTCAGATCAAACCAAAAATACAGTATTGTTTGGCTGGAGCAGCCCTATCTTCACTTTCCAGTCTTGACAAGGTTTAAAATCACTTACACGGCCTTATGGGTGATGACTTATTTTCCACCCTACAACCTCATTCCCACAGGCGTAACTTCTCAAGTCTATTACTATTTCACCCCTGCTTCCGTAACGGAAAGTTCTCATCAGTTTTCAGTCGCAACTGGTTAGATGTAACTGTAAGTTCTATGCCAACAGTTTCTTTTCTTACACTTTTCAATTATGGAACTCTCTTCCGGAGCTTACGGCCGCATTATGTTGAAACACCGGTTCCCGTACGGTCACCGATGTTTCAACGTAATGCGGAATTGCGAATAGTGCTTTAAGCTTGGATGTGCGGATAATTGCTCAGAATTTTAATCGGAGAACCGACTTTCAGTTCCCATTGAGTTCGACATATTCGCTTATATGCAACTATGAAGCCACTACTTCTGCCTCCCCAACTACGGGTTAATTAGTAAGACTTGTATGACTAAACCGTTATCTTCAAAATAAAATAAAAATTTTACAATCTAAAATATTTTGAGGCTTTAAATAACCTTCAAAAGGGTTGATAACTCGTAAAAAACAATCAATGAACCTCTTCCGGCTTCTTGTATTCCAGTTCACATTGGTCTTCAAATGTCACGCTCGAACCTCGGTGTTGATAAGTACTCGTTTACATCCTATATGACTAATATAAGAAAATCAGGAGTAATAATAGGCTTTTATTTGAGAGCCCTTAGAATCTGTAGCCTCCAACTTCTGCTCCAAGAAGAGAAATACCTTCAACACACCTCCAATACCCGAATGATTTCTTGCATAATGCCAAACGCAAAGCCTACAAAATCACAACCAAATATTCCAACTATATATATATATATATATATATATATATATATATATTAGCTGGCCCCTCGTATTCGAAGATACCTGTCTACTAGGTCGGCTAGACAATCCTTATTGCACACGCTAGCTCAGGCACAATTGTGTTTGCTAAACACCTATACAGCCCACCAGTGATTTATACTGAAACTAAGCTGAACAGACCTTAGTTACAGTTTCTGGGAGAGAGCGTGTTATCAAGCGTGATTAACAATTTGAACACGGCCAGCACGCTCAAGATCTCGGCCACGATGACTTGTGGCTTCGTGCTAGTACAGCTATCGACGGTCCGCAAGAGTTCCGTCTATCCAATTTCACTCACAAGGCTTGAGTCAGCCCCTTCTATGGTTTTCAGACACTTTCTAAAGTTGCCACACGCTGGGATCGACCTCGATCTTGTCCGATAACATCAGATAGTCTCCTTTCTGACAAATCGGCCATGGTGAGATTCGAACTCGTATATATATATATATATATATATATATATATATATATATATAGAGAGAGAGAGAGAGAGAGAGAGAGAGAGAGAGAGATGTCTGAATAAATTAAAGACATTATGTCTGCTAATTTTTAACAAAATCCGTTCATACTCACGAATAACCTTCCGTTTATTGATACTAAAGGATGAGAGAAATGTTCTATAGCTATTTAAATTTCTTTTATTTTCATTTCCCAAGTACTTTCGATCTTCTTCCAAGATCATCTTCAGGGGTGCAAGTAATACAAAACTATATGTTGTTCATTAGTATAAGTATTTATATAAAGATGTGCGTTGATATCCATTACCGTAATCTCTTCATTATGCTTTTAAATGTAAAATGGTTGACAACGTGCTGAGCCTACATTAGAATGTGAAAAAATTATCCATTATGGAATTTTTTTTCCCTCTATAATGTCATAGTCACACGCGCATTAAAGCATGAGAAAACTGTTCCTTTACAGGCATTTCGGAACATGCAGAACATAGTTGATTCTGTTCGGTGCTAGCTTTAATTTTTTAGTATAAATTGCTTCTAGTATCTGTAATCTAAATTTGTTGTTTTCATGGTGTAGGAAATTTGTGTTGTCGATTGGTAATTTTTTATATCGTGAATGCAGACAGGAATGTTGTTGTAGATGTCTCGCAATGGACATGTATGCAGTGTAAGCCTTCTTGTTAGTGTATTTGTCGTATACCCAACATACATATTTGTTTTTTGTCGGAGATACATTTTCACGAGGGACATTTAAATTGTTATATAATGTTGGTTTTACGTAATACATAAAAGAAAACGGAATACATTATATAAAGGAACTATATACCTCCCGAATAACTTTTAAAGATTTATAAACATTTCTGACTATGATTTATATGACTGTATAAACTTGGACCTAACTGCCATATATACAGAAAATATAAAGGACGACATAAAAAAAGTTGAGATTAAGACGCTATACCAAAACATATTTAAACTCCAAAAACAGCATCTAATTACCACAGAACCAGAAATCCGTGATCTACTTAAGGCTGATTCTATAAAAAAATAGACATGATAAAAGGAAAAATTCATCTAAACTAAATTCATCTAAATAAATCACTACAGATTACTGCAAAAGAATTTTTCAAAGTTATAGCACATTTCCCGCATCATTTAATTGCAATACACGGAAGGTTATTCGTGAGTATGAAAGGTTTATGTTAAAAATAAGCAGACATAATGTCTGTAATTAAATTAAAGCCTAAATATATAGGAATTTTAATCATTCATTTATACATGATTGGTTGATTGTGACGGAGAAGAAATAATTTATAAGATTTTATTCGTTTTTTTCTTGCGTCCTTACAGTTTTAATTTTACTTTTGTCTTTATTCCTACACACACACACATATATATTATATATATATATAATATTAAGTAATTCATTGAGTCTGAAAGAAACCTCAACAGAATGCAGAAAGCACTGGACGACCGTTTCGTCCTATATTTGTGACTCATCAGTAACGCGCATCCACTACCGAGAATTGAAACCCTGACAGTTAGGTTGTCAAGCAAACACCATACCAACTGTTCCAATGGGCCTCGGTAAAGAAGAGATAGCAAATCAGACTCAATATAGCGCCGCTCGCTCACATATTCCGTGGTGGAACTCAACTGAAGTTCTCTGTAACCATAGGACTGTGCCCCCCCCCCGGAGCCACGACAACTATCACCAAGCCGCTCAAACTGAAGCATTAGAAGCCGGATCAACCAATGATATACACATGATAGAAATTGTTAGGAGGATTTGATAATTATAATTAAGTAATTCATTGAGTCTGAAAGAAACCTCAACAGAATGCAGAAAGCACTGGATGGCCGTTTCGTCCTATATTTGGGACTCATCAGCAGTGCGCATCTACTACCGAGAATTGAAACCCTGACAGTTAGGTTGTCAAGCAAACACCATACCAACTGTTCGAACGGGCCTCGGTGGATGCGCACTGCTGATGAGTCCCAAATATAGGACGAAACGGCCATCCAGTGCTTTCTGCATTCTGTTGAGGTTTCTTTCAGACTCATTGAATTACTTAATTATAATTATCAAATCCTCCTTGCATTTTTATCACACATATATATATATATATATATATATATATATATATATATATATATATTAAAATAAAATTTTAGTATTTTAATGTAAATTCTATGAATATTTTTCTAATCGACTATTTCATATTAAATCCCCAAAATTTTTGTAATAAAGTTTTAAAAAAACTTAAATCGCTAACAAACATCAAATTAAATTCCTTATAGACTGTTTAAACATTCAAATTTATATCAAACATTATAATACTTATGAACTCTCAAAGTAAAGCAAAACAACAGCGTCTATTTCGGGCCTTTCATTCCAAAGAAAGTTAGTGACACTTTCTCTCATGACTTCTATCTCTCTTTTTCCCTTTACGTCTTTTTTCTCCTCTCCCCCTTCTATATCAATATATAACTTCCTTTAAGTTAACCGATTAAATGTGTCAATGTCTGGAATTCCTCAAATAATATTAAATATGAAAGAATAGAAATTTTAAATTACATCTAACTCAATCATGTCTCTCTCTCCCCCTCACTTCCTCACTTCGTTATTTTACATATGCTTAGTACTGCCCGTCAAAAATGTGTAAATTTCTTTTCATTTTTCGTTTCAACCTTTGGAAGTAAAGTCTGATGATCCGCGGTCCTTTAAAAGAGCTGTGGTGAAATAATTTATTACATGGAACCTTAAAGTGGTCTGTTTTTATTTTTATTTAAATCATTAGCTCTGATTTACATTGAGCTCTCTGGATTTTATCCTCCTTGGGTCTACCCATACGGATTACCTAGTTTTTCGTAAATATATATATATATATATATATATATATATATATATATATATATATATCGTATTAGGGCAGCAGATCATTATTCAAACATATATTGTTAAATATAAAAAAGAATGAATTTCAAATGTTAGATCATTACCCGTTTTATGGTTGCTTTAATTTCGGGATAAAATATAAACAAAAAAATGGACTACATAAAAAATGTTGACATTGAAACATTATACCAAAATATAATTAAATTCCAGCAGCTAATTACCGCAGAACCAGGGATCCGTAATCTACTTAAAGCAGAATCTATAAAAGAAAGACGTGATAAAAAGGAAAATTCATCTAAACTCCTAAATAAATCATTAAAAGTACAATACAACTAATTTAATTATCCGCAATAACTCCTCCCCACTAACTGATGTATGAATCTTGGAAGAAGATCGAAAGTACTTTGGAAAGGAAAACAAAAGAAATTTAAAAAGCTATAGCACATTTCTCTCATCTTTTTAACATCTATACACGGAAGGTTATTCGTGAGTATGAACGGATTTTGTTAAAAATTAGCAGACATAATGTCTGTAATTTATTCAATCAGACAAACCTAAAAGAGAATTTGCTGCCTAAATGCACACATTTTAACATATATATATATATATATATATATATATATATATATATATATATATATATATATATATATATATATATATATATATATATATATATATATATACGACTCTTCGACAGAATTGAGTCACTCTCAGTCACTGTGTGTTTATCCGAATCTAAAAATAAACACGCTAAAATTCACCTCCATCCCGTACCGTTGATGGCTTAACGGGTAGAGATTCCGACTGACGCAAAATCAGTCGGGTTTCGATCGTAGCTAGAGGCAACCGGACGTCTAGCCACACTGATGAGCTGTGAAACAGCGAAACAGTCTGTCTGTGGATGACAAAAATATATATATATATATATATATATATATATGTATGTATATATATATATATATACCGGGTGTAACATCAAAATTGTCCAAATCGTGTACCTGCATAATTGTCCAAATCGTGTAACAGCATAATTACCCAACCCACATAACGTTTAATATATAAAAACCACTAAGCTGAGTTTCTTTTTTCCAGGTTTCCAGATAAGACGTATAGCCATCTTCACACCATTTTTCCGTAAGGATCACTGAAAAATCCTTTGAGCTATTCAGCTAGAAAGAGAACCGGATCAAATCGTTTTGTGTTAGCCCCTCTATCTTCTCAACTGAGCAATGGTGAGAGGAAAAAGATCAGTCAGGCCTTCAGTAATGGTACCAATATTTTTCATTTCCATTTTCAAAGTCCATTCAAGAACCATCAAGAGAACTGTGGATAAGTTTTAAAAAGAGCGAACAGTAGAGGGGAAAACTGGATCAGGAGGTCACAACAGGAAGAGGGATCATCATTTCAAAATAGAGCTAAAGAGATTAATTAGAAAAGATAAAACTCAATCCATAAGATATTTGGCACGTGAGAGAGAAGTTTCAGCTATGATAGTCCAAAGAGCAGTGAAAAAAGACTTGAAAAGGAAATCGTACATAAAACCTGTGGGACTCCTTGTTACCCCAGGACAGAAATTGATGGGGTTAGAGAGGGCGGAGATCATCTTGAAAAAGTTGGAAAATGAACCTGGAATATATATATATATATATATATATATATATATATATATATATATATATATTTGAACATTATTTCAATCCTTCATGAGCTTCCGATCGTTAATTAATGATGAACATGTCATTTTCGTTTATGATCGATTTCATAACTATTCTTCTGTTAAGCTTGGAGATGAATTATACATTCTTATTGCTCAAAGTAGAGTCCAATTAAAACCTTGGCGAATTCTAGTAACATATCTTTGATCATTTCTAAGATACAATGTTTCAAAACTTAATCTAACAATCAGACAATTTTGCTGTTACATAATTTGGACAATTTTGCTGTTATACCCTGTATATATTTTTAGAATCTGGCCGCTTCTTTCAAGATATTCGCCTAAAAGACGCAACATATTTCCGATGCAATGATAATGCCTTATTAATATATCCACACGACACACCACAACCAGATCTTGTTAATAGATTAAACAGGATCGAACAGTAGACGGCAACCTATGGACGCGTGCCGTACGTGTGTCAAGCAATTTCCAATGGCACGCAACCGCAAATAACATCATGAAGTCCGAACCAATAACTACTACAACGCAAAGAAGATATTTACCTATTTCAAAACTGTTCATCTATTGGACTCCCATTAATAATAAAAACATAAAAAAAATATTTTAAAAATTTATTTCTATTAATATGGTTTACACATTATTGTATATGTTGTGGTGTCTTCCCTCTAAAGAGTCTAGATTGGACTGTTCCGCCTACTATAAGATTAGTAGTCGAACACTCTGCCTCGAGCAGAGAGGAACCCGGACGAGGCTTTGCCGAAGGACAAAGTTTCGTCTGGGGAGGTAGACAGGCCCTGAACCCGTTTATGCGGATTCTAAGATGAATATTTTTGGCCGAGCCTATGGGCTTGGAGAACCCACGGTAAACTCGGCCTTGTGACACATACATGCCTCGAAAGGGGTGGGGGGCTGTTAAATATTAACATTCGAATAGATCAGTTCCAGCTGTGCTGGTCAAACTCTCTGCCTCAGGACAGAGAAAATGGCCAGCACATTGAATGATTTTAAGACCCTAAGTCGGCACATAGTCAGCAAAAGGTTGCCGACCCCTAGGATAGAACGTAGAATCGATAGGTACGAAAATCGATATCTACAAAAATCGATATCTATGAAACACAAGCAAACGATACTTTACCACATACTATACCCTGGCACTTTTTCCGGGAATGTTTCAAAACATCCAAAACATTTCAAAGCATCCCCCAGGTAGTTATTATTTTCCGTGAGAAGGCTGGGGTTCATTATCCGACTCCTAGACGTCCCAAAATGAATAAGTGTCGAGGTGGCTTGATCAATTTTTTTTCATGGTATTGTAAGTAAACCAACTTTAAACTGACCTTGTGTCACATTCGGTTGCGACGTGGACGCACTGAAAACCACGCCTATCTCGACACCATAAAGATATACAACAGAAGGTCTATCGAACACCGACAAAATATAGCATGTCGTAAATTTCCGTCACGCTTGAAAATAAATCACATGCTCAAACGGCACTTAGTGATAAACTTAACGAACTATTGTTTTAACGCAATACTATTTAATTCAAGTACAGAAAAAATATAAACAAAAACTTGTTATGCATTCAGACAAAGAAAACTTAAAAATAATCATTACTGTTCCCTTTAAAAACCTGTTATGCCATGTTAGGCATATTTTGCAATGTGTATATGCGTTTGCCAATCCTAGAATAGAATCTCGTAGAGCCGCCATCTTAAGTGTGAGGTCCAGCTGAGAGCAACGCTTCCGGTTGGCTTAAAACTAGTTCTACAAATAAACTCATGTTTATTCCTGTTATGGTAATTTACCCACGCACGCATGAACTCTACCAGCTATAAATAGGAGCAGGTACTACCTTTTGGACGGTGAAGTTTCCAGCAGTCAGCTCTGACTATCGGACTGAACATTCTTGCTGTAATATTCTCGTTTGTATATGTTTGTATTACTGTTTCTGTTAATATATTTGTTTAACTCAATTCCTCTCTTTGTGTCTTTATTTCTGGCCCTAACAACGTCACAACAATTCCAAATAAACTTTCGCTTCTCTTAACAAAACTAGATAAGTTTTTTTTTTTTTTTAGATGAAAACAATTTGAATAACACCGCAAAACATCCAGACAAATATAAAGTTTCGGGAATAGTTTCCTCTGTGTGTAGTTGAAATGTTTCGAGATAAATTTAAAGACAGGCTTCTCAGGGATGTGCCGTTTAGGTAAGGAAGGCAGACAACAATCAAGACACCCTAAACGTACAGACATTTGCGCAGACGGGCGCATGCGCGCGAACGCACATCCACTCGTACTAGCGCATGGCTACACGCGTGCAACACAAACAATACGGATAAAAACTTGTACCAAAGATAAGTACATAAAAAAAAGAAACATCGAGAAATAGAAGCCGTAAATTGTTGATACCCATTGAAGAGCAGACGGACAGGTCCGTCTACGAAACTCTGTAGTCGGGATACTGAAGGTACCTTCAGTCAGCTCAGTGACACACTTTTACTTACATTAATTCCATATATATATATATATATATATATATATATATATATATATATATATATATATATATATATATATATATATATACGACTCTTCGACAGAATTGAGTCACTCTCAGTCACTGTGTGTTTATCCGAATCTAAAAATAAACACGCTAAAATTCACCTTCATTCCGTACCGTACGCTGACGGCTTAGTGGGAGAAGTTCGGACTGACGAAAATTCGGTCGGGTTTCAGATCCTAGCTACCGGACGTCTACCCACACTGATGATCTGCGAAACAGTCTGTCTGTGGATGACAAATATATATATATATATATTGTGGTGAACATAAAGGAACTCTCTAGGAACTCTCTAATCTTTCCTTGACTTTCCAGGACTGATTGATTTTCTTCTTACGGTTCGCTACCGGAGTAGATTTCTAGTGGAATAAAGCTTCACTCAAGCTATATGGACTCAGCCTTGTTTCACTTCCTCGCAAACTCTTTTTATAATACATACATACATACATACATACATACATACATACATATATATATATATATATATATATGTATGTATGTATGTATGTATGTATGTATGTATGTATATATATATATATATTTAAATATATATATATATATATATTTCCGAATACAAGGTTGGTATAGAAGGAATAAAATTACAGTAAACAAAAGCACTATTTTTTTAAAAGTGCTCAATACAAAGTAGAGCGAATAATTGTTTTGTCACTAATAAACCTTTCTCCCCCGTCCACTATATCTGTAATAACAACCCTGTCAAAGTAACCAATTTTATAGCCATATATATTACACCACTTACTTCCACTCAAAATCGGACGGAGAACTTAACATATTAATAAGGACAATGAAAATTTAGGCATATTTTTCCGTGTTTTTCCTTGAATAATTTTGTAAGTTTCTAAACATGATGCATGGTTATTTTTTAGACTTTAATATTCGTAACTTTTATGTTTTAATTTCATAATAAATTGGACATTAATTAGTTATCCTGATTTCCTATATAATCAAATATTAATCTTAAAGCATTAATAAATTGTATCTAGGGTCCGTTGTCGCGTTATTTGAATTATCATATACTTGAAATTTGATTGGCTATTACATCTTACGTAAAAATAATCCCCCTAGTGGAGGTAGTGGTTGGTTTTGAATTCTTTTAAAACTTTTTATTTTACACCCAACACTTGACAAGACACCAGAAGTGTTTAAACAAAATGGCTATTTTTGTTGTGATGTTATAACATACTTATGTTATAATATATATATATGTATATATATAAAGGTGAGCATAGAAGTCAGCACTTAGAGGCGATAGTCTGATTCATGCTAGATGTAACAGACTGTCGCCTCTAAGTGTTGACTTCTATGTTCACTTTTATATTTACACACGCTCTATCTCTGATATTGAGCACTTTATCCCATAACTATAGCACATCTTAAGACTATATTTCTTCATATATATATATATATATATATATATATATACATTACTTCAAACATTAGTCTATTGGATGCTTCGTATTTGAAGTAGGCGCACCATTTTTATTTATCAGACAATTTATTACGTGCATCGGCCAGCCTGTGCATTCAAGAAAACTTAGTAATGAAGAGGCGTTCCCCGACAGGGATCGAACTTTGATATACGAAATAACGACTATAATAACGTTTGTTTGGTTTGGTTTATTTTGTTTTACGGCTTATCTTTTAAAAGTTCAATGACAATTCTTTTGCCGCTACTTAATTTAAATACAGTTTCATATAGGTCTATCCTTATTTTCCGCACCAAAAATATCTTGGAAAATAAGGAAAAATCATCAGCCGACAACAACCTATCAAAAACTTGCAAACTTTGCTTGGAGGAAAAAATAGCTATCATTACATTCCCAGATCAAAATAAATTATTAAATAAAAGATCCGAGCTAATCTCAAAATGCAGACATGAAAACAAATTTTTACTACGTAACTTAAAATAGAAAAATAAATAAACATATAAACAAACAAAACAACAATAAAATAAGCGAAATAAATTACTCCAAACAAATTACAAAACCACACCTGTTAGAATATGCGAAATAAAATCAAAACAAAAGAACGGACGAAAGTTATAACTCTTATATAACGATAAAAAATAAAAATAAAAATTAATAAAAGATAATACACTACGTTACTTAAAAATCGAAGGCCAAAAATATATAGTGTAACAAATAAATAACAACAAGTATAATAAATTGATCTAAATACATCCAAATATATAAATAAACGAACAATCGATTACGATAAACTAGCCGTTTAGAAAAATCTATTAAAGATAATGAATCTAAATAGATAAATTAAAAACCGTTCTGACCAAAATAATAGTAAGAACAAACCACAACATCCCACCCCAAAATTCAACAAATAGATTTAATCAATGACAAATAAACAAATATATAAGATAAAAAATAAAAATGAAAATAAATTAAAAAAAAGCAAAACAATTTGACCCAAATAAATAAGCAAACAACCGACTTCCGGTAAATGGCCGCCATAATAGACTACCAACAATAAGCTATATAAACAAATTTTTACTACGTTAACAAAAAACACCGATCAAAATAAAAAATAAATAAATAAATATATAAGATAAAAAATAAAAATAAAATTTTAAAAAAAAACAAACAAAAAAACAAGCTAAATAATTTGACATAAATAAATAAACAAATAAGCGACTTCCGGTAAAAGTAACCGCCAAAATAGACTACCCATAATGCACCACTGACCCATATATATAAATAGCTGAGAAAAATAACAGCACTAGTCGCCTGACGATTGCACTAGCATGAAACAGACTGTCGCCTCTAAGTGCTGACTTCCATGTCCACTTTTATATTTACACACGCTCTATCTCTGATATCGAGCACTTTATCCCATAAATATAGCACACTTTAAGACTATATATATATATATATATATATATATATATATATATATATATATATATATATATATATATATATATATATATATCAATGTGGAGGCACTTCGACATGGTGCAGTGGTTAGCAAGCTTGTCTCTCTAGATCAATTACGATTGAATAATGAAGTTAATCCATACTCTCGTTCTATGTTTAGAAAATTACTATATATAGGAAAATGAAAAAAGTCCAAAATCTTATAGATTCAGGTTTTTCTGTTTTTAATTTTTGTAATTATGGAAAATCTTTTAATGTGAGTTATATTAAAAACATGAAACATATGAAACAAATTAACAAATGACCTTCTATTTTTGTCGAAATTATTCCTAAACTATGACCTCTTCTGACTCAAATTGCATTTAGTGGTTTTCAACGGAAGAAACTGATTTCCTTCGTCTCAGAATTTAATGTCACTCTGCAGAAAGGATGTTAAATGTTAATATTTATGAGTACACATCGCCTTTATACATTATTTATACATCCTTGAGAATCGGGTTACCAACACAGATGAATAGCAAACGGGTTTTTTTTTCTTACAGTCATTACTTAGACAGTTTCATATTTTAAAAAAACATTTTCCAGGAACCGACAAATAAACAGACGAAACTTGCTGCTCTATCGCTGTTTCTACGGAGAGTGTGCAGACGGACTTCAGTTTCTACATAGAAGCATATACAAGTATTATGTAAATATTATGTAAATACTTTTGGAATCTTCGGATTTCCGTGTCGCACTTTCTGTCCCCTGTTCATACCGGGTATTTAATTTGTACTTGTCTTATTTTGGTATCTCCAATACCAGTTCTAACCATCACGGCTAAGACCCTCCATGCCACGCCCATTGTAGCGAACCACCCTCATTTTCTTTGTATTCCATTGGTGAGATGTAATTTCCATTCAAGCAGCTTCTTCCCACAAGCCACTTCTTTATGGAACCGACTCCCAAGAGGATGCTTCCCCGATCACTAAAATTTTAACCTGTTTGAGTCTAGGGTTAACCGTTATCTTCCCCACATATCCCCATAAAGTGTGTAACTTACTCTGTAACACTCTACCTTGAGTGGCTCTTGGGCTTTGTACAAGGTGAACATTATTGTAAAAAAATAGACATTTTTTATTACTTTTAATTTAAATATATTTTTTTTATTTCTAAATATTTTGTACTTTTTAAATTTTAAATTTTTAAATTTTAAACATTTATTTTTATTTTATTTTTAAATTATATTTTAGTTCTCCTATGATCCATTAATTTTCTTAGATTTTTATTTCATTTCATTTATCTATTTCTAAACGCCGGTTCCCGTACGATCACCGAAGTTAAGCAACGTCGAGCCTGGTCAGTAGTTAGATGGGTGACCGCTTTGGGCTACCAGTTGCTGTAAGCTTGGATGTGCCGAGTTCCAATTCCAGTTGGGTTCGTTATATTCACTTACGAGCACTTTGGGGAAATGGTATAAATCCACCTCTTCTCCTTTCAGTTATGGGTTAATTAGTAAGTATCACCAAATCATTATTATCTCCAAATGTTCTTACATTCTAATAAATATTTTCTGGCTTTAAATAACCAGCAAAGGGTTGATAAGCCATAAAAAGCGAATTCATCAATAAAAATATCTATTTTTATTTTATTTTATTTATTGATGCCTTAATAATGTTTTTATTTATTTATTTATTTTATAATTTTATTTACTTGTTAATTATTTCTCCTCCTCCACAGTGACATCTTCTTGCCACTATCTCCGTTTCAGTAGCACCAATGTTAGTTCCCACAAAGGTTTGCATAAAAGTCTATACTACATATAATTGATCCACTGCCCAGATTCCAAAAGTATTTACATAGTACTAGTATATGTTTCCTATGTAAATCCGCATAATCATCTTGGTTAGACATTGACAAACTCCTGAGCACATGTGTGTAAGATCTGTCCAAAAGAAACACAGCTTTTTAATATTAATGCTACCTTCAGCAATAGTACCTTTATACTCTTCAAATGGAGGCATGGTGGAATAATGGTTAGCAGTTCGGATTAAGAAATCGGAGAGCAGAGTTCGAATTCCAGTCGGATCCATTGCATTCACTTACATGCTAATACCCTTGGGAAAGGTTTGAATTCACTTCTTCACCTCCCAACTATAGGTAAATAGCAGGACAGTTTAGAGCCTTGGGTGGCAACCTAAGATAGGCGTTAGTAGCAACCGGTTTAGGAGAATGCTAACGCTAACCCCGCAACCGGCCTAGGAGAAGGAAAACACTGAATTCAAAGCGGCTTGGCTATCTTGCCCAAGAAACACCACTTCTACGGAATTGTGATCGTGATACACTTCAAATTACACTGTTTATAACCATATCCCATATCCCAGCATCAATTCCACTTTTCGGAATAGTTTTTAAAGACCTCTTTCTTGACTGCTATTACCATGACATCACTTTGGCAATAGTTCCCAAGGAGTGAAATCCGGACTGTATTTGGTATACCTGGATAATACATTTAAAAAAAGTGATATGAAGAAACTTATTATGTCATTGTGAACATCTCACTGCCGACTGAGTAATACTATAGGAGAGCTTCTGTTCATGCATGCGAATAATGTTCCCTCTAATTGTTTACCAAGTTATAACCAGTGGACCTCATATTTGTAATATTTACAAATTAACAATTGAGATCTTGACAGGCGGTAGCCATTTCAGTGTACGTTGCCCGTCCTGCTCTCCAATTTTGTTATAAAAAGAGACTGGATTGAAGAATTGGGTTTTGTAGGCTTCTGTGTCTCCAAGCAAGAAAATCTGGAAACTCTCTATTGTTCGCATGCCAACCCGTAAGAAACTCACCTATGTTTGTTTAAAAAGAATTCTGACAGTGCTTGATCCTCTCCACTCCCCGATAGACAACAGCGGCTGTTCATCAGATTAGCTGCACAGAGAACCCTTTGTTATCGCCACGGGGACTTGTCTTAATATCGACATTTTAATAGGCATAATATAGAAATAAAATGAGAGAGGATTTTCAAATAACACACGAACTATACAGTTTTAGAAGTCAGAAAATAGTATGAATTCGTCGTCAGGTTAATGTTTTTTCCTAATGATTTAATTACATTAACTTCCTTTACAAATATTTTTTTTTGATCGTCCATTCCAAAGGCTGGGATTTATTTTGAAAACATGAATCATTTTGGATCGTTGAAGCCAATGGTCATGATTTTGAACTTTTCAACCTAATGGTCAGTATTTTGAGATATGAAATCAAATGGTCATTATTTTGAATCGTTGAAGTCAGTGGTTATCATTTTGAACTTCTCAACCTAATGGTCAGTATTTTGAGATATTAAAACAATTTTCCTTTATTTTCTTTCTTTCTTTTTCCTTCTTGTTCTTTTCTTTCTTTCTTTCTTTTTCCTTCTTGTTCTTTTCTTTTTTTCTTTACTTTTTCTTTCCTTTTCTTATTCTTTGTTTTACTCATTCTTTTTTCTATTTTTCCTTTTTATTCTATTCTTTCTTTTCCTTTTTCTTTTCCTTCTTTTATGTCTTTTTCCTTTTCTTTTTGTCCTTTTTCCTTCCCTTTTCTCGTCCTTTCTTTTCTTTCTTTTTCTATTCTTTTCTTCTTTTCTCTTTTCCTTTTTTATTCATTCTTTTCCCTTTATTTCTCTTTTCTTTTTCCTTTTTTCTTTACCTTTTCTTTCTTTCTCTTTCCCTCGTCAACTTTCTTTTCTCTCTCTCACTCTCTCTCTTTCCTTCCTTTTCTTTTCTTTATTCTTTTCACTTTCACCCATTTCCTTTCTTTCTTTTTTGTTTCTTTCTCTTCCTTTTCTTTTGCTTTATTCATCTTTTCCTTCTTTTCCTCTTCTTTTTCTTTATTTCCTTACTTTCTTTCTTCTTTCTTTCCCTCTTTTTCTTCTTTTTTCTTTTCTTGTTCTCTTCTTTTCTATTCCTTTTCTCTTTCATTTTTTTTGTTCTTTTGTCTTATTTTCTTTCTTTCTCTCTATTCTTCCTCGTCTTTACTTTTCTTCTTTTCTTTCATTTTTTTTGTTCTTTTGTCTTATTTTCTTTTTCTCTCTATTCTTCCTCGTCTTTACTTTTCTTCTTTTCTTTCATTTTTTTTGTTCTTCTGTCTTATTTTCTTTCTTTCTCTCTATTCTTCCTCGTCTTTACTTTTCTTCTTTTCTTTCATTTTTTTTGTTCTTTTGTCTTATTTTCTTTCTTTCTCTCTATTCTTCCTCGTCTTTACTTTTCTTCTTTTCTTTCATTTTTTTTTTGTTCTTTTGTCTTATTTTCTTTCTTTCTCTCTATTCTTCCTCGTCTTTACTTTTCTTCTTTTCTTTCATTTTTTTTTGTTCTTTTGTCTTATTTTCTTTCTTTCTCTCTATTCTTCCTCGTCTTTACTTTTCTTCTTTTCTTTCATTTTTTTTTTGTTCTTTTGTCTTATTTTCTTTCTTTCTCTCTATTCTTCCTCGTCTTTACTTTTCTTCTTTTCTTTCATTTTTTTTGTTCTTTTGTCTTATTTTCTTTCTTTCTCTCTATTCTTCCTCGTCTTTACTTTTCTTCTTTTCTTTCATTTTTTTTTGTTCTTTTGTCTTATTTTCTTTCTTTCTCTCTATTCTTCCTCGTCTTTACTTTTCTTTCATTTTTTTTGTTCTTTTGTCTTATTTTCTTTCTTTCTCTCTATTCTTCCTCGTCTTTACTTTTCTTCTTTTCTTTCATTTTTTTAAGGAAGAACCCATATTTACTTTGTTCCAATCTTCAAATACATCCAGTTCCAGCCAACCTCTACATCCCCCATCTCCACAGCTCGCCCACACCCCGTTTGTCCTCACCCTTTTCCTACTATCCCTACCCAGAAATCTTATCTTCCTCCACTTTCAACCACCAACCAATCCCAGTCGTCGGTGATGCAAGTTTATGACTAAGACCGAATCATTATCTGATCTGATGTTTAGATAATCATATAAAGAAATTTATACACCTGGTCTCTGAATAGAGGTGCGGGGACGTTTTATATTAAAGAGAAGGTCTTAGAGTTTAGCAATAGCGGAAATATTGGCCCCCCTCCCACCCAGCAGAAAGAACAGAAATAAATTTAAAATATTAACAAGAACATAATCCGGAAAAATATCTCACTCTTATATTTCACAAAAAATTATTGAATCATTTTAAGAAAGGTCTAAAATATAGAGCAATCCCTGCGAACTATCTAGGAATATATTCCAAGATCCCTAATAGATGTCTGCAACAGAGGATAGAGCCAAACCCTATCCTTAAATATAATACGCCACACACAGACACACACACACACACACACACACACACACACACACATAGTGATTTTCCAAGCGTAGCCTGATGTGGCACAAGGCTGAAAGTAGGGGCACCCAGTGAGGAAGTGATTTTCCAAGCGTAGCTTAGATGTGGCACAAGGCCGAAAGTAAGGGGCACCCAGTGAAGATCAAACTCACTAAGACGTAATTGTTGCTAACGAGACAAGCTTGCTAACCATTACACCGCCTTGAGGAGCCCACTTATTTTCCCAGCTTAGCTTAGATGTGGCACAAGGCCGAAAGTAGGGGCACCCTTTGAGGATCCAACTCACTACTCAGTCGTAATCATTCTAGCGAGACAAGCTTGCTAATCATTACACTGCCTCGGGGTGCCCCCCCCATATATATATATATATATATATATATATATATATATATATATATATATATCAATTATGTAGTGCGTATTCAATTTATGTAACGTAAATCATTCAAACGAAAAACAAATACTGAAGCTAATTATACGGCAAGAATTACTCTCGCAAACAATATTTAATAATAAAATACAATCAACTTCGAATCCGTTAATGAATGGTATGATCCTTGTTTATAAATTCCGGTTTTATCAGGTCTTATTTTTTCTACGAGCCGGGCTTTCAGTCGTTTCGAACGACCATCATCAGGTAGACATTTCAGTGTGTTTTTGTTAAATTCCGAGTAGTAATGCAACATCGAAAGATTGTGCAGTCCGAAAGAGTGTTTTTTTAGCAATGAGATATTTTTAAATGTAAGAATAATTTTGGAGCGTGCAGTCGCGACGCTGAGGTTGAAATTTTTTAAATTTGAAAATTGTGCGTTCTTGTACTGAAGAAAGGTGGCATGAACTAAATTGTTCAATAGTTACAGTAAATGTCACAGTATTATCAGGAATTCGCACTTAGGATCAAGTTATTTTAATATCAATTATGTAGTGCGTATTCAATTTATGTAACGTAAATCATTCAAACGAAAAACAAATACTGAAGCTAATTATACGGCAAGAATCACTCTCGCAAACAATATTTAATAATAAAATACAATCAACTTCGAATATAATTAGCTTCAGTATTTGTTTTTCGTTTGAATGATTTACGTTATATATATATATATATATATATATATATATATATATATATATATATAATTGTTTATTTAAAAATTATAACATAAATATGTTATAAAATCACTACAAAAATAGCCATTTTGTTTCAACACCTCCAATGTCTCATCAAGTGATGATGTTGAATGTAAAATAAAGGGTTTTAAAAGTTTCAAATTGTATATATATATATATATATATATATATATATATATATATATATATATATATATATATTTGGATATTACACCGAAAATATGTCAAAATCGCTACACAATTGCAGTTGTGTTTCGATGCGTATCAATGCATCTTATCAGGTGATTGTAAATTACTGGTGAGTGAATGATTTATTTCGAATTAAAAGCAAAATACAACCTCTTTTTACGAAAAAAGAAAAAGAAAAATGGTGTTTATAAGGTTTGTGGGATTTACTCTGATCAACCAATTAAATATGACCGACGTTAAATTTAACCTACGCGAAGAAGTAAAAATTTAAAATTATTTTTTATAAAAGGGTCATGGCTCGTAAATTGGCAGCTAACGGCAGCCAGACATAAACTAAGCTGGATACAAATGGTTACATAAATTATACAAACCAGACAATGCAGTTTTCCAAGAAATAAAAATGGGGTGGAGAGGTAATTTAATAAAATGCTAAACAAGTTATAGGCAACATTTCGTAAAAAGAAGTTGCATTTTGCTTTTAAATCTAAATAAATCGTTCACTTGCCAGTAATTTGCAATCGCCTGATGAGATGCATTGATACACATCGAAACACGACTTCAATTGTGTAGCGATTTTGACATGTTTTCGATGTAATATCCTAAAATAAATAATATTGCCCTACTCTGTATTGAACCCTCTTTTAAATTAAATGTTACGAACGTTGGAATTGTACTTTATTCGTTCTCATCGTACCTGGATATATATATATATATATATATATATATATATATATATATATATATATATATATATATAATTTGTGTGTGTGTGACAATTGAGGGGCTGTGTGCAAAGTTTTGACATGAGACATACAGAAGTCAAGGCCCCCATTCACGTTCACACGCAAAAAGCTACCGCGTTGAAAACTACAAAGAGACCGCCCCAAACGACGGCGACACAGTTGCAATAACAATTAAATTCTATCTCTTGTATCCCCCGTTACTACTAAAAACACGCACACACGTACTGACTCTTTCATACAAACGGTGACCCACCAGCCTAAATCGAAGTTATATTTGTTTTTAAAAAGAAAAAAGAAACATATAACATTTCACTGTTTCTCACATATGTATATAAATTATATTTATTTCTTCCTAATTGGCCCTAAAAAAGAAATAAAATACAGTTAAAAGAAATATATATACAATATGAATATACGTAAAACAAATATTCAACATGACTAATGTTTCCCGTAGCTTATATCTCTCGCTCATGATTTTTATTTAAATAAAGTTGTTTTTTTTTTCTTTCCCAAAATAAATATAAGTTGAATTCGGGCGATTGGGTCATCGTTATTTTGCCCTCTTCCCCTCAATTGTGACACAGAAAAAAATTTTACTTGGATTAAACAAAAATTACTTACAATAATACATATTACCTATAATACATTCCTTCTTGCCGTCAATTTTGACGTCACAGATAAACTTGTATATATATATATATATATATATATATATATATATATATATATATATATATATATATATATATATATATTATAAATTAACTGATTTAAAATATGGTTTCTTCAGTTAATCAATTATAAGTCAATTTATAATATTTATGCTCTGTAAATTTACATTAATCACGGTTTTGTAAAAATAAAAATATCAATAAGAACACCGGATTATATATCTTACTGTTCTTTCTTTTTATTATAATATGTGTGTGTGTGTGTGTGTGTGTGTGTGTGTGTGTGTGTGTGTGTGTGTGTGTGTGTGTGTGTGTGCGATATTTTCGCCGTAGTGAATTGGTTAAAAAAAAGTTAAATTTTAAATTCCCAGCATCCCTCGTTTGTGCGCATGTGTAGTCGCACCGACATTGCAAATCTAGTCCTATGAAGTCCTAAAGCAAGAAACGCGTCAACCGAAACCTTTTTTTTCCAATTTCAAATAATTTTAGATAGACAGATAGATAATAAACATACTGAGATAGATACGAGCAGACGGAGATAGATAGATAGTTAGGTAACGATATGTATATTTTTATATAACAATAAAGGAGAAAATATATGACAAAGTGGAAAAAGTTTACTTGTGACACGTTCCGTCCTTTAAGATTTCATCGGACTAAATTCGATATGTTGATGTGACTACACATGAGCACGAACTTGTCATGTTGGGAATTTTAATTTTTGAAATTTAAAAAAAAATTAATTTTTATTTTTTTATTATCCAGCCGATTTCATTTAGATTCTTTTTATTTCCATCACTTTTGTTACTCATTCTGTGGTAATAGAAGTTCTGCCAGGAATTGTGAAATGCTGTAAGAGCCCGCGTGCAAATTTACTGTAGATGACCTTGTGATCAAGGTTACGTTCGTAGTGAACTGTTTCTTCTTTGATCAGAGTAACATTTTTTATGTCAAAATTGTTGTCAGTCTCGTTACGGTGGAAAACCAACGCATTTGACGTATTGTTTTGTAAAATGTCCCTTTTGTGTTCATATAATCTTTTATTTAGATTCCTTGAGGTTTCTCCTGTATTTCTTGTGTAAAGAAAATGCTACTCTGCTCAGCGGAAAGAACAATTTACTACAACGAAAATGTCTAGAGAGTGCCTTAATCGCAAGGTTATCTACAGTAAATTTGCGCCCGGGCTCTTACATTTCCCCATTTCTGGCAGAACTTCTATTATCACGGTGTGGGATTTCTACTAACAAAAGTGATGGAAAAAAAGAAAGAATCTAAATGAAATCGACTAGATGATAAAAAATAAAAATAATTTCTTTTTAAATTTAAAAAATCAAACTTCCCAACATCCCTCATTTGTGCTCATGTCTAGTCACATCAACATCAAATTTAGTCTTGAAGGATGAAACGTGTCACAAGTAAACGTTTCCATTTTGTCATATATTTTCTCCTCTATTGTTCTTGATATATAAGAATATATATATCGTTATCTATGTCAGTATGTTGTATTTCTGTCTCAGTTTATTCAATTTTATCTATCTATCTATCTCAGTCTATTCAATTATATCTATTTCACTCTATTCAGTTCTATCTATCTATCTATCTATCTATCTATCTATCTCAGTCTGCTCGTATCTATCTCAGTCTGTTCATTATCTATCTATCTTTCTATCTATCTATCTATCTATCTATGTCTATTCAATTATATCTATCGCATCCTATTCAATTATATCTATCGCATCCTATTCAATTATATCCATATATATATATATATATATATATATATATATATATATATATATATATATATATATATATCAGTCTGCTCGTATCTACCTGAGTCTGTTCATTATCTATCTATCTATCTATCTATCTATCTATCTATCTATCTATCTATCTCAGTATGCTCGTATCTATCTCAGTCTGTTCATTATCTATCTATCTATCTATCTATCTATCTATCTATCTATTCGTGAGTTTGCGGAGAGAGGTATCTAGACGAATCCCTTTAGATACTTTTTTGCATCACTTTTGTAAGTATGTATTCCAAACTGTGATAAGAGAAGTTCTGCCAGGAATGATGAAATTTTGAAAGAGCCAGGCTGAAAATTTACTGTAGATGACCTTGCAATTAAGATACACTCTAGACATTTTCGACATAGTGTAGCCGCACCAACATAAATTTAGTCGGATGAAGTGGTAGAGGACGAAACGCGTCATAAGAAAACTTTTTCCACATTGTCATACATTTTTCCCCAGTAGTGTTCCTGATATATAGAAATATATATCGCTATCTCATATATATATATATATGTATGTTTGTGTGTGTGTGTGTGTGTGTGTGTGTGCAAAATTTCAGATATAACTGAAATATATCCGTAAAAAGACAATATGAATAAAGACAAAAGGAAAACTTATCTTATTTTTAAAAATCGTATCTATGAACACAAAAGGGATCTTATACACAACACTTTATCAAATACATTAGTCATACATAAAAATAACTTTAGCCACATCTATGATCTAAAGCAACGCTTATTAAACTTTCTTTATACATGACACCATTTTTTATCACGAGATT
This sequence comes from Acanthosepion esculentum, assembly GCA_964036315.1. Taxonomy (NCBI): domain Eukaryota; kingdom Metazoa; phylum Mollusca; class Cephalopoda; order Sepiida; family Sepiidae; genus Acanthosepion; species Acanthosepion esculentum. The sequence goes on along the minus strand of OZ038511.1, from coordinate 71,645,638 downwards.
TTTCGCAACCCCTATTATTAACCAGCTACATTGAAAATAGATCCGTTGTCACTGCCCTTGTCGCAACGGCGCCGCACGCGCGTTTTATTGAGTTGGTGCATCACGTTAAATATTGTGCGTTTGGGAAATAACAGATAAACTGAAATTCGAGTGTTTTAATTATTTTTTTCGCGACTCCAGCATTTCGCTTCGCAACTGCATTTGGGGTCGCGACCCATAGTTTATGAAACGCTGATCTAAAGAATGCCACATTTATTAGAAGAGGAAGTTACTTAGACGGAAAATTTCTTGAGGGTGCTGCTATCGAATCTTATCAAAATATAAATCTGCGTCCTGAATTTTTTTTCAAATATTTTCGTTCCTGAATGAATTACTCATTTTCCAAGCCAACGTACATGACCATAAAAATATTTAAAAAATTGAAAATGGTTAGATTCATAACCTCCTGCTATTTAATATATATAGTACATAAATTTATCCCATATTAAATATATATTAAATATGAATTGCATAAAGAAAATTCATTGTCGTTTATTAGCCATTAAATTATGTCTCTTAGGTTGCCATTTCTTTCAGGAAATTGGATTACAGATATTTTAATTCGTATTTGCAAATTATTCTTTCTCACATATTACTTCGACCATTTCTTTCTGCGGTAGACCAGTTGCCAGGCAAGGCTATAGAACCCGGTCTATCCTGCTATTTACCTATAGCTGGGAGAAGAAGAGGAATAATACCTTTCCCAAGGGTATTAGCACGTAAGTGAATGTAATGGATTCGACTGGAATTCGAACTCGGCTCTCCGATTCCTCAATCCGAGCCGCTATCCATTACTCCTCCGGGAAAATCTAGAAGAGGATTCATACCTTTCCCAAGGGTATTAGCACGTAAGTGAATGTAATGGATTCGACTGGAATTCGAACTCGGCTCTCCGAGTCCAAAATCTGAAAAATCTCATTTTTACGAATAATTTTGTATATATAAATGTTAAGGGGTCTATAATTATTCACTCAGAGTTTTTATATATATATATATATATATATATATATATATATATATATATATATATATATATATATATATATATATATATATATATATATATATATATATATATATATATATATATATATATATATATATATATATATATATATATATATATATATATATATATATATATATATACACACACACACACACAGAGGTTGGACAAAATAATTGGAACAGATGCAAATTCCACTCCTATATTTCAAAGACCTATTATATTAAGAACTTTAACTAAAACTTCGTAATATCGGGTTATATCTCTTGTAATTATGTTTATTTATCTAATTTACTGTCTTTGTCTTATTTATTTTTATAATTTAGTAAAATCTAAGCTAAATGCGTGACTTCTCCGAGTTCGAAAAAAGGCAAATTGTTAGAGGTCGCATTGCAGGAGTCTCGATCACTAAGGTTGCAGAACTGTTTGGTTTTTCAAGAGCTTCTATATCAAGAACTATGACGCAATTCGAGAAACAGGGCAAAACCTCTAGCCACCGTAGCAATTCGGGCCGGGCTTGAAAACTTACTGGCAGGGACTGACGTGCATTGAAATGCAATGTGGCAAAAATCATTGGACTACTGCGACCAAAGTGGAGTTGAATAATCATCTGAATACTCCAGTTTCTACTAAAACTGTTCGTCGTGAGCTCCATAAAGCTGCATATTATGGAAGAGCCGCCATAAGGAAACCTCTTCTCGCAACATCCAAAAGAGGTTGAAGTGATGCAGAGATCACAATGCCTGGTTTGCAGACCAATGAAAGCAAGTCATATTCTCAGACGAGTTCAGTTTTTCTCTTTTCCCAACTTCAGGGCTAGTTTATGTGTGGAGGCAGCCCAAAGAAGCTTACAACCCTGACTGCCTTCTTCCAACAGTGAAGCATGGAGGTGGATCAGTGATAGTTTGGGCCTCCATATCATGGAAATCTCTCGGTCCAATAGTTGCTCTGCATGGTAGAATCAACAGCAAAGATAACCTGAACATTTTGGGAGATCATGCTCATCCAATGGCCCAGACTTTATTCCCTGATGGTGACTGCATCTTCCAATACATACCGATCGAGTGGTTAAGAATTGGTATGAAGAGCATGAAAGTGAGCTAGAACACATTGAGTGGCCTCCCCAATCTCCAGATATCAATATTATTGAACATTTGTGGTGCATTTTGGAGCGACAAGTTAGGAGCCGCTATCCTTCACCGTCGTGTCTTAAAGAGCTGGAGCAGGTATTAATGGAAGAATGGCTGAAAATTCCTCTGGGTGAAGTCAGGAAGCTGTATGGTTCCATTCCTAGACGTATTAAAGCTGTCTGTGAGGACCAACTCCATATTAAATAAATTTTCTTTGAATTTAACAAGTGTTTCAATTATTTTGTCCAACCCCTATATATATATATATATATATATATATATATATATATATATATATATATATATTAGTGAATACATATAATATCTATCGCCGATAGCGCGACTCTGAGTTTCATGCAGACTTGGAATCTTCAGATGCCGGATAGAGTCTGACCGTGTTTGATATTATGTTTATTTACTAATATATACTTAATAACTCTGTTATATAACATTGAGGACTATTAATAACACCTGAGAAAGAAATATGTACGTGCAAGTATATGTGCGTATATGTATATTTTTTATCATACCCATCTCTCTCTCTCTCTCTCTCTCTCTCTCTATATATATATATATATATATATATATATATATATATATATATATATATATATATATATATATATATATATATATATATCTTTCTGACAATAGCTCAATTAGATCTCATTTAAATATTCATGGAGACCTACCGGACACTATTCGGAACATACTTGTCGACAACACTAATATAATAGCATCATCCACATGCAAGAAAAGGCTAAAAATTATGGAAGCCTTATTAATAAAAACAAAAAAAAACAACACTTAATAATATTAACTTTGAACATGGACATAATATCTTGACCGTGTTTTAAAACAAAAAATGAAAACATTTTATAAAACATACATACAACAAATTATTTCTAATTTTAACAGTTAAAGGCTAAACTTACTGAGAAAAAAAAAGCTGAGAAGAGATGGATCCCACGCTGATGGCCAAGTAGTGAAGACAAGCGTAAATCAAGTATCACTGGCTCCTCGATCAATGGAAGGGTTAATGTTACCGTAACCATTGGAAATGATTAGAACAGATACAACACTTTGATCCCAGCCCGATGAATAATATATCCATTCCCATTACCTCTATAAAGCCCAATAAGAAATTAACAACAATGATAAGTAAATTTATGTGACAGGAGATTCATTCTTGCTCTATATCTTATGAAACCCAAATTGCCAGCATCATTAATCTTGTGCTTTCCGGTCCTTGATATGTAAAACACAATGAGAAACTTTTCTTTCTCTGTTCCATTCACAGAGATTTCAAAGTATTCGGCATCTTGCCATGATAATAGAGATTTTAGTTTTTGATAAAAAAAGAATATTCTTTTTCTTGAAAAAAGAAAACAAGTGTTCAAATACTGACTCGTATTCCATGATTGATAGATAGATAGAGATAGAGAGAGAGAGAGAAAAGAGAAAGATAGATATCGAATAGTCTGTAATATAGATAATGAACAGACAGTAATAGATAGATAGATAGATAGATAGATAGATAGATAGATAGATAGATATAAAGTGAACAGATTGTGTTTGATAGAAAGAGAGAGTGCGATAGATAGATATATAGATAGATAGATAGATAGATAGATAGATAGATAGATAGATAGTGAATAGACTGTGATAGATAATGAATAGGCAGTGATAGATAGATAGATAGATAGATAGATAGATAGATAGATAGATAGATAGATAGATAGGGAACAGACTATGTTAAGTAGATAGATAGATAGATAGATAGATAGATAGATAGATAGATAGATAGATAGATAGATAGAAAGCGATAGCTATCGAATTGTCTGTGAGATAGATAGATAGATAGATAGATAGATAGATAGATAGATAGATAGATAGATAGATAGACAAATTGATTGAAAAACCATTCTTTGATATATTTTTTTCTATGGGGGTGGGAAAAGCAGGAAGCTTACATACAAAAAACATCGAAAAAACTAATGCTTGAGGGTTAGGGTGTGGCAGATGTTGCCAAATGTACCCCCTAAGATGTTAGCAGCCAACATCAGTGCCCTACCCAGTCAACTTGAAATATGTGTCGAACAGACATGATTCTTCATCAAGTAGTATCGTAAAGACGTGCCATTTCCCTGCAACATTTAATAGACTATCTATATATAAAATTCTGTGACACCAGTCCGTCCGTTCCTCTAAAATAGTCATACAGTGACCGATCGAAACCAAATTTAGGGGAAAAGGGCAAACAGGTCAGGGGATACAAAATACAGTTGGTTTCACTAGGGTGCCTAGCTTAGTACAATGAATTTTCATTAATTTGGTGGGGAAATTTAAAGTTTTATTATTTAACATACAAATTACTCCCGCTATTAAAAACAATTAATTAAAATAACAAATTAACTTATTTAATAAAAATACAATATTGCTTTTTGCATATCTGTTCTTTAGGTTTTTGAATATACAAGAATCCTAAGAGGATAATATAGCATTATCTGGGGGATACGGTGCTTGTCGGACCTGAGGGATGTTGTGTTTGGCCAAAAAATGCTGCACAATTCTTGCTCAATTATGGAACATTTGTAGTGTGATGAGACGACCACACTCTGCACACTTTCCTTCCAAGTACTGGTGAGACGACCACACTCTGCACACTTTCCCTCCAAGTACTGGTGAGACGACCACACTCTGCACACTTTCCTATCAAGCACTGCTATAAGCAAGAATGTTTTAACTTAGTGTGTATGCCCGTCAGTGTTGAAGGTCAGTTTGTGCCAAGCGGTTTCACTCTGCATTCTTTAGCTCGTTTATCATAGCAACAGTCTCGATACTTTTTGATCAGACCGCGTATAATATACAATATGTCTAGGACCGCCTTCTGGATTTAGTAATGAGTATCCTATCTTTGGTTTATTTTATATTTTGCCTTTTTTCGCCGCAGTAAGTTGCAATATTTTTCTGCGGTAGACCAGTTGCCAACCAAAGCTACAGAACCCAGTCTATCCTATTTACCCATAATAACTTTCTCAGGGGTATTAGCACGTAAGTAAATGTAATGGATTCGACTGAAATTCGAACTCGGCTCTCCGAATCTAAAATCTGAACCGCTATCCATTACTCCATCGTGCCTCTTGCTTATAAATACTTGTTGCAAAATAAAATCCTCACACTTACCTTCATAAAGTCCATCAGAGGAAAAACTTCAATCTTGTATGTATATATGCTCGTTCCTAGGATACAGCTTAAAAGATACATAATACCGCAAACAAGCAGTCAAGTGCAATACAAATATGTAATTAAAATTAGATAAGGGGTTCTTGTGCTAGGTCCGATTTTTTTGTTTTACGGCATTTTTAATAGGAAATTCAGTATTTGTTATATCTTATAAGTATTTTTTATATCAATCTGCGTACATTATATTCCAACTATTATGCACGTGAAAAAATAAACATATTTAATACATGAAAACGAAATAAAATTGCTAAATAATTTTAAATGTACATAGCACAATATATATTTATAAAATTCATTACACTACATTAGAACTGTTTTCATAAACAAATATCTCAGATGTTTGGCAAATACTCGATGGGTGAAGAAGTGTGTCATTGTAAAACGTAATCTGTATGGCTAAAAATTTGTGTCAATGTATTAATGGTAAATAAATAAATAGATGCATGCTGGTTTGCCGCCGTTACGTATGAGAAAGAAACAATTATATATGATAAAATATTTTATTAAAAATATGTAATTAAAATTAGATAAGGGGTTCTTGTGCTAGGTTCGTTTTTTCTGTTTTACGGCATTTTTAATAGGAAATTCAGTATTTGTTATATCTTATATCTTATAAGTATTTTTTATATCAATCCGCGTACATAAATGAATGCACATCATATTCCAACTATTATGCACGTGAAAAAAACATATTTAATACATGAAAACATTGCTAAATAAGTTTAAATGTCAACGAATACTCGTTATCACTTTCGTAATGTTCGTTGTAGTAGAGACTTTGTAATCGCAGATACAACTATAGTAACGCCGTTGAACAATACTGACGGTTTCAAATAACACTTGCACTAATAGTACTTGCTCGATAATACTCACTCGAACAGTAATCCGTATAGTGATCCGAATAGAGAAATAGTGTAGTGAATAGTATAGTGAATACTGATCCGTATAGTAATCGAGGATAGAGTAGAAATAGCGATCCTATAGCAAAGAAAACAACGATTTACCTCGTGAAACCAAGCGACAGAGCGTCGCGTGTATTCTACGACGGAAAATGTGGCGAAAAATAACTCATTCTCCACCAAACGCGGTAGCCAAAATTGCCAAATTCTCTCGATTCGAGAACACCAACTGCTTTGATCGGCCGAACATTTTTTTCCATTCGTTTCTGAGGCCGCCGCACGATTGATCACGATAAGTTTAGTAACGTCGAGTGAGAGTCGAGCGGATAAGCTTACCCGAGTACCGCAACGATGGTATGATGTGATAAAGAAGGAAACCGAACCAACACGCCCGATATGCGCATCTATGGTGAACGAAACCTCTCCTGATCAAATACGGGCCATACATTGCCAGAGTGGACATCCTGATGTCAGGCGAACGCTGTATTTTGTGAGACGAGTCTACCCTACGACACCCAAGGCGGCCGTCAAGGCAGTGGTCAGAAAATGTAAAGAATGCCAGTCAATTGACCCAGCCTCAACTCGTTGTCCTCGAGGCAACCTAAGTGTCACTGAGATCTGGACCCGCTTAGGAATGAACATTACACATTACGGTGGGAAACACTACCTTACGTTAATTGATTGCGGCCCTAGTAGATTTGCGAGATGGCGACGCCTGCTTCAACAAGACTCAAGAAGCGTCATTCGGCAGTTAGAAAGTTGTTTTTTTTTAACGAGGCCCACCATCAGAAATCCTGACCGACAATGACACTGCATTTCGCAGTAAGTCCTTTAAAGATTTCTTGGATGACTGGGGAGTCCAACTTCGTTTTCGCTGCGCCTATGTTCCTGCAGGAAACGGTATAGTAGAAAGATCTCATCGGAGCATAAGGCGAATTGCAGCAAGAAAGCAGTGTTCGATAATGGAGGCAGTATACTGGCATAATATCACGCCGAAGGATGATATATCGTCGACCAATGCGCCTGCCAATATAATTCACCGTTACCAACTGAAAGTGAAGGGAATTACTACAACGTTACCACCTGATCGTTATAAGTATTACGATATATACAAAGTTGGGAACAGAGTACGGGTGAAAGCTCCCCATGGCCGGTGTACCTCCAGGTATCAAGTGGGTCGCGTGACGGACATTGTAAGTTCACAAACAATACTAGCTGACGGGATGCCACGGCATGTAAAAGATCTTCGCCTTTTCGTTGATTCTGATACATCGCCGAGCGAATCCGATGATGGTTCATCGTCTGACAGTGATCGTATAATTGAGATCTAACCCGATGCTTCCACAGACACAGAACTTCCTGAAACTCGAGATACGTCTGATGATGACTCAGGAGACGACTCTGCGACACGCGTAAGGGAGATAGTTCCATTACGACGAAGCACCAGGACAAAGAGAGCTGCTCCAGGCTGTTGGATTTGTGATGATGAGATCGGGGGTGGGGGGAGTATAGCGAAGAAAACAGCGATTTACCTCGTCAAACCAAGTGACAGCGCGTCACGTGTATTCTACGACGGAAAATGTGGCGAAAAAGAAAATTACTTACCAAACAAAAGGGCACGTATTCCGCATGACACGCTGAAGACGGAATATTTGAATTAAAAAAAAACAAATCCGTTGCAAGAGTGGCAATAAAAGTATTTTGATATGCAAAATACTGAACATCCTCTCCCAGCTGTCGACGAATGGAAAAAATGTTCGGCCGATAAAACCAGTTGGTGTTCTCGAATCGATAGAATTTGGCAATTTTGGCTACCGCGTTTGGTGGAGAATGAGTTATTTTTCTGACTGGTGGCGTGCATTTTGATTTGTGAGATAGTACCTGTGAATCGAGTTTTCGGTATTTCTTTCTGCCTTCGATGTTCGAGTTGGAACTTAGTGATTTATTCTCTGTGACGTGGAAATAATCTGCGACAAATATTTCCTTTGCAATCCCAGTTTACTTACAGATCCGTATAGTAATAATCTTATTTAGAGTTGGTTGTATTTTTCTTATATCGAGAGTTTTAAAAATTTGAAGTTTTTTTTATTTTCCTGATGGAGTATACTTGTATTGTCAATTAATATTTCTCTATATTTTGAACGTGGACAAGAAAGTTCCTTTAAATGTTGTGTAATAGAGCTTGAATCCGTCATATGTAATGCGATTATATGCATCGAAACATGAATGCATTTACGTAGCGGTTTTACATATTTTTGAAAGTAATACCCCATAATAAAGTATATATATACACACACACAGACGCACACACACACACATACATACATACATACATATATATATATATATATATATATATATATATATATATATATATATATATACATATGTGTGTATATATATATATATCCGAGTATAGGATTGGTGTATACGAAATAAATTCCAATAACCAACAAATACTATTCTTAAAAGAGTGTTCAATACAGAGTAGAGCAAATATAATCATTTATTCGAAAATTATAACATCATCACTTGATAAGACACCAGAAGCGTTGAAACAAAATGGCTATTTTTCTGTTGAAACAAAATGGCTATTTTTGATAAGACACCAGAAATGTTGAAGCTCAAATGTTATAATTATGGAATAAATGATTATATATTTTGGTTGAATAATCTAGATATATTATGTCTATTTTATTTTAATCCTCTCGAATTCATGGATCAATTTCTTAATGTTGTTATTAAAAGCATTAAGGAAGGTGCCGTAGTTTTTTTTTTTTTTTAAATCACCATCACAATCTTGGAAAAGATCAAAAGTACTTGGGCTAGAAAAAAAATGTGGCTCCTTCCTTGATGAATTTTATCTCAACGTCAAGAAACTGATTAGACAACTGGAAAGGATCAGTATGAAAATAAGTAGACACCATATGGCCATACTATTCAAGGAAGCCATCTAACTACCGTCCTATCATTCTCTTACCACTCTTCGGTAAAGTCTCCGAGGCTTTAATCAACGCCGAAGTGGTTAAACATCTCACTTCACATAATCTACTCTCCGACAAGCAATATGGTTTCCGCTTTGCCCGATCTACTGCTGACGTGCTCATGGCCATAACTGAATTTGTATACCAAGCATTTCACAATAACGGAGAAGCTCTAGCTGTAGGTTTAGATATCTCCAAAGCATTTGATAGGGTTTGACATGCCGGCCTTCTTCGTAAGGGATACGGCATTTGCAGGACGATTATTTGACTTAATACAATCATTCCTGTCAAACCATGAAATGAAGTTCGTCCTAAACAGTTTCTCCTCCAGCTCCTTTATCACGAATGCCGTTGTTCCCCAAGGCTCTATCTTGGGTCCTACACTGTTCCTGATCTTCATCAGTTCCCAAGTAGTCATCTATCTCGAAAAGGGCCTTCAATCTGTGGTTGACTGGAGCAGGAAATGGCTTGTAAACTTCAATGCCTCCAAAACAAAACTGATCTCATTTACCAACCACAGAGACACGTTCCTGACTCCCATCAGAATGGCTGATGCCCAACTCTACGAGAGCGCCTCGTTACGCATGCCTGGTCTCACGCTGTCCCCTGATATGAAGTGGAACAAATGCATAGACTCAACAGCTTCATCTACCGCAAGGAAAGTTGGTTCTCTTTGTCGTGTCAGAAGGTTTTTCTCGTCTGAGTCCAGCCTTCAAATCTATAAATCAACCATCCGTCCTTGCATGGAATATTGCTGTCATATATGATCTGGTTCCCCCGCTTGTAAGTCTCGAGGTCCTCGACAAAATCCAGAGACGGAGATGCAAAGTGATAGGTCCTGATCTGGCATCTAGTCTACAGTCGCTTTCCCTCTATCTCTTCTATAAATATTTTCACGGCAACTCTGCCGATGAGTTGCTTTCTCTGCTTCCCAGATTGCATGAATTTAAGCGAGCTACTAGGCTGGCATCTCTGACCCACCCTTTCACTGTCAAAACGGTTAAATATAACCGTCTCTTCTACTCAAAGATCTTCTTCTCTCGCACTTCCCGTCTGTGGAACTGCCTTCTCCTTGCTTGGTTCCCTGATAACTATAATCTTCAAATATTCAACTGTAATGTCAATCGACATCTTCCGATACCTTGATCTTGTTCCCCGTCCTTCTCTTTATCCTTTCCCCAAACACGCCTCTTTACTCTTGTTCTCTACCCTCTCTAACCCCTTCCGTGTTAGCGGCACTCCTACCTTGCTTGGGGTGAAATGCTTTAAAAACAACGTTTTTGCGTATATATATATATATATAGTATGTCTGATTCAGATTATAAAATCAACCATAATTAAGTGCAAACTAAGTGCATTTATATTATTTGCATTGTCCGGACTATTGTAATCATCTGTATTGCCATATTCACGACGTTTCGGCCGTTGTACGCTCTGACATTCTTCAGGGGATTAGAACTTCAAACTCAACCCTTTATTTCATCCACCGGGATAGATTGTTCTAGTTCCACGTGCCATGCCTCTTCCGGATGTCTTAGCCCTCTCCCTCTAACTCAACTCGCCAAGTTTGTTCTTTTTTAGTACCCAAACATTGAACTCACAACTCTTTGGGTCGAGTCACTGGACCCAACCAACGCATTTATCCACTGTATGGATGTATCCTTGAGGACCAATGCAGGAATGTTGGGACTTATAAACTTAATGTCTCAGTTATCATTTTTTACCAGAGCTCATATTGCAATTTTGTTGTTTTGCTTTTCTTTAGTGACACCCGGAAGAATTATGGCGCGTGGAACTAGAACAATTTACCCCGGTGGACGAAATAAAGGGATCAGTTCGAAATTCCAATCACCTGAAGAAGGCTGGAGTGTACAACGGCCGAAACGTCGTGAATATGGTAATAAAGATGAGGACGACAATCCGAATAATGTAAACAATGTAAATAATTACAATATCTCAGCTGAGAAATATAGACAGATAAACTAAATGCAATGTAAATTTTTATTTATAAATAAATTCAAAAGACGAACGATATAGAAAACATATATTTAATTAACTCATTATCCTATGACCCTGAATAATTGGCTATTTTTTATTATTATACATGTTAATATGGCCTCTTTGATATTCTACAACCTTTATCCGTTTTTCAACCATTGGTTTCAATTTTTTTTAAAATACCCCTTAATAATAACACAAATACTTTGAAGACATGTTTTTACTGTTTTAGCGATTTTTTTACTGAATTATTAGAGCAATGAGAAAGTGACTGAAGACGAAATCAGGGCAGATATGTTGGTGCGAATACTTTTTGCCACCCCCTCCACGCCACACACACACACACACACACACTTCTTAAGTGTTTTGTTTGCATTTGAGAAAGCACTTCTCAGGTGTGATACCTGCAATTGTTCCTTTTTCCCCCATGGTTTGTCGTTTGACAATACAGTCTTTATTTCGGACGGAAGGTGACACTTGCTTCAAGGTATCATGCCTAGCAACTACTTCCATAACTGCCTAATCATTTCGTTCTTCAGACACTCCCAGTGTGAAGCTTGATACCCTCTGAACATACCTCCGTAGGGTTGGAAGGCAAACATATAATTTCTGAAAAAACGAAAGGAAGAAAGTCACTGATATTTATTTCCTAAATATAAATATGTTCAGACCTGTCTGTTCGACATTTTGCTTTTAGTATTGTCACGTTTTCAAAAGCTGTGTTTCCGCCCTTCAAATAGGCTTTATCTGGAAGGGAGATGGTTGGATTTGTTTTACGGCATATCAACCTCAATGGGTTATTTAATGACAAGATTTTTATTGCTGATAATAATTTTTCAAAAAATGTATTGCTGGTAATATTTTCCCTCAAAAATGTATTGTTGGAAGTATTTTTTCCTTCAAAAATGTATTGCTGGTAATATTTTTTCCTTCAAAAATGTATTGCTGGTAATATTTTTTCCTTCAAAAATGTATTGCTGGTAATATTTTTTCCTTCAAAAATGTATTGCTGGTAATATTTTTTCCTTCAAAAATGTATTGCTGGTAATATTTTTTCCTTCAAAAATGTATTGCTGGTAATATTTTTTCCTTCAAAAATGCATTGCTGGTAATATTATTTTTCAAAAATGTATTTCTGGCAATAAGTTATTTCTGCAAAAGTTCATTCTTAGTAATAATTTTTTACAAAAAAGTATTGCTGGATTAAAACCTATTTTTACACTTTCATATTGTTTTGACTCCAGTTTGGGGGTTAACCACTTGCCCATAACTTGGACCCTAACAGGTGCTACCACCCCGGGTGAGGGTGGACCTGGGAAAACCGGCAATTAAAAGGTGGTTCCACACTCCTCAAAACCTCCTGATCAGAAGACTTGCTGTTGGATGTAGTGTATCGTCTTACCCAGGACACGGACGTAGTTTATCGTCATACCCAGGACGCTCGAAGGGAGAGCCTCAAACTTAAACGCCCCGCGGCACCATTTTTCTCGCCAGAATCTATCTTACATATTTATCTTTTACATTGAATATCGCTGCCGCATCTGGTTTGGTGTGTGTTCCTGCTATATATCTAGAGATTCTTGACAAAATCCAAAGAAAAATCGGTAACGTTATCGGTCCTTACCTCGCATCTCGGTTTCAATCACTTTCCTACCGTCATAACATAGCTTCCCTTTGCCTCTTCTGTAAATATTTTCACGGTAATCGTTCTTTGGTACCTCGACTACACGGATATCAGCGCAGTACTAGATTGGCAGCTGTTACAATTTTTGTCTACCCTGGTGTACTAGTGAGCCAACCAAAATGAGCTGACTCATTTTATAGTTTACCAAGAGAAGGTTAAGCAATCAGAAGACTTGGAATATCCAATCCGATGTGTATAAAGGCGGCCATTTTGTTTTCTCGGAATATCCACTGCTAACCTGTCAGATGAAAGACCTGAAAAACTACGCTTTCCTACTCTCTCCGAATATTCACTGCCAACCTCTGATATGGAAGACCTTAAGAATTACTGAACAGCTGCTACTAGATATTGGTGCTGTTTAATTAAACAAATTATTTACTACGTTGGATTTCTACATTCAGACTACGGTGAACATGTTTTACAGCAGCTAGATCCCGTAATAATTTCGCTCTTGAATTTACCAGTTATAACCATAAGTTCTATGCGAGCAGTGTCTTTTCCCGCACTTCTCACTTCCTGCTTTATAGTCAATTACAATCTTCAAACATTTAAATGCAATATTAATCGCTGTCTTGTAGTGAGTGCGAAATAATAGTAACTCCCTTCACCTACTCCCTTCAAATTCTGGTGAGCTGGGGAATGAGAAGGAAAGTAATTAGCGAGCCTATGTGAAATTTGCTTTGGACTCATGAAAACCTTGCCTTTACAGAAATTGATCGGTGGGCTGATAAGGATTTCGCAAACCTATGTGAAATTGTTTTGGATCAATGAAAACCCTGTCTTCACATAAATTAGCCGGCCAGCCGAGAAGAAAGAAAGTATCGAGCCTACGTAAAATTCCTTTTGTTATAAAACAAGGAGAAAAATTAAATTAATTATAGAAGAATGTTTGAAGTCATGTGAAAGGTTTCGTTTCAGCTCTTCGCGACCATTGTTGATGTACCCGCCAGTGTAAAATTATATTACTGGCCTCTAACATGGCAATTAAAATAATTTTCTCTCATCATTTCAAGAAAGCTAAGTATTTCAAACTATCTCTCTTCGTCTACTTTTGGACGTTTGCAAACCACATATTCCTTTGGTGAACATCTAACTTTGTTACCTTTGCCTTAATCGTTTGTTGATATTATTTCTTGTCAGACCATTTAATCTGTTGTATGGACATTCCCTCTTTATGACAATACGTTAAAACGACGAACTTTAAGAATTTTTATTTATTTTCCTGAAGCGAGCTACTCACAGTAATTCAAGGGTGTAAATTCGTGAGTAAATTCCTTATACTGTTTTGTTAACATTACCCGTCTGTTCCCTCGTTATTCTCATCTTTCGTTAATCTTCTTGGCGTGGATTAATCAACTAATGATTTTAACCCCTAAACTACACGCCGCTTTAATCTTCTGACTTCTAAATTCCCGTTCTTTTATTGTCGTCTGTTTCCTTCATTTTTGTAACACATTGCATCTTAGTGGGGTTTATCACCTTGCTTGGGGAGAGATGATTAACAAAAACACAATAGATCTCCAGAAGGACCAATTAATAAACATTGTAATTTTAGTATTTTACTATATACTAGCAGTCATACCCAGATGGTTGAAAAAAAGCGTTCAATTAGAATAGAGCAAAAACAGTATCATGTTTAGACGTAACAGAGTTTATCTTCTTCAATTAGTTTAAAGTACTTTTATTAAAAAAAACATTTTGAATTAATGCAGTTACTGATATAACAAAAGTGGTCTGTATTTATTCAATCGAAGTTAGCCGAGAACATGAAGTCCCAATTCAGACAACAATTATTTTGGAGTTTTTGAAATTCAATTTTTCAGTGTGCCACTAGGGATGTAAAACAGGATACATTTATAAAGTAATTGTTAAGTTTGATGAAAATTGGTTGAAAGATCAACGAAAAAAATAAGAAAGAAACCAGTAAAAATCGCCATTTTTCGCTATTTACGCGGGTTTTCACTATATGGGTGGACTCACTTATCAAGTTAAATGACTGTTAAACAATCAACTTATTGTTGGCCACAATTGAATGAAGTTTGTATTAGATTCCTTAAAAATTGAGGGCGCTTTTAGTTTAAAATTTGTGTTGAAATCGATTTTTCGCTAAACGCAGTAGCGTAGAAATAAAAATGAGGTATCGTTGAGCTCGTCGTGATGTAAGTAACCTACATACCGAGTTTGAACGAAATCGGAGGAAAAAGTTGAATTTATCAATGTTTGATGGCTTTATCGATTACTGATTTTTTTTTTAATTATCGATTTTTTACGCTAAGAACCTATCTCTCACATTGTACAATTTATGTGCCAAGTTTGCTCAAAATCGGTTGGATTGATCTTGAGTGAAAAGGTATCACACAGACATCCTCTGTTTTATATCGAGAGATGTACCAAAAATTCAAATCCTTAATAGATCCCATTATTTTACAAAAACTTCCTCACTCATCTCAGACATGTTTTTTTTTTACAACAGTTTTCACCCTGTTCAGGGCACAAGTGCCACTCTAGGTAGAGGGTTACAGAGTAAGCGGCACAGATTATGTAGATATGCGAGGAGATAACGGTTAACTCTAGGCTCGAACAGGTTAAGCTTGTAGTGATAGGGGAAGCATCCTCTTGGGAGTTGGTTCTACAAAAACGTCGGTTCGTAGGAAGAAGCTGCTCAAACGAAAGTTGCATCTCACCAACGGAATAGAAAGGAGTCGAGGGTGATTCGCTACAATGAGGGTGACTTGGTGGGTCTTAGCCGTGAAGGTTAAAAGTGGTGGAATGTAGTTCGTCTGAATACCCTCCATGGAAATAGCGATAGAGCAGTGACAGGCTTGCAACGCTTCGACCGTGCGAAAAGCGTTGTACGGTGGGAAATAACTGATTACCACAAAAGATGTTGTTCAAATAGCGTGGAAAAATATAACAGCCCGTCAGAGATGAAAATCGGCATCAAGTATTAGAAATGAGAATATTAAAAAGGAGATTATTGAAAGTATTGATATACAACAAAATCTTCATATTTGAGCAACAATTCTTTAACCTTAATATTTATATATAATATTTATATAATATTTATATATAATATTTATATAATATTTATATATAATATTTATATAATATTAACATAATGATATAATATTAATGTAATATAATAATATTAATAACATAACATAATAATAATATAATGATAATGTAATAATAATATAATTTAATAATAATATAATAATATTAATATAATGATAATATAATATTAATAATATAATATTTATATATAATAATTATATAATATTAATAATAATATAATATTAATATAATATAATAATATAATATAATACAGTGTAACCCGGATATAAGAGAGTTGTCGGGACCGGAGAATAAGTCTCTTATATCCGGGTTTCTCTTATATCCGGGTCTGGTCTATTTTGTTTTATTAACACAGGCTCTAATTTGGGACCAGATAAAATCTGTCTTATATCCGGGTTTCTCTTATATCCGGGTTTTTTATATCCGGGTTATACTGTAATAATATTATTATTAATAATAATAATAATATAATATTAATATAATAATATTAATAATAAAACAAAATATTAATATAATAATACACGGTGGAGTAATGGATAGCGGCTCCCAAGGGTATTAATACGTAAGTGAATGTAATGGATTCGACTGGAATTCGAACTCGGCTCTCCGATTCCTCAATCCGAGCTGCTACACATGGCAGTGATACCAGAAGAAAAAGAAAGTTCATCGGAATAAAAAAAAAAACAAATTAAGAGAATAAAAGAATGAGAATAAAATAAATCGATCTTCATTTGTTTATTTGTTTTCATTCTAACAAAGTTCTCAACATCTCTTGGGTATGTCTTTTTTTTTTCTTTTTTTGGTTCAGAAAATGCTTCTCAAACTATCTGATATGTCGGACCGCCATTTTTTCTCTCAATGTGTCACGTACCTGTAATATTTCGTGGCAATATTAATTTATACCAGGAACGATATATATAATGAATATAATAAATGTTGACTATTTTTTATATATTGCAAAAAATAATTCAATATCAAAACATATAAAAAGTAATAAAAAAATAAGCTTCAAATGATTCCTTAGCATGGCCGGGACACTGGCCGCGTACCAGTAAGCGATGGTTTGCGTATGAACACTGGTCCGCAGACCACCACTTTGAGTAGCACTGGTGTTTATAATATAAGAAAAGTATTCATAAAGGCAGATGCACACACATTAACTGTCTTATTTTCTTATTAAATATTATTGTTAATATCTTGCACGTTATTTGTAAATTAAAATTTTTCATAGGTATTTATAGACAAAAAAAAATGCCTCTAAAACAAAACTGCTCTATTACTCACCACAGGGAAAACTCCCTGCCGTCCATTAGAATGTCAGATGCTCAACTCCACCAGAGCACCTCTTTACGACTGCTTGGTCTCACACTGTCCGCTGACCTGAGATGGAACAATTACATTGAATCAATACCTTCATCTACCGCGCCAAAAAGTTTTTCTCGCCTGAGTCCATCCTTCAAATCTACAAATCAACCATTCGCCCTTACATGGAATACTGCTTCCATATATGCTTTGGTGTCCCCGCTGTTAAGGTCCTCGACAAGATCCAGAGACGGATAAGCAATGTAGTTGGTCCTGATCTATCATCCCGTCCTTCAGTTGCTTCCCTCTGTCTTTTCTACAAATACTTTCAAGGTAACTGCTCCGACGAGCTACTTTCGCTAGTTCCCAGACTGCGTGAATTTAAGTGTGAAGTGGGACCGTGATGCCAGCCTAGCAGCACGATCTCACCCTTTTCACTGTCGAAACGGTGCCCGTCTCTTCTACTCCAATAGCTTCATGTCTCACACCTCCCATCTGTGGAATTCCCTTCCTATTACTTGTTTCCCTGATAGCTGGAGGCCTTGCTGTTGGACGTAGTTTATCGTCTTACCCAGGACGCGGATGTAGTTTATCGTCATACCCAGGACGGACTTTCAAAAGTAAAAGTGGCTATAAATTACGACTGAACAGTGACTTTGACTCTCACTGGGTGCTCGATACTTTCGGCCCTGTGTCACATCTAAGCTACGCTTAGCACCAGAGCACTTTGATGTGGTGTAATGGTTAGCAAGCTTGTCTCGCTAGATCAATTACAACTGAATAGTGAGTTCGATCCTCATTTTGTGCTCCTTACATTTGGCCTTGTGCCACATCTAAGCTACGCTTAAAAATAGTCAACATGTATAACCAACTTCGCCAGTCCGTTCAGCCTTGTGTACAAACAAGTCTTCTTCTTTATGTTCCTTAGGCGGTCATGGCTCACTACGACTTTCTGTCTTTTATAATTCTTCATAAATTTCGTCTCTCTGTTCCGCCATCCATTTACTTAAGCTGATCGTGTATGTTATGGATGCTTTCCTCTGTTTCTCTTGCCCTCAATCCGCCTTGTGAGTATCAGATTTTCCAAGCCCACTTTCCTTCGCTATTATGTGCCCTTAAAACCTCAACAGTCTCTTCCCGATGTTAAGTACGTTTCCTTTTTGTTTCCCGTTCCTCTAAATGCTTGTCGCTGATCAAATAGCCTGTCCATGGCATCCCCAGCATCCTTCTGTAGAGCCACATTACTGCTGCTTCAAGTCTCTTCATCATTGAGGAGATTGTCCAGCATTCACTACCATATAGGAGGACAGATATCGCGTACTCTTTTCTTTGTTTCTAACGAAGTTTCTCTATCTCTTAATACACTGCTTAGCTTTTGGAAGGCATCTTGGGCTATCCCAGCCGTTTTCGGATTTCACTGTTCCACTCCTCGTCCTCTGTTTTGTATTTTGGTATCCTCAATTTTTAATTTGCATTTGGGGCTAACCCTTTTGCTTGCGACTTTGGATTACCACATTTTTTATCATTTCACCCCATGCAAGGCGATAATGCCACTAAGATGCGGGCAGCTACTGTGAGTGAAAGAGAATGAGAAGACTTTTGAAGGAACCGGAAACGCAATCCTAAACAGGAAACATAGGATAAACCTATCCTCCTGTTCTACTCCTATTGAGAAAAAATAGCAAATAGAATGTCAGAGTTTGGCTGAAGATGTTAGATGTATAGAGTTGAATTAGACTTTAGAAGGAATAGGAAAT
Source organism: Acanthosepion esculentum (assembly GCA_964036315.1). NCBI lineage: Eukaryota > Metazoa > Mollusca > Cephalopoda > Sepiida > Sepiidae > Acanthosepion > Acanthosepion esculentum. The sequence continues at coordinate 71,626,518 of OZ038511.1, read as the reverse complement.
CCAAACCTAAACAGGAAACAAGAGATAAAACTCTACGCCTGTTCAAAAGACAGCGGAGAAGTGTGAATCGGACGATAAGCGAAATCTACTCCTATTGAGAAAATATAGTAGATAAATGTCATAGTTTGGGTGGAGACGTTATAAGTTGAATTAGACTTTAGAAGGAACAGGAAATCCGAACCTAAACAGGAAACAAGAGATAAACCTCTACTCCTATTCAAAAGACAGCGGAGGAGTGTGAACCGGACGATAAGAGAAATCTACTCCTATTGAGAAAATATAGTAGATAAATGTCATAGTTTGGGTGGAGATGTTATAAGTTGAATTAGACTTTAGAAGGGATCGGAAATCCAAACCTAAACAGGAAACATGGGATAAACCTCTACTCCTATTCAAGAGACAGCGGAGGAGTGTGAACCGGACGATAAGCGAAATCTACTCCTATTGAGAAAAAGTAGTAGACAAATGTCATAGTTTGGGTGGAGATGTTATAAGTTGAATTAGACTTTAGAAGGGATCGGAAATCCAAACCTAATCAGGAAACATGGGATAAACCTCTACTCCTATTCAAGAGACAGCCGAGGAGTGTGAACCGGACGATAAGAGAAATCTACTCCTATTGAGAAAAAGTAGTAGATAAATGTCATAGTTTGGGTGGAGATGTTATAAGTTGAATTAGACTTTAGAAGGAACAGGAAATCCGAACCTAAACAGGAAACATGAGATAAACCGCTACTCTTATTCAAAAGACAGCGGAGGAGTGTGAACCGGACGATTGGCGAACCTATCTACTCCCATTTTATTTCGAAAGTTGAACACGATTTGACTTTCCGTGTCGATAACGCTTATGCTGCCCGCATAATCGGAAAGCTTTTTCTTCCAGTAAACTATAAATATGATGTAAGGAGATCGTATTTTACAGAACTGTTTACGGTAGGTCTATTGGTCGGACACGGTCGGTCATCAAGTACACTTTGTTTTGCGTGCAAAAATGTACAGAGAAACCAAGAAGAGGTGTAGCATACATCTGGTGCGGAGTTTTAAAAAAAGTAAAAATTGAAAAAAAAAAAAACAACATTTTTTCAAGTCAAGGTTGCAGAAAATTGATCCTTTCGTAAGAACTAAAAGCAAGTTGTTTTGTTTGCATTTTGGGCTGTTTTTTGTTTGTTTGTTTCTCTCTCTCTCTCTCTCTCTCTCTCTCTCTCTCTCTCTCTCTCTCTCTCTCTCTCTCTCTAGGAGCTAACAATGGCCATACTGAATTTTAATAGTAGGCGGCTGAGTAGTATTGGAACGGTTTCGTCAGGATCTATTTAACGAGCAAGTTTATAGAGCATTGTTAAGATTTATCCATTTTTTTTTTAATCGTCGGCTTCTTTAACATGTCTAATTAAAATCTACCAAAGTAGTTAAATGTCCCGGAGACAGAAAATGGGTCATGAGAAAAGAAGGCAATTATATTTTTAACGTGGCAATGAAAAATGCTCTTCTTAAAGCCTGACATTTATATAGCATACTAAGAAATACCTACTCTAAGTTGCTTAGTTCGTCACACAATCAAATGAAGTAAAAACGGTACGAGAAGCCAGTTATGTCTATCATCCAAAGTGTAACGGTTTGCACGACGAGAAAATAAAATAAAAATGCGTTTAATTTTAAAAATCTATTCACTCCAAGCAAGGCAGTAAAGCCACTAAGACCACTGGCGATTCTACTGCCCCCCGCCAACTTTTCTAGGTTTCTTAGAGAAAAGAAATCAGGGCAGACAAATTACACTGTTCTGCTAGTATTGACGTTAGTATTATTAACCCTTTGATTTTGTTTTGAAGTTAACCTCTCTTGTGATCCAACAGCTTGAGAGTGGAGAAGACGGCAAGAATAGATTAGAACTCCACTACTATGAATAAAAAGTTATTCCGTTTAATTCAGTGAAGTAACATACTTCTACTAAAACTCATTCCTAAGTTGTGAATACGATAGCGGTGTAGCATGAAAATAAAGACGTTGCTTAAATTTGCTCCCCTTCTCCGCAGAAAAATCACCCCAAGTGCCCCCACCCAACTTTCAGAGTTCCAGAATCGCCACTGACTAAGACATAAGGGGTTACTTAGCGTGAAAGAATAAGAAAACGTAGAAAAGGAACACAATAGAAGAGTAATCTAGAGGACAGAAGATAACGATTGATAAAGTTGGTTAGAAATCATGAAACCGGAAATGAGTTCCACAAGCAAGAACTACGAGAAAGGAAACTGGCCGAATAGAACAGTTTTAGCTAACCAATTCAACTGTGAATTGATGAGACCGTAGCGCCAATCTAGTACTGCTTTTAAATTTATAATACCTACGTACAACAACGAAGAGTTCTTCCAAACAATTACCATAAAAGTATTTTTAGAAAAGTCACAGAGAAGCAACATTACGGCGGTGGGAAAGTGACTGAAGCTGAGATGTAAGGATATTGTTTATTCTTCGTTGGATTTTATCAAGAATGCCTACATGTACAGCAGGAGCACCTGTCCTTATGCGGTTTAATTAGATTTCAACATCGGTTATACATTGTTATATTCCGTGCTAAGGGAATAAACACATAACACTCGGTGGATACTAGAAGAAACGTTTATTGAACACAAGTACAACATGAGATACGGTACAGTTATACACACAGGTCAATCTAGCAGTGAGTGCCACTAACTAGAAGGTCGGACTCGGACTCGGGCTCGGGCTCGGACTCGGGCTCGGGCTCGGGCTCGGACTCGGGCTCGGACTCGGACTCTCTCTCTCTCTCTCTCTCTCTCTCTCTCTCTCTCTCTCTCTCTCTCTCTCTCTCTCTCTCTGACAGTAGACTTTATAGGTACTTACTACCTATAGTGCAATCATTCATGGGGGCGACCGGTTATTCCATTACATCATACATTTATAATAAGTCTATATTGTATAGTATACACTGGAACTAAATTTTAAACAGCGTTTCGCCATATATTAAACCTAAAATTGAAAAAGGTGATCGATTCCTTTTCTACGGTTTATCAACTTTTTGCGGGTTATTTAAAGCCAGAAATCTTTTCTTTTTTTAGATTATAATGATTTACTAATAGAACTCTTACTAATTAATCCATATATAGGGAGAAGAGGTAGATTCATACATTTCTCTGGGATATTTGCGCATAAGTGAATATAACGAACCCAACTGGATTTGGAACTCGGCTCTTTGATTAACAATTCCAAGCCATTATCCATTACACCACCCGCACGTTGAAGCTTACAGTACCAGGTATTCCCAAGCAGTCACTCATCTAGGTACAGAACAGATTCGACGTTGCTTAACATTAGTGATCTTGCGGGAGCCGATGTTTTAACATAATATTGTCGTAAGCCCTTAGAAGTGTATATTATAGAAGCCCCCCCCCATGTTTACGCCTAAAATTAAACGGTGTACGAGAGTTTAGTGAAAAGTTCATAGGTGATATGATAGGGTGATGCTATAGTTGTATAATCTTGCATGTATTACTTTCAACTTTTCTTATTAATAACTGAGTTGTTTAATTCCAGAAAAACCGACATCTGACTGTTTAGAGAAAATTGTTCATCCTGTTGCTGAAAAAGTTATCGGTCCTGGTTTCAAGCCAGCTGTTTTTTTTATGTTGGAGAACAGATGGTAGTTAAATTAAGAGTTATTAAGGTTATTGCTCAATCAGTTCAAAGTCATAATCGTTGAACCCAAGGATTTGTGTGCTGGACCATTGTCCTGATGAGACAAGACTCCTTTCATCAGTTTTTCTGAGTATTCAGCAAAGTCCTCTCCATTGATTATGTGACCGTTTTATTTTATATGAATTTTGTACATATTAATATCTTTTTTTTTTACAGTAAGATTCACATTGTACAAGGCCCGTAGGCTACTCAAGGTAGAGGGTAACGATAAGGGTTAGTTTATATGGATAGGAGAGGAAGATAATTGTTGACTCTAGACTTGAACAGGTTAAGATTGTAGTGATCGGGGAAGTATCCTTTAGAGAGTTTGTTCCATAGAGCAATATATTGAAAATATTAATATAGAGGGTCACGATAAGGGGTAGTTTATATGGATAGGAGGGGAAGTAATCCTCATATTCATACATTTTCTAATTTAAATTTCTGTCTGAAGCTTTGCTTCGACGCGAGCATATATATATATACAGATCGTCAGGGTACAACTGGCCAGTTGTACCCTGACGATCCGTTTCGGTGAAACGAGGTAGGTTTACCTGGCTCTTTAGGTTTATATTTTACACACACACACACACACACACACACACACACACACACACACACACACACACACATATATATATATATATATATATATATATATATATATTAAGAGAATGAGGTTGGTGATCAATCAGTTCAAAGTTATAGTCTTTGAACCCAAGGACTTGTGCACTGGAGCATTCTCCCGGTGAGACAAACCCCCTTTCATCAGTTTTTCTGGTTGTTTATCAAAGTACTCTCCATTGATGATGTGGTCTTTTTGTTAATGGTCACTAAACACAATGCTTTTTGCATCTAAACAAAAGTGAGACGATCACTTTCCCCGCAGATGAAAATTAACGAAGTATATCTATATATCAATATATAACTTCCGTTAAGTTAACCGATTTAATGTGTCAATGTCTGGATTTCCTCAAACAATTTAAATTTGAAAGAATAGAAATGTTACATCTAACTCAATCAGGTCTTCCCCCGCTCGCTTCCTCACTTCGTTAATTTACATATACTTAGTACTTCCCGTCATAAATGTGTAAATTTCTTTTCATTTTTCGTTTCAACCTTTGGAAGTAAAATCTGATGATCCACGGTCTTTTAAAAGTGCGGTGTTGAAATAATTTATTATATGGAACCTTAAAGTGGTCTGTTTTTATTTAAATTATTAGCTATGATTTACATTGAGCTCTCTGGATTTTATCCTCCTTGGGTCTACCCATACGGATTACCTAGTTTTTCGTAAACTAACTGTGTGTGTATATATATATATATATATATATATATATATATATATATATATATATATATATATATATATAAACCACCCCTTATCGTAACCCTCTATATTAATATATTCAATATATTGACCTATGGAAAACTTCCTAAAGTATACTTCTCCGGTCACTACAATCTTAACTTGTTCAAGCAGAGACAATCCATGCAATGGAAACACCCCTCAAAGTTTTCCTCGGTGGTGGCAATTGCAGGACGTCCAAACCTTGGGTCATCTTCAAAACTCTCATTTTCCCCTCTTAAATTCAGTTACCCGCTTTAAATTTAAGAATGCTCAAAAATTCTTGAAAATATCTTACTTGGACATAAAGTTCTTGGAGTGCAACTATCGATTCTTGATAAAATGTTAAATTAGGTTCTGAATTTTTCCTAAATGGCTCCTTTCTCAAAGAAAATACTCCTTTCCCAAGGCAACGTATATGACCATAAACATTTTTTAATAATTAAAGGAAAATAGTTAACTCAAAACCTGTTACTTTTTAAAATACATAAATAATTAGAAATTAGAATAAAATAATAGATAATAGTTACATTTAAAAATAAGCAAATATATATAAACAAATAATAAAATTAAAAATATCATTTACTGACTTTTATTTATGAGTCATTAAATTATATCACTTGCCGTCCTCCATAGTTTACCTTGACCTACATATTTAGCTTTAAGAATATTTTAGAGCTTTCTTAAATTTTAAATCTTAACGATATTTTTCCGACACTTTACTTTTTGTTTATAAATACATATTACTAAATAAAATCCTTCATAAAGTACCTCGGGCCGGATTCGAACCCACAATCCTGAAATTTCGGATTCCCGAGGAATGTTTTTGTACGATAACAATTTTTATAACTTGGAAATAAATTTGGGAATAATCGAAATTAATTGCGAAATCCAGTGAAAGTCACCCATAAAATTAAAATAATTGTTTATACAGAAAGTAAGGAAATACTTACATCAAATTGTCTTTAAATTAAGTAGCGGCAGAAGAATTATCGTCGAACTTTTAAAATGCAAGGTTAAATATTAATGCAATACTTAAATGCAGTGATCAGTTTTGAGTTCTTCTGTAGTTTATTGTTGCCTATCACATCTACTCCTCTCTACCTATTGTAATGAAGGCTCAATCAAGAGCCCTGCGCAGGAGCTAGAATAAATGCCATCCGAGAGGGTGGCTTTTAAGTTAGTACATATATATAATTCTGGTGGGCCAAAAGTAGGCTTACATTTAGTAGATATGATTTTTTAAAAAATAAAAACATTTTATTACATTTATATTTATTTGTTCCAATCAGATTTGTTCAAAACTGTTTATGTACATTTGTTTAACAATTTACTCCCATTTTTTGGCACAGTTTAATCTCTGAAGTGCTCAAAATGTCCTCTTCTAATATTGCCACATTCTTCAAACCTCTCCAGAACACTGACACATGGCACAACACAAATCCCAATCTGCACTGTGTGGTGGGGATGGTTCTTTACTACAACCGAAAAAATATAGTAGAAAATTTATTAACATGTTTCACCAGAGCGTCAGATCTCTTTGGCTTCCTCAGGTTAGAATGAAAGAAAGACAAAACTGTATGTAAAGAAAAATTCCTGGAGATCTCTGAGGACAAATAATAATCATAAATCAAATTAGATTCCTTATGTCCAGACTCAAGAGTGTCTGTCTCTTTAACTATATCAAAGGAGTTGGGTGTGGTTGGATTTTAAATGTACATGTATACACAAGTATACAAAAAAAAAAATTTACACACACACACACACACACACACACACACACACACACACACACATACATATATATATATATATATATATATTTATATATAAAAATTTAAAAGTGAACATAGAAGTCAACACTTAGCGGCGACAGTCTGTTTCATGCTAGATGCAATCGTCAGGCCATACGATTGCATGATCTGACGATTGCATCTAGCATGAAACAGACTGTCGCCTCTAAGTGTTGACTTCTATGTTCACTTTTATATTTACACACGCTCTATCTCTGATATTGAGTACTTTATCCCATAAATATAGCACACATAAGACTATATTTCTTCATATATATATATATATATATATATATATATATATATATATATAAAACATTCAAGTTTCAGCGGACTAATTTAAAATCCAACCATACCAACCACCTCTAATATAAATAAAAATATTTCATCCACCGGGGTAGACATAAATAAAGGGGCCGGTTTGAAATTTCAATCACTGAAATGTTGTGTATATGACAACAAAGATGAGGACATCAGTTCAAACAATATAAAAAATTAAAAACATTTTATTACATTTATATTTATTTGTTACAATTACATTTGTTCAAAACTGTTTGTTTAAATCTTTACTTCCATTTTTTAGCACAGTTTAATCTCTGAAGTGCTCAAAATGTCCCCTTTTAATATTGCCACACTCTTCAAACTCTCCAGGACAAACAACATGACATAAATGCCAATCTGCATCAATTTCAATCAATTCTTCTGAGATGCCCTCGTCCAATATGTGGAGATTTCTCTCATGAAGCTTCTTTGCTACACCACAAAAAAAGAAATCCATTGGTGTTAGGTCAGGTGAACGTAGTGGCCATTCAATGTTGCCCCTTCTTCCGAACCATCGTTGTGGAAAGGTTTGGTTAAGGTCGTCCTTTACTGCCAAAACGTGAATAAGGGATATGGAATAATGGTTTGGAATTATGATTTGGATAAGTTAGATCTAAAACGTGAAACAACTGTCAGCCTACATTTCGCCCACCCTGTATGTGTGTGTCTATATGTGCAGATATAGAATACAATTAAAGTTTGTTAAATTTTGACAAATAGGAAACTCTGTCTATATTTCTGAGATGAGGTATTATGTACACTATTTACATTATTCGGGTTATTGTCCTCACCTCTGTTGCTATATTTATCACAACGTTTCAGCCATTGTACGCTCCGGCCTTCTTCAGGTGGTTGGAATGTCGAACTGAACACTTTACTTCGCTCGCTGGGGTAGACTGTTCTCGTTCCACGTGCCATGTCTAATGGATGTCAGTTATCAGTTATCTCCTGTTAATTCCCCTCTCCAAGTTCTCCACTGCCTTAACCAGGTATTGAACTCATACTGTCACTCGATTTAACCAACGCCTTTATTCACTGTGCCATGTATCCAATAAGGGATATGGAATAATGGTTTGGAATTATGATTTGAATAAATTAGATCGAAAACGTGAAACAAACGTGAAACAACTGTAAACCTATGTTTGGCCCACCCTGTATGTGTGTGTCTATATGTGCAGATATAGAATACAATTAAAGTTTGATAAATTTTGACATATAGGAAACTGTTTTATAGACTTGATCGCGCGTAGTATTTTGTAATATATATATATATATATATATATATATATATATATATATATATATATATATATATATATATATATATATATCATTATTTTCTTGGTGGTACAAAATTTTATTAAGGAAATAAAAATGGCAAGACCTGCTTTAGCATTCATGATTAAAAGGAAAATAGGAAGAAAAAAATTTGACCAGCCGACCGGTTTCTCCCTCACTCGACAGAACTGAAATCGAGGGAAGACTAAATATTGCAATATAAAATACAAAAACATGAGAAGCATGTGATAAAATAAAGGTGGAAAGATCAGATGGAAATCATGTCAAGCCCTAACAGGCATTCCCACTGTTTACAGAGGGAGGGCTGCCTGGACCTGACATAGATCGTTTCCAATACCTTTAAGAACTTAGAATGAGCATGACTAATGATAGAAAATGAGTCAATGCTGAAATTTGTAGCATAACTTGGATCGTTTATAAAATGCTCAGTAATGGCGGAGCCGTATGTGTTCCCGATATTGTCAACAGATTGGAACGTACCATTCCTAATACTTCCGGGTACATACTGGTTAATACGTGCGTCTAACCTTGGGATGAGTTGATTTGTTTGGCAAATTTACCACTTATTGAGCCCAACCAGGGCAAACGCAAATACACAGGGCATTTAGAAGACGTACTCCGCCTGGGTTTAGAGAAATTTAAGATTTTCTTTTCCATGACCGGCTTGATAATATCTAAAGGGTACCCATCATTGGTTAGAGTCTTAGTAATTGTTTTCAGCTCTTCATCTAGTTTGGATGCTGAGAAGATCATCAAAGCTCTATGTGTAAGGTTACTAAAGTTTTCTTTGCGTTTGGTAGGACAAAATGCATCCCATCTAATGTACAGTCCGGTAAAAGTTGGTTTGCGATAGATTGATATAATGTAACCGGATGGTGTTTTGGCTACTAAAACATCTAAAAAAGGTATAGTGGAATTAGTTTCAATTTCCATAGTATACCTTAATGCCGGATGTATACTTTTAAGAAGTTAAAAGAAATTTTTGCCTCCATCATATTTTCAAATAGTCAAAAAGTGTCATCAACATAGCGATGGTACATTAGTGGTTTAGCAGTTTCAGAAAGTAAACGATTTTCATAAAAACAAAAAAAAATATTCGTCAATGTAGGTCCCAGGGCTGAACCCATAGAAACCCCATCGATCTGTCTGTATATTACATCATTACATTACATCAATCTGCCTCTTTCTTTCTTTTTTTCGTTTCAATTTATCTTATTCTTTCTTTCTTTCTTTCTTTTTCCCATTAGGTTTCTTTTGTTCTTTTCTTTCTCTCTTTCTCTATCGCTTTCTTTTCTCTTTCTCTTTCTTTCCTTTTCCTTTTCACATTATGTGTCCTTTTCCTTTATTTTTTCTCTTCGTTTCTCTTTCTTTGGCTCTTCATCTTTCTCTCGTTTGCCCGTTTTTCTTTCTTTTCTCTTTCTTCCCTTTTACCTTCTTTCACTTTCTTTTTCATTTTCTCTTTTCTCTTTTCTTTTTTCTCCTTTTCTCTATTTTGTCCTTTTCTTTCTTTCTTTCTTTCTTTCTTTCTTTCTCCTGTTCTATTTTTTGTTTCATCTTCTGATTCTTTCATTTTATTTTTGTCTTTTCTCTTTTTCTATTCCTTTTCCTTTCTCTCACTTTTTCTTTCGTTTTCCTTTCTCTTTATTTCCCCCTTTTTTCATTCTGTTTCCTCTTCTCTTCTTTCTTTCTCCTGTCCTCTTTTTACTTTTCTTTTTTCTTTTAGGCCTTTCTCTTTCTTTCTTTCTTTCGCTTTCTTTCTTTCTCTTTCTTTCTTTTGCTTGCTTTCCTTTGTCTTTTTTTTAACCCTTTTTTTTCCTTTCACTTTTTTGTTTTGTTTATTGTATGTATTTAATGGGAATGATGCTGGTCCCATCTGTTATCCCTGATACCAAAGTCCCCTCTCGTTCTCTGTACTTTTGACACTCCTTATGTCTGAGAAACTTCCTGAAACCTGACACCCTCCGCCGACTCATCTAAAAAAAAAAAATAAATAATAATGAAAAAGTCATAAGGTTTCGGTGCAGCTGGTTGTACGAACGAGGAAGGATGTATTTTTGCCAATGACACTTTTTCCAGCAGGCCTGCCTCTGGGCGGATGAGAACTCTTTCTTTGACAGTTTTTTGTTTTGTTTTTGTTTTTGGCATCATCACGATTAAGTACTTTGTCTTCCCCTTCTGATTAGTTGTACGTCCGTCAGAGAAACACTCACTCACTCCATTTTGTTTTGGGATCACTTCCCTATCTATGTCACCAATAGGAAATGCTACTTCAAATTTTATTTTATTTTCAAGGGAAGTACATCATGTCTTGCTGAAAGGAGGACGCAGGGAAGTGTTTTACACTGTATACATTAACAGAAATAAATCTGCATCCTTTTTTAGGGTCTCACTGATAAGACAAAAGTGATTCAACAGAGATTAAATTGAAGATAATACAACTTTTTTCTTAATCGGTTTTACCCCATGCAAGGCAGAAAAGCCACTAAGACACAAGGGGTTACTGGGTGTGGAAGAATTAGAAAACAGAAATATTAATAAGGAGCGGGAAGAGAAAAGAGTAATCAGGAGGACAGTAGATAGGGATTGACATTACATTTAAATCTTTGCAGATTAAAGTTGGCTGGAAAGCATGGAGCCGGAAGAGAGTTCCACAAGCGAGAAGTGCGATAGAAGAAACTATTAGCATAGAACTTACGGTTATATTTAGTCATTTCAACTGTGATGAGATCTCGCCACCAATCTAGTACTGCGCTTAAAATCATAAAGTCTAGATCCTATAGAGGAACGTGATATTTATTCCTCATTATACACAGAAATGTGGCACAAGGCCACAGTGGTGAATGGGGGAAAAGGTTGGTCTTTTTCTGTCTTATAATTAAACTTATCTAGCTACAATCACTGACCCAAACATACAACAATATTCCTTACACTAAAAAAAAAAATTCTTACTTATCTTTCTTACTACATCCACCATAATACATCATGTCTCTAAGAAAGTCCTAACTAGTCCCCATATGTACAATTCACTGTCCGGGGGTGGGGGAATAAAATAACAATTTAAAAACTAACCCCAATGTGTATATACAATAATAAAAGAAAAAAACTATTTACAAGAAACTAAACAAAATAATGTTAGTTATAACCCTTACACACACACATACACACACGCACACACACACACACACACACACACACACACACACGCACACACACACACACACACACAATCCGTAAATTTTAACATCAGTTAACTGGACGAAATCAATGCAGGACTTTAATAATATAGGGTGACCCAAAAAAACGGGAATTTTTTAAGTGCGTATTGCCAGACATGAGCAAGTGGCAACACTGCGAGACAGTGACCTTGAGCAAGTAAACATTTCGCCATTTTAGTAAGGAGAATGAAATTCACAGTATCCCAGCTGAGATGTTTCAGCAGTCAATGAGGAATCTCAACAGCAGATTTCAAGAATGCATTCGTACAGGAGGACGCCATCTACAGGACGTAATTTTAAAAAAATGAAAATTCCATCATTGTTTCTTAAATGGCATGTTTTAAGGTTTCAATTACTATGAATTAAATATTTTTCTTCCATCACTCTTAGTTTTATTGGATTGTTAAAAAGTTCTCGTTTTTTCTTAGGTCACCCTATATAAAACATTCATTCAATCCAAGCATTCACTCAACCACACACTCACTCAGACACAACAACATACGAAAATCACACTCGAAACGAAAGGCGCTCCGCATTCACCAGAGAATTGACATCACTCACCACCTAACGAGGGAGGGGATGGGGAAGGGCTCATACGAACAATTACCATGAAACTATTTATAGAAAAGACACACAGAGGCAACCTTACGGCGGTGGGGAAAATGACTGAAGCCGAGCCGCCAGATCAGGACCGATAGTATTGCTGATTCTTTTTTGGATCTTATCAAGGCGCTCCAGGTAAACAGCATGGATGTCCTCTGTCACCATGATCACCAAGACTCGTATACACACTGCGGAACTTCAGAAACCAGATCAAAAGTGGATCCTTTACCCGATGCTTTATTAATGTTGGCGGCAATTTGACCAAGGTTGAACTCATGCAAAAAAAGTAAAAGCATATTTTCTTTTTCCATGTTTAAGATGAAAGGTGTCACAATTTGGTAAGAGTGTTGTATCTGTAGTAATAACGCCAACGCAGTTAAGCCTTCTGTCCACCGAAGCGAGCCTCCAGTTCTTTTATTCACATATAAACAATATGGCCGACGCGGTACTTCCGTGTCTGAACAATAGATGAAACGGTAGCACTGTTTCTTTAGTTCCCAGTTACAACAAGGGGTATGTAATGTTTTAAGTTAAATTCTGAAGGAAATTGTATAAGATTAACAAAGATTATACTTTAATCATTACAAATTATTTTGTGCAACTGCTGTAATAATATATTAAAACAATTGGGCACCTCGAGGCGGTGTAATGGTTAGCATGGATGTCTGGTTAGAACAATTACAAATGAATAGTTAGTTCGATCCTCACTGGGTGCCCCATACTTTCGGCCGTGTGCCACATCTAAGTTAAGCTTAGAAAATAACATTGAGTTCGTTCCTCACTGGGTGCCCCATACTTTCGGCTTTGTGCCACATCTAAGCTACGCTTGGAAAATCACTATATTAAAACTCAATTAAAAGGTTTATTCTAAAATCAGATGTTATTTTCCGGACAACCTAATACACTTTTCCAGTGTATACACAGGCTGCGTCGGATATTTGAGAACACAATTTCTGAAAGGGGTTGATATAAAATTAACATTAAGAATGAATGAATGACATTAGAACAAAATTTCATTCTGTTCATATCTATCTATCTATCTATCTATCTATCTATCTATCCCAGTCTCTTCATTATCTCTCTGAAAGAGATTGATATAAAAATATTGACCATTACCTTCAAAAATTCAAAATCAAAATACTGGCCAGTTGCTTTAATATCTCAAACCCCTGATCATTGTTGTGAACGATTCAAAATGATGATTTCTCGGGTTTCAAAATGCTGACAGTTTGCTATAATATCTCAAAATGCAGATCATTGTTTTGAACGATTCAAAATGATGATTTCTCGGGTTTCAAAATGCTGACCGTTTGCTATAATATATCAAACCGCTGATCATTGTTTTGAACGATTCAAAATGATGATTTCTAGGGTTTCAAAATGCTGACAGTTTGCTATAATATCTCAAAATGCAGATCATTGTTTTGAACGATTCAAAATGATGATTTCTCGGGTTTCAAAATGCTGACCGTTTGCTATAATATATCAAACCGCTGATCATTGTTTTGAACGATTCAAAGTGATGATTTCTAGGGTTTCAAAATGCTGACCGTTTGCTATAATATCTCAAAATGCAGATCATTGTTTTGAACGATTCAAAATGATGATTTCTAGGGTTTCAAAATGCTGACCGTTTGCTATAATATCTCAAACCCCTGATCATTGTTTTGAACGATTCAAAGTGATGATATTTGAGGTTTCAAAATGCTGACAGTTTGCTATAATATCTCAAACCCCTGATCATTGTTTTGAACGATTCAAAGTGATGATGTTTAGCGTTTCAAATGCTGACCGTTTGCTATAATATCTCAAACTGCTGATCATTGTTTTGAACGATTCAGAGTAATGATGTTTAGAGCTCAAAACGTTGACCGTTTGCTATAATATATCAAACAGCTGATCATTGTTATGAACGATTCAAAGTGATGATGTTTAGCGTTTCGAAATGATGACTGTTTGCTATAATATCTGAAAACGCTGATCATTGTCTTGAACTGTTCAAATTGATGAACTTCATGGTTTCAAATTGCTAACCATTTGCATCAACGATTTAAAACGCTAACTATTTTCTCCAAGTGTTCAAACTCCTGACCATTAGTTTCACTAGTTTAAATATATACCGTTCTATAAAAAAAAGTTTTAAATATTTACTGTTGTCCACGCAATGCGAGACTCAAGAACTACTCAATGTTGAAACTTACTGAATGAACTTGTTTTAAGAGCCTAAGAATTGAAAGCACGAAATACATATGGGAACATATAGAATATATAAAGATTGACACTAGATTCTAAGTGGTTAAGTTCGTAGTGATGGCGGAAGAATTCTCTTGGCAGTCTATTCCACAAAGTAACTGATTTGGAGAAGAAGCTGTCTAAGTGGAATGTCCTCTTCACCAATGGAATACGAAGAGAATGTGAATTAGTGGACTCGGTTTATGTCGGTAAGTGGACTCGTGGGTCCTAGCTGTGAAGGACTGAACTAAGGAATGTAGATCGTCTGAACCCATTGCCATGCAAATAGTGATAAAGTAGGAAGGGGTTAGCAATGTTTTGTCTATAGAAAAGAGGATGTGGGGTGTAAAATAATTCATCACCCAAAAGGCCGCGTAAGCACTTTGAACGCCACCAAAGCTGGAAAGTGAAAATTGAGAATCTCCAGCTCCGATATATCAGAAATGCAACATATATGATACCTGACTCCCCCAACCATGCTCTATCTTTACAAAAGCCATTATCTTCTTCATATATCGACATTAAACTGTACCTCTTACTCTGTATCGTTCGATATCGAGCGGCTATTTTAAAACAATGAACATTGCCGAAGAGTGAAGGTAGTTAAAATAAAAGCGGTGTCATGGGAAAAACCGTCGTTTTTACATTGTTTTATTTCGGGCATATTAACCCATGTTTGCTAGACTGTACTTGTAAAATCTTTCGTTGTGAAGTTGCTGGTTAAAGAGTTCTAACTTTTGTCGTCCCATAATTTGTCGTAATTATTTTATAAGTAATTATTATGTCAGATTAGTTGACTGCAATTATTAAGTGTCAGGTCTGTTAATTACATAATTAAGCAGATAGAAGTCGACACAAACTCACACATTCATACATATATATCTGTGTGTGTGTGTGTGTGTGTGTGTGTGTGTGTGTGTGTGTGTGTGTGTGTGTGTGTGTGTGTGCATGTGTTTTCTGGAAGTGTTACAGACATTTAATATTAATGACTGTATACTCGACCTTATTCGAAATTCAAATTGCTTCCTTTGTGGCCTCACACATTCCAAACGCCCTACACATTTTTCATCACAGTCAGCAAGTCCTCATTCAATATTCTGACCTGACGGTGGGTCGTAGAACACGTCGGTTATGTTCTCCAATAATAAAGGGGGACATCTACCAACTAAATGCCTAAAACTCAGAAATAGAAACGACCAATATTTACTTCAGCGTAACAAGTAAATGTTTATCGGTTTAAATAGAAACGACCAATATTTACCTATGACCGAAACAAGTTAATGTCTACAGACACAAATGAAATTAACCAATACAGTGTAACCCCGGTTCACGAATTTAATTCGTTCCTGAATCTCTTTCGTAACCCGAAATGTTCGTTAACCGAAACTATTTTTCCAATAGGAATCAATGTAAAATGGAATAATCCGTTCCTGGTCCCAAGATGATTGCTTACTTAAACTTTAACAACAGTACTTTGTGCACAAGTTTATACATAAAACAAATGAAAATCATTAAATCTAAGAAAGAAAGAAATAAACCCAATACTAAACAGATAAAATATAGACAAACATTTTAATTTTACCGTACCTGTAAGTAGGAGAGTTGATGGCGTAAGTGGAAGGGGAAAGAAAGAGATGTTATTGATTAGAAAAGGGAAGGAATGACATTATCGTCTCTTTATTTATAATAATAGTATAGATCGTTTATTTTGCCATATGAAACTGAGTCGGAAAAGACAATATCATCAACAATTGTTTTTCTCTTAACTTTTCATTTTCCTTCACCAGTATCATTGCTAGCTTTCTTTGGAGCCATGACTGAGGACTAATGAAGAGGAGGGGAAAAAGGCACAGTGCAATAAAATTGGTAAAGAAAAACACAACACAACACATGAATAATTTATGAGTCAAGTTGTTGACTCAGAAATTATTCCGTTCGGCTCGGATGAGCTCGGATCGGCTCAGTTCGGCAATGTTGTTCGAGAACCTAAATTTTGTTTTATAACCGTGGCATTTACATTTCGAGTTTTCTGTTCGAAAACCGATCTGCTCGACATGTGAGACGTTCGAGAACCGAGGTTGCTTTGCATTTACCTATTCCCGAACCAAGTAAAGTTTACCGGATCAAATAATTTACCAATACTTACCCATTCTTGAGACAAGTAAATATGTACAGACTCAATTATAAAGGAACAAAAATGGCTTGGAAAATGTAATACTCGCAGGACAGATTGAAGGGACAAAGGAATGGAAGACACAACTTCCTTAGCGAGCTTGAGTAACTGGATGGCGGAACAAGGTCCAGGTGAAGTAACAAAATGACAAAATTTATCAAAAGCTACAAAAGACAGGAAATTATGGAGAGCCATGATCGCCAACGTCCTGAAGGGAAACAACGCATAAGGAAGAAGAAATAAAATGGCGGTTCGGTCTCATCGTTTTACTGCTGAAATTGCTAAAATGAAAGAGTTGATCAGAAATTGCATCTGTAATATAATCGTTCCTGATTTGGTATCTTGGCTTCAATCATTTTTCCAAACTTGCCTTTTCTCTGTGTGTTTTCTGCAAATATGGCAATTGTTCTGATCAGCTTTCTTCTTTGCTGCCTCAACTTCACGAATTTAAGCATTGCACGAGATTGGCAGTTAGGAAAGAAAGAGGGTAAAAATGATTGCACCTCTTGATCTTCGTAAAATTATATATAATTTAACGAATGTCCAGTTGAGCAGAATTTTGGTAAAAAAAAGTTCTCAATAGATATTAGAAGCAATAATAATTGTATGGAAAATATGAAAATTTAAGCATATTTATCGAAGAGTTGCGTTCTGTTTCGTTCTTCAGGACTCAGAATGCGATTATTGCGTTATCACGAAGCATATATTTTAGAAACGATTATTATATATTATATACAAATTTAAAATATTCGAAATATATATATATATATATATATATATATATATATATATATATACGTCAAAAGCGTGAAACCCAGGGTCACAAACTCACATCAATCCAACCAAATATGTTAGCTCTATCTCTGATATTGAGCGCTTTCTAATAAGTACTGCGCATATAATATATAAATAATAATATATATAATATCTTACACATATATATATATATATAAATATTTATATTTATATACACACACTTTTCACACACACACACACACACACACACACACACACACACACACACACACACATATATATATATATATATATACATATATATATATATATATATATATATATATATATATATATATATATATATATATATATATATATATATTGGAACCGGATGTGACACAAGATCGAGCTTTAAAATGGGTTTAACGGCCATATTGCGCAAAAATTATGTCTGGTGCTTCTGCTATATATTTAGAGGTTCTTGATAAAGTACAAAGAAAAATCTGCAATGTTACTGGTCCTTATCTGTCATCTCAGCTTCAGTCACTTTTCAATCGCCATAATGTAGCTTCCCTGTGGTTTTCTATAAAAATATTTATGGTAATTGTCGTGATGAGCCTTCCTCTTCGGTATCTCGACTTTACGAATTTAAGCGCCTTACTGAATTTTATCAAATACAAAATAATTTCCATGCCTGAAGATGACTGAATGTACAGTCGAAAGTACTTGCGTATTTAAGAAAGACCTTATACAGCTTATAATTAAAAAAAAAACAAGGATCATAATATTCATCGAGTGATTGACAGGTTAATGCATCTTTAAAATTTTGTTAGCGAAGCCATTTTATATCATTAACTTTAATTTACTTTTTGTATCAATGTTTCATTGTAATATATATATATATATATATATATATATATATATATATATATATATATATATATATGATGAAAAATATGAAAAAGACAAAACAAAATCCGAATGTGCAAGTTTACTGTTTTAATGTTGCATATTCGGATTTCGTTTTGTCTTTTCCATATTTTTCATCATACCGTCGGATCTACATCCACATATTTGCTTACATATATATATATATATATATATATATATATATATATATATATATATATATATATATATATATATATATATATATATATATATAGAGAGAGAGAGAGAGAGAGAGAGAGAGAGAGAGAGAGAGAGAGATTGTAAAGTGGGAAAAGTTTTCGTGTGAAGTCTCTGTTTACTTTGATGCACTCGATGAAAAGGGAGACGCTGAGAATATTGAAATTCCCTTCTTTTTTTTAGTATATGTTTTCGGTACAACAAATTTCATTTAGATTCTTTTTCATCGTGTTTGTGTTTCCATGACTTTTGTTATTAAACATCCCGCCTTAAGATAAAAGAAGATCTGCCAAGAATGATGAAACGTTCTAAGAACCTGAACGCAAATTTACTGTCGATGATCCACCGATTAAAGCATTTTCTAAGCATTTTCGTCGTAGTAAATTGTTTTCTCTTTTAATTCGAATTTCATTTTTTTTAAATCAAAATTGTCGTCAGTTTCGTTTCGGTGAGCAACTAATGCATTTAATGTAGGTACCCTCCAAAGACAAGCGATAACTAAATTTTTAAATCATTTTTTTTTAAATGCAGACCCTTTCTTGAAGTTTTTATTTTAGCTTTAATTTCAAGTTAATGGTACGAATTTAATATTTCCGATAGAAAAACACTTTGTTGCAAATTACAACAAATTTAACTGTATTGAAATTATCTTTGTTTTTTGAAACCGCTAAAAATGACTCATTTTCGCCAGATTTACAAATCTCTGAGAACAATGTAATTTTATTTATTAAAAAACTTTAAAAATAAAATATACTTTTCTGAAACTTTATTTGGGGAAGATTAGCTATTTTAAAGTTTAATTAATCTGATTTGAAACAAATATTACTTTTAGTTTATCGCAGAAAAGTATGGAGGTGGATGTTTTTATGAGGTTTGACAGCTACATCGACAGACATATGTTTGGAAAGTTTTTTTGTTTTTTTTTTCTACGAAGGGCATATCTGTAAAGATTACTTGACAAATATAATGTAAGTGCTTTTTTTTCATATATTTTATTAAATATTTATTATTCTTTAAAAAAAAAAATAGGAAAATATTCACAATAATCTAATGTTTTATTGAATTTTAGGTACTCTGGCTTTAAATTTACTGTGTAGAGGACCGGGGGGATTTACGTGTTGTTGTATTAGAAACACGTAGAAATTCCTGATAGAATATTAAAAGGTCCAACTACAAGAAAATGGCCGGACTTGAATTTAGTCCAACTGAAGATGAAAAGAAAACAAACAAGACCGATATATATATATATATATATATATATATATATATATATATATATATATATATATATATATATATATATATATATATATATATAAACAAATATATATTAAACAAAACAATTTTACAATAGACAATAACATTTGTGTGTGTGTGTGTGTGTGTGTGTGTGTGTGTGTGTGTGTGTGTGTGTGTGTGTGTGTGTATAAACATTGGTGTCTGTTCTTTGGTGAATGTTCGTACGTACGTGTAAGTGTGTATAATTTTCATGGCGTCACCCACAAATGGAAAGACGCGGATCTTCTAAGAGAGCTTACATTGTAGTCGCTGAAATGAAGAAATGAAAAAGAGAACGAGGTGAGATGTCGCCCAGTATTTATAATATAGGGAGAATGATCCCTAATGACAATTTGGGAATTAAGGAGGAGCTAACTCCGACAACTGTAGTTAACACACTGATTTTCCGATAATATCGCGTATGGACGTCCGTATTTACAAAAATCGGTACGTTTATAAACGCACCAAAAAATTCAAAATTTTTGTAATATACTGAGGTTCAGTGAATTGTAGTTACCTTTTCCATTGATGATTCGTAATTATAGTTTTTACGTAATAACAATATCAACTAACCACAAAAATTAATACAGAATTTTAAAAGGTTTAAAAGTTTATAAACTCTTATAAATATGCATTATTCTTCGAAAAGTAAATTAAGACAAACTGTTAAGATAAATTGTTAAGACAATAGTGTCCATAATATATCTTATTCATAAAAGCAATTAAAAGATTTTCTAATTCGTAATGTATTCGTTTTTATTACATTTTTTTTTTACCATTCTTTGCAGATTTTCTCTAACTGAGGGGTCCTGTTTGACTCAAAAATTTTGATGATTTAAAATTCTCAAAATTACTTATAACGAATATAAACATTAACTTCTACGAAAATAAAGTTTCTTGAAATTTTATAGAATTAAGTAAATGGGAAGTACCGTAATTCCCCATGTATAATACGCCTTCATCCATAATATTTACCCCTAAAATTGTGCTGAAAGTGTAGAAAAATGCTTCTACGCGCGCATAATACGCACCCCTTGTTTGGTAATCAAGCCCTATAAATTGTACCTCTCCAATTTCATTACGACCAGTGTTTACTATCTTCAAGCTGTAATTGAAGATATTTATCAAACTTTCCAATTATCCCGATTCTAAAAGGAAACGGAAATACCTATATTGTGCCTACCGCGCAGACTCATTAACCTGTTTTTGTTCGATGAAATGTGCAATCTACCGGATCTGTATGTAATCTTGCTTTGTTCACTAGAGTTTTTCACAAAATAATGTCATTCTAATTTAGTTTTATAATAATTCTTATTTAATTTACATTTGTAAGTATTTCGTATTTGTATTTCGCATTTCGTATTTGTAAGTCATTTCGCAACTGAAATCGACCTATGAAACGGCAATTATTTAAAGATTTTTTTTAGCTGTGCATAATACGCACCCCTAATTTTGCTTATTATTATTTTTAGAAAAAAGTGCTTGTTATACATGGGGGATTATGATAACTGGTGTAAAAAAAATATCTTTACAAAGATGTTTTTATTTTTTTTTTTTTTTTTTAAAAAGAAACATTTCTAAAACAATTTCAGTTATTTGTGAAAGTTTCATTAAAATCCCACAATTATCTAAATTTCCAAATAAACGTCTTTCATCGCAAAAGACGTTCAAATATTTAATAT
>OZ038511.1:71510021-71602521 GCA_964036315.1 Acanthosepion esculentum | reverse complement strand
ACTAATGAAGGAATTTATTTGGTCAGTAGTTCCATTGATTTAAAGATGACTTTTAATCATTTCACCACAAGCAAGGCAATAAAGCCACTAAGACGTAAGGGAGTTACTGTGAGACAAAATGAGAAGCAAAAGTTAGTGTGAGACAAGATGAGAAGGAAATATAAAAATAAAAGCCTAAGAATTAAGAAGACAGAAGATAACGATTGGCATTGCATTTAAATTTTTGAAAATAAAAGTTTACTGGGGAACAATAAGTCGGGAGAGATTTGCATCAGTGAGAAGTGCTAAAGAAAAAAACTGTTAGCACAGAACGTACGGTTGCATCTAACCATTTCAACTGTAAAATGATGAGACCTATCTGCCAATCTAGTATTGCGCTTAAACTCATAAAGTCCAGATACAGCAGAGGAAAATTTATTAGAACAATTATTATGAAAGTATTTATAAAAATGATATAAGAGAGTCTACATTATGACAGTGGGAAGTTGCTGAAGTTGAAATGCCAGGTTAGGACCAATAAGATTGCAGATGCTTCTTTGGATTTTATCTAGAATCTTTAAATATATAGCAGGAGCATCAGACCAGCTATGGCAGCACTATTCAAAGCAAGGATGAATAGTAGACTTATAAATATGTACGATACATTCTGGTGATAAAAAGTGTCTAGAACAGTGCTTCTAAACTTTTTTTTACCTATGGACACCCTTTTCCCTTCTTTTTTACCCATGGACCCCCTTTTCCTTTCTTTTTTACCCATGGACCCTTTTTCCCTTCCTTTTTTACCCATGGACCTCTTTTTCCATCTTTTTTTACCCATGGACCTTTTTTCCCTTCTTTTTTTACCCGTGGACCTCTTTTCCCTTCCTTTTTTACCCATGGACTCCTTTTCCCTTTCCTTTTTTTACCCATGGACCCCCTTTTCTCTTCTTTTTTACCCATGGACCTCTTTTCCCTTCTTTTTTTACCCATGGACCCTTTTTCCCTTCCTTTTTTACCCATGGACCTCTTTTCCCTTCCTTTTTTACCCATGGACCTTTTTTCCCTTCCTTTTTTTACCCATGGACCCCTTTTCCCTTATTTTTTACACATGGATCTCTTTTTCCTTCTTTTTTTATCCATGGACTCTTTTTCCCTTCCATTTTTACCCATGGACCTCTTTTTCCTTCTTTTTTTTACCTATGGACCGTTTCCTCTTCCTTTTTTACCCATGGACCTCTTTTCCCTTCTTTTTTTTTTCTTGTGGACCCCTTTTCCTTTCTTTTTTTTAGCTATGGACCCCTTTCCCTTTCTTTTTTTACCCATGGACCCCTTTTCCCTTCTTTTTTACCCATGGACCACATTTCCCTTCTTTTTTTCTTAGTGGACCCCTTTTCCCTCCTTTTTTACTCATGGACCTCTTTTCCCTCCTTTTTTTACCCATGGACCTCTTTTCCCTTCTTTTTTTACCCATGGACCCCTTTTCCTTTATTTTTTTACCCATGGACCTCTTTTTTTTACCCATGGACCACTTTTTCCTTCTTTTTTTCTTGATGGACCCCTTAATAGGTTTCTGACATAAGACAATAAGTCGCTTTTACAAGGCAGCGTTTCGTGGGAAGAAGTGGCTTGAGTGGAACTTACATCTCCCCATGAGGGAATGAGGGTACTTCGCTACAATGTGCGTGACAGGCGGGTGTTAGCTGTGATGGTTAAAAGTAGTGGAACTAAAGGATTTTAGTTCATCTGAACTCTTTCCGTGGAAATAGCGACCGAGCATCGAGAGGCTTGCGACGACTCGTCCGTGAAAAAGGGGTTACGGAGGGAAAAATAATTCGTCGCCTACAAGGACGCGGAGACGCTTTTGGACTCTGACGAGAGTCGAAAGAGAAGACTTGGCAGCTCCTGTCCATATATGGTAGAAGGACTACATTTTCGACTCTTGTGAAGGATAGCACGAGGAGTCAGGTACTTGCTGGAGCAGTACAAGAAACCCAACCATTTTCTCAACATCTTTTCCATTGATGATCGAAACTTATTCAAAGAATCCATCAAATCAATGCTGGAGTTATTCTTCTGATACTATGAATTTATATTTGTAAAAAGTAGATAATTATTTGGATGATCTTTTCGCGATGGTACTTAGACATTTGGTAATTAAACGCAGTACTAGATTGGCGTCGAGATCTCATCAATTTACAGTTGAGCTGGCTAGAACAAGTGAACAAGTAAAGATTGTAGTAATCGGGGAAGCTACCTCTTGCGAGTTGGCTTCATAAGGCAGCGACTAATGGAAAGGAGATACTCTAGTGGAACTTACATCTCCCCAGGGGTATACGGAGGGAATGAGGATAGTTCACTAAAATGTTCTTCTTAGCCGTTAAGGTTAAGACTAGTGGAGCTAAGGAGTGGAGTTAATCTGAACACTCTCCATGGAAATGACGATACAGCAACGAGAGGCTTGCGACGGCTTATCAGTTGAGCTGGCGAGATGTAACCGTACGTTCTATGCTAACTGTTTCTTTTCTCACACTTCTCACTTGTAGAACTCCCTTCCGGCTCCATGCTTTCCAACAAGCTGCAAAAAATTTTAATGCCATGTCAATCGCTGTCTACTTTCCTCCTGATTAATCATTTCGCTTTCCGCTATTATTAATGTTCCTGTTTCTAATTCTTCCACACCCTGTAACATTTTGTGTCATATTAGCTTCACTGCCTTGCATAGTGTCTTACCGATTACGATACAGTAATGTTAGATAAAAGTGACTCACCTGATTTTCTTTTACTTAAAATTTTTTTCGCCTATTGTTTTTGGGGTCAAACTAATTTTAATCTTACTACTATAAACACCCATTCCCGACCACCCAGTTAAAAAGTTTACTCACCCTAAGGTATTCTATTGATAATTATAATTTTGAATATAAATGAGATTTAGGGAAAAACTTATTTCCTGCAACTAGTAATCAATAGAAACATAACCGAACAGCTTTAAATAAAGAATAATAGAGGTATAATTTATTTATAATAGGTAATATAGTTCGAAATATTTAATAATCTATGGGTCCTCCTTTATTTTGAATAACCTTTTCAACCCTTTTTGGCATTGACTTGATTAGGTTCTGGCAAATCTCATCTCCAAGCATTAAATTCCATTCGGATATGAAATTCACAATCATGTCCTCTTTGTTGCTCAACTGCTTTCTCGAGAGCCTGTACTTTATAATGCTCCATAAGTTTTCTATGGGGTTGAGGTCAGGAGATTGGGGCGGCCATGTCATAACACTCACCTGATTCTCATCAAAGTATTCCTTCATTAATTTTGATTCGTGACAGGGAGAATTATCCTGCATAAAAATGAGCTTGGTTGGATCGATTTTCACCTTTTCAGCAGAAGGGAGCAGACAAAATTCTAAAATTCTCTTGTACTGCTCGCTCCTGAGGGTCTTTTCAATAGGTTTTAAGAAACCAGTTCCATGAAAAGGAAAGCATCCCCAGAACATTATACTGAACGGATGCTTGACAGTACTTACTGCTAAATTCAAAGAGCTTTCAAAGCTTCTTCTTCGGATTTTAGATCGCTTATCCTTTGAATTTAGCTCAACTTTCGTTTCAGCGGAGAAGAGAACATTTTAGTAAAAAAAATCAGGTGAGTCACTTATATCAAACAGCACTGTATATATATATATATTCGGATCGGGAACCCCGAGGTGGTGTAATGGTTAGCAAGCTTGTTTCGCTAGAACAATTACGACTGAGTAGTGAGTTCGATCCTCACTGGGTGCCCCATACTTTCGGCCTTGTGCCACATCTAAGCTACGCTTGAAAAATCACTATACACTCTGATGAGTTCCACCACGGAATATGTGAACGAGTGGCGCTATATCGAGTCTGATTCGCTGCCTGTTAGTCACCGAGGCCCGTTTGTACAGTTGGTATGACGTTTGCCTGATAACGTAACTGTCCGGGTTTCAATTCTCGGTAGTAGATGCGCACTGCTGATGAGTCCCAAAATAGGTCGAAACGGCCGTCCAGTGCTTTCTGCATTCTGTTGAGGCTTCTTGACTCGACGAATTACTTAATTATAATTATCGCAAATTTTTATCACACACACACATATATATATATATATATATATATATATATATATATATATATATATATATATATATATATATATATATATATATATATATATATATATATATATTAGTTAAATTAATTATCTACTATGAAAATTTAAAACCTCATCAATAAAAATATCTCACCTGTAAGATCAATATTATTTACGTAAGCACATGTATCTTAAGGAACTGTGTTCCTCATCAAACATAATACATAAATGATTATATTGGATACACTACAAGAAGGCTTACGTTACATCTCTGTGACCATAGTTCAATTAGGTCTCATTTAAATACAGACCTGCCAAACTCTATCTGCAATATACTCGTTTATAATACAAATATAATAGCCTCATCCATGTGTACAAAAAGGTTAAAAATAATGGAAGCATAAAGAAAGAAAAAGCCAACACTCAATAAGATCAACTATGGACATGACGGCAATAAGCTAACCGTGTTTGCGTGGGGAAACGTTCTCATAACTCTAGATACATACATAAACAATTTCATACATTCAGTTAAAAGTTAAAAAATAAAATTATCTTTGATAATGGCTAAACGTAGAGCCGAAAACTCTAGGACATACAGAACATTCGGACAATTTGTACATAATCTATGTCCCGAAAAGAAGAAAATTATAAGAATACAAGAAATATTTAATAAAAAAACTTGTCAGTTGTTTTTAATGAAGCTTGTATAAAAGAGGGATTACTAACAAATACACAATTATATATATATATATATATATATATATATATATATATATATATATATATATATATCACTTTTGCCCCAGCCCCTTCTCCGACGTCTTACTCTCTGGGTTGAGGTGTCTATTCGGTCCTAACCGAACTTAAGGGGGTGGCCGTAGGTCACCTGAGTATCCGTAGATTATTCGGCCGGTCCACTGGTTTAATCCTACTTCCTGCCCACGTTGTGTTTGGTTTGATCCAGAAAGCAGAAGTGATGTTCATCCATTCACGGTCGACTGAAGATGTAGACACGGCTGGAGAGTCTGTGCTAAGAATTTTAGAATGCAGCAAAAAAGAAAAATTAATATCTGCAGAAAGCCGGACAAACAACTATTCAATGGTTGAATTGTTAATGTCTTTTACATAGCAGAAAAGAATAGTATAGAAAAGAAACGAGTTACAGAAAAGAAAAGTATTTGACGTAAAAACTCATACACTGGATTCTAGACACACAGAGAGAGTGTGTGTATTGTGATTAACTTGTTGTTAAATCGTCTCAGAACGATATATGACTCTTGCGATGGGGGATAAAGATTTCTTTTCGGGGCTTAAAGTTTATAGTGGCGTTCCTCCTCAACAGTAGTAACAATAGTAGTAATATTTGTTGTAGCAGAAGCAGCGGTACTTATATTAACAGTACCTGTTAGCGGACGCTTCGTTCCAGTCGCTGACGTTACTTCTTCTCCTCCTCGAGTCTCCAATTCGACTGTGCACTGTCTCTAGCCCAACTCTCGCCTGGGATAATTCTCTTCTCCAGTCTCGCCAATAATTTTCGTCCGTCTCTCATGTAGCGCCGCGACCCGTAACAGTCGACGTGGGTGCCCACGCGCGTGACGGCACGCAGGCGACGATGACGCGCTGACCGATCGCGGTCTCTGCCGTCTCTCTCTTCCGTCTGCCACTTTTTTCAGCATAACTACGCGTTTATATAGAAAAACCCGGTTGATCATAACCGACCCTGGGACCCACCACCTCGCACGCGATCATCACGAGGTTCTGGCTGCTTCAACCATAATCATCTGAATTCAATAGGTCCTTCTTGCTTACTCAGCTCTATTCCAAGTTTTAACCGATAAAAATTATTTCGAACATTTCCATTGTCTTCTGATGACCTAGATTGAATGGGTACAACTTCTGCCTTAGATCAGATTTCCTCATCATTAAAAAAAAGGCTCTGATTTAATTACGGTATTCAAATCTACTCCAATTTCAATAATAAAAAATATACGTGTGTGTGTGTGTTTCCCAGACTCACTCTCTGACACACACACACACACACACACACACACACACATATATATATATATATATATATATATATATATATATATATATATATATATATATATATATATCATAGAATACAACAGACAGACAAGGGGCTTTGATTTAGTTTTTGTATACAATTTCTCATGATCTAATAATTTATTTTCATTTCGGATGATAAATTATATAAAAACTGTCCCATATATATATATATATATATATATATATATATATATATATATATATATATTACTTATAAAAACTGTCCCATATATATATATATATATATATATATATATATATATATATATATATATTATCTAAAGTTCGCTGGGATCACAAAAGTGGCAACGAGTGATCGCTGGCATCACAAAAGTGGCAAGGAGTGTTCGCTCACATCACAAAAGTGGCAACGAGTGATCGCTGGCATCACAAATGTGGCAATGAGTGTTCGCTGACATCACAAAAGTGGCAATGAGTGTTCGCTGACATCACAAAAGTGGCAATGAGTGTTCGCTGACATCACAAAAGTGGCAATGAGTGTTCTTTGACATTACAAAAGTGCAACGAGTGTTCGCTGACATCACAAACGTGGCAAATTCATTGTCTAATATATTTTGTATTTGCAATGTCTTTTAGCATTATTTTCTCCTTTCTTGCGTTTTATTTTTACTTTTTGTTTTATTTTGTTTGTTTCTTTTTTGTTTTTTTATAAGGCATTATGACTAATATGCTTTGATGTGAATTCTTTAGTTAATGATTGACTAAGTTTATGGCGAGTTCTATGAAAATAAATTATCCTCAGAAATTCTCCTATCGCATTATCATATATTTGAGCTTAACAACATCAAAAAAATATTGGAATAAAATCATAAATATGAACGCTGGTCGTTATTAAAAGAAGTAAGTGGGTACGAATGAAAAGATTTGAAATTGACAGCTTTTCCATTTCACTGAAACAGACATTAAGCATTCATTACTTTCTTTTTTCTTTCTTTCACTGAAACTAAGTAGCGTCTCTGATATGTTTTTTTCCGTCTTTCCACGCGATCGAGACAGAACAGTCTATTATTTATAACGTATTGGCAGGGCGTAACGGTTGTGCTAAAGCAGGTACAAGCAGAATTATAAGCTAATAAAATATAATAGAAAAATATCATCTTTTTCAGAAATTAAAAAGTATATGTGTGTGCGCGTTTGTATCTGTATATACATATATATATATATATATATATATATATATATATATATATATATATATATATATATATATATATGGCCTCTTCGCTGAATCCCATAAATATACACACAGAAAAAAACAAACGCACGTCACGCTCACACACACACGCACACACACACACATAGACAAATACACATACACATGTATATATTTGTGTTTGCAATCCTGCAAAAGATGTCAGACCTTCAGTAACACCACCCAACGCCATCTACAGATGGAACTTCATCGAGAAGAGGAAGGAGGTCTGTTAGGTTGCAGATGGACTGGATCAGCTGATGGGTAGGTCACAGGTGCCAATCACAACCTAATTACAGGAGCAAGCCATCACGACAATGTCAATTTGGTTCCACTCTTAAAAACTTCAGGTCAAAGTTCACATGGGAAAGATGAAAAAAAAACCTTTGTGGTGTTAAGGAAAGAAACAATGAGTGTTAATGCACCAATAAAAAAATTGCATAGGCATCATTTATACGTCGACTATGGTTTGTAGATACGGGCTGCGATGGATAAACTGTCGTCTAAGTGACGCAAAAAAAAGAACACTGACATCTCATTTTAACTGATATACAGTGTACGATAGATAAAATGTCGTCTAAATTATGCAAAAATGAAAGTGACACTGATATCTCATTTTAACAGATATGCAGGCTGCGATAGATAAATTGTCGTCTAAATGATTAAAACATGAAAATAACACTGACATCTCATTTTAACAGATATGCAGGGTGCGATAGATAAATTGTCGTCTAAATGATTAAAACATGAAAATAACACTGACATCTCATTTTAACAGATATGCAGGCTGCGATAGATAAATTGTCGTCTAAATGATTAAAACATGAAAATAACACTGACATCTCATTTTAACAGATATGCAGGCTGCGATAGATAAATTGTCGTCTAAATGATTAAAACATGAAAATAACACTGACATCTCATTTTAACAGATATGCAGGGTGCGATAGATAAATTGTCGTCTAAATGATTAAAACATGAAAATAACACTGACATCTCATTTTAACAGATATGCAGGGTGCGATAGATAAATTGTCGTCTAAATGATTAAAACATGAAAATAACACTGACATCTCATTTTAACAGATATGCAGGCTGCGATAGATAAATTGTCGTCTAAATGATTAAAACATGAAAATAACACTGACATCTCATTTTAACAGATATGCAGGGTGCGATAGATAAATTGTCGTCTAAATGATTAAAACATGAAAATAACACTGACATCTCATTTTAACAGATATGCAGGCTGCGATAGATAAATTGTCGTCTAAATGATTAAAACATGAAAATAACACTGACATCTCATTTTAACAGATATGCAGGCTGCGATAGATAAATTGTCGTCTAAATGATTAAAACATGAAAATAACACTGACATCTCATTTTAACAGATATGCAGGGTGCGATAGATAAATTGTCGTCTAAATGATTAAAACATGAAAATAACACTGACATCTCATTTTAACAGATATGCAGGGTGCGATAGATAAATTGTCGTCTAAATGATTAAAACATGAAAATAACACTGACATCTCATTTTAACAGATATGCAGGCTGCGATAGATAAATTGTCGTCTAAATGATTAAAACATGAAAATAACACTGACATCTCATTTTAACAGATATGCAGGGTGCGATAGATAAATTGTCGTCTAAATGATTAAAACATGAAAATAACACTGACATCTCATTTTAACAGATATGCAGGCTGCGATAGATAAATTGTCGTCTAAATGATTAAAACATGAAAATAACACTGACATCTCATTTTAACAGATATGCAGGCTGCGATAGATAAATTGTCGTCTAAATGATTAAAACATGAAAATAACACTGACATCTCATTTTAACAGATATGCAGGGTGCGATAGATAAATTGTCGTCTAAATGATTAAAACATGAAAATAACACTGACATCTCATTTTAACAGATATGCAGGGTGCGATAGATAAATTGTCGTCTAAATGATTAAAACATGAAAATAACACTGACATCTCATTTTAACAGATATGCAGGCTGCGATAGATAAATTGTCGTCTAAATGATTAAAACATGAAAATAACACTGACATCTCATTTTAACAGATATGCAGGGTGCGATAGATAAATTGTCGTCTAAATGATTAAAACATGAAAATAACACTGACATCTCATTTTAACAGATATGCAGGCTGCGATAGATAAATTGTCGTCTGAATAATGCCCAAATGAAAATAACACTGGCATCTCATTTTAATAGATATATTTAGCGAAGTTACACAAATACTAAATCGGCTTTGGCTTCAACCACGGCCTCCAGACGACTTCGAAATCTCCTGCAACTCTTCTGGATGGTCTTCTTGTTTAAGTTGGTAAATGCTGCCATAATCCTTGCCTTCAGTTAACACGTAATTATCAAGGGGGTTGCAGTCTGGTAAGTTAGGCGGCCAGAAGATCTATTTTTAATTTATATAGGATGTTTTTTACGAAATATCAACGAGCCTCTCAAAGTAATCGTTATTCAATGAGATTTTCGTCGTGATAGAAGAGGGGGAGATAGATGCAGATTATGAGAATATGCAGAGTTGATAACGGTTGACTCTAGACTTGTAGAGGTTGATTGTCGTGATCAAGAAAACATCCTCTCGGGAGTCTGTTCCACAAAGTCGCCTTTTCAGCCAACAAAATTCCTAAAGCTTTTTAAAGTTCTACTTCTGAATGATGATAAGCCAATGCACATTTTCTTCGTAGTGTCCAAAAGTCTAGTACCCGAAGAAACTGGATCCAAAACGACCGTGCCAAAATGCCTGTGCCTACAATGGTGAACTGAAAAGTTCGTAGGCTGACTATGAAGGAGTGATGCTAGAACTGTGAAAGTTTGCATGCATTAATTTAAACTCTTATTAATATCTGCATTCTTCCTTTCCAGGTACGAGGGTGGGCTGAAAAGTTCATAGGCTGACTATGAAAGAGTGGTGCTAGAACTGTGAAAGTTTGCATGCATTAATTTCAACTCTTATTAATAACTGCATTGTTTCTTTCCAGGTACGAGGGGGTGATAAAAGGTTTATAGGCTGATTATGAAGGAGGGATGCTAATTCTTGCGTTCAAAATTTTTGACTTTCTATAATTCTTTTATCGAATTTCTTCACCTTACCAATTTTCTTGAGATGGTCCAATATTGTTTAAATATTGATACCCATTATACGGGACATTTCTCGGACACTTTGACATAGGTTTTCTTCCACTCCTGTTTACAATGTTGATTGTCAATAGCAGATGGACGTCCTTTTATCACCTTGATCTTCAAGACCCGTATCTCCACTGCGGAACTTCAGAAACCAGTGCTGTACTAACCGACCACAAGGGGATCTTACATCGTATGCCCTGTTAATGTTGGCAACAGTTTGAGAAGATTTATGACCAAATTTGATTTCATACAAAAACAAATAAGCGCATTTTTTCCATGTTCAAGATGAAGGCTATATAATGTTTTAACTTAAATTCTAAAAATAGACCGATAGAAAATTAACAGAGGACGCTTTAATCATTAGGAATGGTTAATATATTTTTACGCAACTATTATAATAATATATTAGAACACAAAATGTTTATTCTAAAATCGGACATTATTTCCCAAACAATCTATTTCACACTGTTCATATGTATCTATCTATCTATCTATCAATCTATCTATCCCAATCTGTTCATTATCTATCTATCTATCTATCTATCTATCCCAATCTGTTCATTATATATCTATCTATTTATCAGACTATCTATCTATACTAGTCTGTTCCCTATCTATCTGTCTATCTATCTATCTCTATCTCTCTTTCTCTCTCTCTCTTTCTCTCTCTCTCTCTCTCTCTCTCTCTATATATATATATATATATATATATATATATATATATATATAGAGAGAGAGAGAGAGAGAGAAATAGATAGATAGATATAAGACCATAGGGAAACTGTAATAGTAGCCGACGCGTTTCGTCCAATGTGGACTTTTTCAAGGCAAAAAACGAAATTAATTTATTTAAACAAAGTAACTAATAATAACAAAACAAAATGTCCTTAGCAACTGGAAGAATTTAGAGAACGCTATTTTCATACTGATAACTGAAAATTACTTCAATTACTGTCACGTGTGGAGATATTGTTTTTATTGTTGCTTTGACGGATTCAACTATTTTCTTTTGATTTCTTGATACTGTTGTGTACGTTTGCTTGGGAGAGTAGTAATTCTGTTAAGAAAGGTGAAATAGGTTAACTCTGAGAAATTTTTCATATATATATATATATATATATATATAATGGACTCTCCCGTCGGTTTCGACGTATGAGGATCTGACAGCTTAGTTGATTCAGTTATGAAATTGTGTGCGATAATCTTAAGTGGCATTTAAGACCAGCTAGTGATTTACAAAGGAGGCCACATATGGAGCAAGAGTGAGAATTGTGAAATGAGATCACTGTTAGATTGGCTGACCTTTTAGTTCTTGCTCTCACTTCTTGAAGTTGATTCAGACAAGTAGATTGAAAACTACTGAGTCCACTAAAACACGTTGATCCTCATTCTACCCGCTCCAAGGCTAAGCGCTCAAGGGTGTTATGTGATATATTGACAGCTGACATGGATAAGAACGAATCAAGGTAAACCGTCAGAAAATTCCCACAAGTGATTTGATTACAGCTTTCAGGAATCTAACCAGAGCATCAATGTCGAAATTTACTACCAGTAACTGGATGAAATGCACATTCAGTTATATAATCTTCTGTCGGATGCAATTTCGGTTTTGGAAAGTGTTTAGGCCCATCGCCATAATCAAACCAATATATCTGATCGTTCACGATTGTCATAAAGGGCCCATTTCTTGTCACAAGTCACTATTTGATCAGGAAATGGAATTCATGGGATGTCTTCACCTTGTCAATATTCTTGAGATAGTCCAGTATTGTTGAAATGCTGGCATCTATTATCTGACATTTTTCTCTGACACTTTGACACAGGTTTTGTTCGACTAATGTTTTCAGATGTTGACTGTCGATTGCAGATCATCTACCACCTTGATCTTCAAGACTCGTATCCCCACTGTGGAACTTCAGAAACCAACGCCGATCACAATTGGATCTTTCACCCCGTGCTCTGTTAATTTTTGAGAAGCGTTATGTCCAAGCCTGAACTCATGCAAAAAAAGTAAACGCATCTCTTCTTTTTTTTTAATGTTTAAGATGAGGGTGTATAATGTTTTAAGTTAAATTCTGAAGGAAGTTGGTATAAGAATAACATGACACTTTAATCATTACGAATGGGTGATATAATTTTGTGCAACTATTATGAGAATATATTAGAACACAATTGAAAGGTTTATTCTAAAATCGGACATTACTTTCCGAACGACCTAATACGATTTCCCAGTATATACACAGGGTGTGTCACGTATTTGAGAACAACCTTCTGAAGGAGATTGACATGAAAATTAACAAAGAGGGCACTTTAGTCATTAGGAATAAGTAATATATTTTTGTGCAATTATTATCAGAATAGATTAGAACACAATTAAAAGGTTTATTCTAAAATCGGACATTATTTTCCGAATAACCTAATACGATTTTCCGGTATATACACAGGGTGCATCACGTATTTGAGAACAACATTCTGAAAGAGATCGACATAAAATTAACAAAGACGGCTCTTTAATCATTAGGAACCACTAATAGATTTTTGTGCACTTATTATAAGAATATATTAGAACACAAAAGGTTTATTCTAAAATCGGACATTATTTTTGAAGAACCTATTTCATTCTGTTCATATATATCTATCTATACCTCTCTATTAATATATATCTATCTATGCATCTCCATTAATATCAATCAGTCAATCTATCTATCTATCTATCTATCTATCTATCTATCTATCTATCTCAGTCTATTCATATCTATCTATCTCAGTCTTTTATCTATTATCTATTTATCTATCTATCTTTCTATCTATATTTCTCTCTCTCTCTCTCTCTCCCTCTATCTATCTATCTATCTATCTATCTATCTATCTACCTATCTATCTATCTATCTATCTATCTACCTATCTATCTATCTATCTAAATCTGTCCGTACTTCATGAATATTCCTCTTTTTCATTTTCTTTTCTGTCACGCTGTTTTAAAAGATTTTTATCTTTAAGCATCTTCAGTGTTAAATGTTGATCTGAAACAGTAAAATTAACCACCAATTAGTTATGTTTGTTATTTCTCAATCAATATTTTACTAATTTCATCGTTAAAATAAGGATCAGGAAAAAAATGACCAGTAACAAGTTCTATTCGTCTGTCGTATGTCATTCCATCGTTAACTACTTTCAATGTTCCCACCATCGTGACATGGCTTCCCCGTGTCTTTTCTATAAATATTTCCATGGCAACTGTTCTTATGAGTTTTCACCCTTGGTGCCTCGACTGCATAAATTTAAACGTGCTACTAGATTGGCAATTAGGTCTCACCGTCTTACTGTTGAACTAGCTAGATTTATATCCATATGTTCTGATCTAATAGTTTATTTTCTCGCACTTCTCGCTTGTGGAAATTTCTTCCAAACAACCGATTTCATTCTGTTCCTATCTATCTATCTATCGTTGTTTGTTCACATCTATCTATCTATCTATCTATCTATCTATCTATCTATCTATCTATCTATCTATCTATCTATCTCACTGTATCTATCTATCTATCTATCTATGTTCGTATTTCATAACTATTACTCATTTTCTTAACCAATCGCCCTGTTGTTTTTAATTTTATCTTTCACCAACTTCAATGTTAAATGTTGACCAGCAACAGCAAAATTAACCGCTAACAGGTTATGTTAATTGTTTTCCAGTCAACATTTAACTAGTTTAAATTTTGAAAAGAAATGACCAATAAGAAGTTATATTTGTCTGTCGTATATCATTCCATCTTTAACTACTTTCAATGTTCCCACCATTGTGACATGGCTTCCCAGTGTCTTTTCTATAAATATTTACATGGCAACTGTTCTAATGGGCTTCCCTCCTTGGTACCTCGACTGGATGAATTTAAGCGCACTACTAGATTGGCAATTACGTCTCATTTACTGTTGAAATAGCTAAACGTAATCATAAGTTATTTTCTACTAGTTTCTTTTCTTGTTCTAGCTTGTAGAATTCGCTTCTAGTGACTTGTTTCACTGCCACCAATGATCTTGAAAAGTTTAAATGCAAAGTCAATCGCCATCACGTTGTTCTTTCTCCTCACTAAAGTCTTCTCATTCTCTTTCACAAGCAGTAACCCCTGGCGTCTTAGTGGCATTATCGCCTTACTTGGGGTGATGGTATTTAAAAAATGTGCAACAGAAGTTACAATAAATACATTTTTATATAAAAATGAGCCAACAATACATTTTTATAGCAAAATGACCAACAATATATTTTATAGCAAAATGACCAACAATACATTTTATAGCAAAATGACCAACAATATATTTTATAGCAAAATGACCAACAATACATTTTATAGCAAAATGACCAACAATATATTTTATAGCAAAATGACCAACAATATATTTTATAGCAAAATGACCAACAATACATTTTATAGCAAAATGACCAACAATATATTTTATAGCAAAATGACCAACAATACATTTTATAGCAAAATGACCAACAATATATTTTATAGCAAAATGACCAACAATATATTTTATAGCAAAATGACCAACAATACATTTTATAGCAAAATGACCAACAATATATTTTATAGCAAAATGACCAACAATACATTTTATACTTAAATGACCAACAACACATTTTATCTGTAGTTGAAGACATACAATTGCTTTCAAAATACATT
This sequence comes from Acanthosepion esculentum, assembly GCA_964036315.1. Classification (NCBI taxonomy): domain Eukaryota; kingdom Metazoa; phylum Mollusca; class Cephalopoda; order Sepiida; family Sepiidae; genus Acanthosepion; species Acanthosepion esculentum. Next base: position 71,587,298 of record OZ038511.1, on the reverse strand, counting down.
TAACTGAAACCATAAAATTGTGTTCAGATTATTTAGATTTCGGTATTAAATGACCCATAGAGATGTTGATATGCCGCTAAATAAAACCAACCAACTAAGCCTTAAAACTTCCTTGTTGCTCCATCTCTTGGAAAAGGATGACGCCATCTTCTTTCATCCGTTGGTTTAATAGTAGGGTAAACTAAGCTCTTTAGTTTTTATAGAAAGAGACACGACTCTGAATTCGTAAACCAGCCTGGAGAGAGACGGTCTCTCTCGGGTTATCCTAAGTAAGACATGCCCAATGCAGCCAGACTCGCCTACATCCAAAAGTCCCCATTTGCCCCTCCTTTGGGTTATGGAGACTTTTGCGTGTGATCATACGAAGGGATGACAGGAGACGAAGACATGCCCTTCCAAAGTGTACTAGTAAAAAAAAATCAATACAACAAAAAATGAATAGACTATCCCTGAATTTGAACTCGTGTCCTCCATTTCCACTTTTCGTGCCGTTATCAGCTAAACCACACATCTCTCGATTCTGATGCACTTGGCCTTTCCACAACTGGTAGAAAATTCTACTTTCCACCAAAGTAAGAGTCCCACCACCACGTATACCCTTCATCGTCACCATTAAGGGAAAATTATTTGGGGTCGGGGTTGGTTTAATGTTTCATGTTTCATGTCTTCAAAGATTTTCAAGTAACGGTGTTGTTTTGAAAGGAAAATCTGTGACTGTAAAGAAGGAAGAGGCTTGCTAAGTTTCCTACGTCGCGAGATAAGGGTAGGTTTTACACCTACCAAGTCCTTTTACCCGTGTTGAGGGAGTGTAGAGGACAGAGCAACGAAGGGATAATTGAAAAAGAAGATATGCAGGAAAGGAAATCAAATATAAGAGATAAAGAAAGCATGAAAAGAGTTCAACAAAAGATCTTATGCAAAAGTACCCTATACCATCTTTAGCAAGAATATTTTACAATGATGCTCACCCTGTACAAGGCCCAAGTGCCACGCAAAGTAGAGGGTTACATAGTAAAAGTCACGGTTTATGCAGATATGTGGGGAAAATAACGGTTAACGCTAGACTTAGACAGCTTAACATTGAAGTGATCGGGAAAGCATCCTCTTGGGAGTCGGTTTCACAAATACTTTGTGAAATCTTAGAAATATCTTTGAAGTTCACTCAGTTCTCAATTGCTTATTTCTGCACACATTTTATCTTACGGATAGTTTACAAAGTAAATAAGTAATTTCCGTTTGGGGGATTTATTTATTTTTATGGCTTATCAACCCTTCGCCCCAGTCCCTGAGGTTTGAAGACGGGCTATTTAAGGCCGAAACATATTTCGAATTGTATGTGGCTGTTTACAGTACAATGTGATCCTAATAGTAATGGAAATATTAACCGTTTCCCTACAAGGAAATATTTCTCATTTATTGACCCAACACCAGTTTTCGTCTGAAATTAATAAAATCTTTCTCTTTAAACACTTTTCAGGAAAACAAGTCTCTCAAATCCAGCAGCTGTTCCCGCTCTTTTCAGTATTGGTGAAGGGACCTTCTTAACATTCTATTTGAAGTGGTGTGGAATTTTAAAAATTAACTCCGAGTTACATGAGCTAACCGTTTTATTTGTTGCTACAATTGGCAGTCCTCAATTGATGTCGTTTCTGCTATTTGGTACAATTCTTTGTTTGTGATTCTGTAGCGCCAGTCCCCGAGGTTTGTAGAAGGGTTGCTGTTGAAAGTCCTCCAGTGATGCAGTTTTTGTTATTTGCTACAGTTCATTGTTTGTGATTCGGTAGCACCAGTCCCCGATGTTTGAAGAAGGGCTGCTTTAGAAAGTCCTCAAGTGATGCCGTTTTTGTTATTTGCTACAGTTTTTTGCTTGTGATTCTGTAGCGCCATTCCCCGAGGTTTGAAGAAGGGCTGCTTTTGAAAGTCCTCAAGTGATGTGGTTTCTGTTATTTGTTATTTTTTGTTTATGATTCTCTCGCTCAAAGGCTTTTTAACCATTAATCTTAGAAAGCGGTTGTATACATCTGACAGTTTAGATATTTCTGAACAGATTTGATGCCATTCTTGACATCCATATGAAAGTTTCGATCTGACGAGTGTATTTAAGAATATCACTCGAGTTTTGAGATTGATGTTTTGATTTTGTAGCAAGTTGTGTTGTTGGGTGCACAGCCTATTCTGTTCGAGTTCTTTTTCTCTTATATTTGTTATAGATGTGTGGCCACTGTGGCGGTAAGGTCGAAGGACCAGACTGAACGCGACCAATCCACGATGACCCCAACGGCGGAATAGGCAAAGATCTACACGATCTCAAAGGCCAAACCGGCGGAAGAGGGCAGCGCCAGTCAGACTGACATAATAAAGGCTGACCTTGACAAATCAAGATTTGCCAGATCTCGCCTGTCTGTATTGAGGCGCTTCTGGCAAAAGTGTGTGGGCTTCTCCGTCGCGCAAACTTGTCCACCAAAAGCAAATTCACGCCAACGGCCTCGTCGAACTCTCTTTGATTCAACTACCTGTACTTGTACCTAGCCTAATTTGAGTGTGCCAAAATTATCTTCATTCTTATTACCTGTTTTTCCTGTCTTAATTATGAGTCTGATCGTTTCGATATAGTCAAACTGGAAACTGATCTCTAAAATGGCGTACAATCTGTTGTTAACTGGGGCAAGCAATCTCTTGGGAGTCGGTTCCGCAAGGCAGTGGTTCATCGGAAGAGGCTGCTTGAGTGGAACTTACCAGGGGTATACGAAGGGAATGAGGATGGGCGTGGCATGACAGTTCTTAGCCTTAAGGGTGGAACTGAGGAGTATCTTTCATCTGAAAACTTAGCATGGAAATAGAGATAGAGAAGTTAGAGACTTGCGACATTTCGTTTGTGGGAAAGGGATTGCAGAATAGAATGCAGACACGCTTTGGGAATCTATTGAGAGTGGAAAGCGAAGACTGGGTAGCGCCCGCCCATATATGGCACCATTACTTCATTGTCGGCCTCATATGTCTCTTGTAAAGGTAGAGGATAGCAGAAGTCAGGTACTTGATGGAGCAGTTTAGGGAACCAGGGCTGTGCAGTAGTAACACAAAATATTCGACATTGACTACAACTCCTCTATTTTTGGCACCTCGCACTCCGACTCCTCTTTATGTAATTAAGTGATTATAGCCTACAAATCTCCTAAAGCCTATGCATATACTCCTAACTTGAGTAGGCCTATATCATTATAACAAGTTCATATCAAAGAATAATGATATTGTGGCTTTTATATCATAACTATTCATTCTTCAATATTTTCTAACAGAATTAGAGACAAAATCTTTGAAAGGATATAGAAGAAATAACAATAAAAATGCTATAATGTAAAACTTTTTACAAACACACACACACACACACACATATATATATATATATATATATATATATATATATATATATATATATATATATATATATATGTCTTTGCAAATAAGAAATACGTACAGAACAAAAATAAAACTATAAAACTACTTTATAACAGAAATTGAAATATAATTTTTAACAGGATGTAAAAGACATAATAAAAATAAAAATTCTATAACGTAAGATTTTTTTTACATATGTAGTTTTGCAAATACAAAATAACCACAAAAATAAAATTACTTTAAAAATGAAGTTGTGATGAATTTCTTTAAATATACAGTTGAAGAAATAACAGTAAAATAAAAATTCTATAATGTAAGACTTTTTACATAAAGTGTAAATTCAACTGGAGTCGAAGTCGGTATAGTTTTACCAACTTTGACTCTGACTCCGGTGACGCCTTAATTGACTCCGACTCCGACTCCGACTCCACAACTCCGACTCCACAGCCCTGCAGCAAACCGACCATTTTCCCAGCATCTTTAGCGATAGATTGTATTTAAGATTTCCGCGAGGTCGAGGTTGAGTTTGAATCCCAATAGAAGCTCAAGGCACGGGGCCTATCTGCCAGGACATACGCTCATTACGACTGATGTGTGTTTTTGTATCTGCGTTGTTCCATGCTAATTCAACAGAATAGAGAAATATATATAATAGTTTGGTGTGCGCAATCATATCTATGAAACTCTGAGCCGGAGTTATTAAATATTTCATGTGCTATGAATTCTCTATTTCTTAACATTGAGTATTTTATTTACAAAATCTGCTCATCCTAAAGTCGTCATGATCAAGTAATTTACTGGTCGACGTCAGAGAGTTTCAAATGTAAAAACATACTCTGGCTGAGCATAATTTATTTTATATTTTTCTTGTGTGTATTGGTGTGCGTACTTTTTAGGTTACAATTGTTTTATGGTACATTTAATGAGAGGAAGAAGTTACTTCGTATTATTACACGCCATTATTACAAAGAGAAGTTAGACACGTGTTGCCCGTACCAAGGTTCGTGATGAAGAGATTAAATATAACGTCCTTAGACGGAATGTCTGCATATCTGTCAGGAATAGAGTATTTTATTATTTTTAGTTTTTATTTTATTTATTTTATACAACGTTTTTATTTTATTTATAATGTTCATTATTATTATTATTTTATATTTTATTTTTATTTCTTTATAATAATAATAATAATAATAATAATAATAATAATAATAATAATAATAATAATATTCTTACACCCGGACAGTGCTAGAAGGTAATTTTTAAAACTAACGAAAGCATAGGCCAGTAGATGTCATTCACAGTGTTTAAAAAAAAAAACAGGGCTTCCATTCAAGCATGTATATTCATTAAAATAACGTTTACAATAAATTTACATATACAGTGTAACCCGGATATAAGAGAGTTGTTGGGACCGGAGAATAAATCTCTTATATCCGGGCTTCTCTTATATCCGGGTTTGGTATATTATATATACATTAACACAGGCTCTAATTTGGGACCAGAGAAAATCTCACGTATATCCGTGTTTCTCTTATATCCGGGTTTCTCTTATCCCCGGGTCTCTTATATCCGGGTTACACTGTATATATATATATATATACCAAGAGATAGAATTTCATGTCAGAATTGTCGAACACGCATGTGCTTTTTTTATTGTAAATAAGAATAATGGTGAGAAGCAAAATGGTTATGAAATGATTTCATAACCACTTTGGTTCTCATCAGTCGAGGTGCAACTAAATGCACTAAAACGAAGTTACATCTTTTTAGTGAATAAATTGTTTTTGTCTATAAGAATATATATATATATATATATATATATATATATATATATATAGATAGATAGATAGATAGATAGATAGATAGATAGATAGATAATATTAGTGGTCAATATATATATATATATATATATATATATATATAAAATATATTTTTGAATTTGTAGGTCTGATGAATTGCATCGTGATTACGATTCCAATGCAATAAATTATAATCATGGAATATTAGTGTTTGAGCCTTTTTTATTATATATATATATAGCATAATGAGAAGCGCCACGTATACTTTCTTGATATGTATATAATATATGGATAAAATAACTGAAAAAAAATTAGGTGTTTTTTGCGAAAGTATTTATTCATATGTTTTTATAAAGAAAAACTTTCGCAAAAAAACACCCAATTTTTTTCAGTTATTTTATCCATATATATATATATATATATATATATATGTATGTATATAGCTTTAAGGTGTGCTATATTTATGAGATAAAGTGCCCAATATCAGAGATAGTGCGTATGTAAATATAAATATAAAAGTGAACATTAAAGTCAAAACTCAGAGGCGACAGACTGTTTCATGCTGACCTGACGATTGCGTCCAGCATGAAACAGCCTGTCGCCTCTGAGTGTTGACTCCAATGTTCACTTTTATATTCATATATATATATTATATATATACACACACTCTTCAAGAGACTTCAATATGAAATAGAATTTATTTTCAGAAACTTTAATTTTTTTGAAAGATGTTAATATATAACGTATTTTTTTAAATTGTTCTTTCAAATATAATATGCACACACGCACAAACACACGCAAATACCATATGTGTGTGTGTGTGTATGTATGTATATATATATATATATATATATATATATATATATATATATATATATATATATATATATATACAGAGAGAGAGAGAGAAAGAGAGAGAAAGTGCGATAGGTAAATTGTCGCAATATAATATTTTAATTTTCGCACATGCGTGTTGATTGTTTCTATTTTCTTAACTCCTCAGTATAGTAGGGTCAGTTGGGCACCATCTGTGAGAAAAAAAGCAACATGACGCAATTCACAAAGAACTACCGAATTTGTATGTGAGGGCCTCAGACTGAACACAAAGGCGTACATCTATTGCCTAGAGGGTGTAGTGCTGCCCTGGGTCGCGGGTGGCTGCTGGAATACACTATGTCTAGTAACAGGACTCTGCCCCATACCACACAGCCAAGAGAACCCAGTCATGGTTGTCAGATAATTTCTACTACCACATCACTCCTTACATCTGGCCACCTGACTCCCCAAACTGCGATTATGTATGAGGCGCAGTTAAGTGAGAGACCAACAAAATTCCTTGTAACACCAAAGATGAACGGAACACAATGATTATGGCAGCATTCACCAACTTAAACAAGTAGACCGCCCAGAAGAGATGCAGAAGATTCCGAAGGCCGTAATTGAAGCCAACGGCGATTTCATTGAATAAATTTGCTCTTTAGTATTTCAAGACATTTTGTGTAATTTTTGTGCAATTTTGGTAAATATATTTGTTAAAATGAGATGTCATTTGTTATTTTCATTTTTGCATCATTCAGACGATAATTTATCTATCGCACCCCGTATATCTGTAAATATGAGATGTCAGTCAGTGGTATTTTCATTTTTTTCTGCGTCATTTAGACGACAATTTTTCCATCGCGCCCTGTAAATCGGTTAAAATGAGTTGTCAGTGTTATTTTTACTTTTTGTGTCATTTAGACGACAATTTATCCATCGTACCCTGTAAATGTGTTAAAATGAGATGTCAGCGTTATTTTCATTTTTTTTTTGTGCATCATTTAGACGACAATTTATCCATCGCACCCTGCATATGTTAAAATGAGATGTCAGTGTTATGTTCTCTTTTTTTGCGTCACTTAGACGACAGTTTATCCATCGCAGTCTGTATCTACAAACCATAGTCGACGTATAAATGATGCCTATGCAATTTTTTATTGGTGCATTAACACTCATTGTTTCTTTCCTTAACACCACAAAGGTTTTGTTTTTTTTTTCATCTTTCCCATGTGAACTTTGACCTGAAGTTTTTAGGAGTTGAACTAAATTGACATTGTCGTGATGGCTTACTCCTGTAATTAATATTTCAAGATATTTTTGTGGAATTTTGGTAAATATATCTGTTAAAATGATATGCCAGTGCTATTTTCATTTTTATGTAATTTAGACGACAATTTATCCATTGCGCCTTGTATAAGAATTAGAATCGAATATAGACTAAATTTAGATCGGAATCCGACAGAATGACACGACAAGGAACAGATAGGAAACGTTTCATTATCGCTTCATCAGAGAATGAAAGAAGAGAGAAAAAAAGAACATTCTTGTATTTGTAATTTTTGTATTCTTTTTTTTTCATTGGTTAAGCAGGCTTCATGTGTATCTGTCTTGTCAAGCAGCGTTCGTGTGTATAATTTATATGTGTATCATAACTCTAGTTTGTCTATGCGGGTTAATAAAGTATATTCACTTATGTGTGTTTGTGCGTGTGTGTGCGTGTGTGTGTGTGTGTGTGTGTGCGTGCGTGCGTGTGCGTGCGTGTGCGCACGCGCGTCTTGTCAACATTTTTATCCATGTTTGGAGTTGGCTGCCTGTTGACGTTGGAGAACAATCGAACGTGGATAAAAATGCCTGCAAGACCTGCGAGCACACACACACACACACACACACACACGCACACACGCACACACGCACACACACAACACACGTTATAATCCCGCATAGACAATCTAAACTTATGATACACATACACATATGATAAATTACATACTTATGAATTATTACCTACCATGGCAGAACAGGGATTAGGAGGGATACTAAAAGCTTACAAAGGACAGGAAGTTGTGGAGAGCCATGATCAACCTACTTAATGAGATTGTGTAAACGGATGGCAGAACAGTAATTGGGAAGGATGGTAAAAGGGCGAACCTTATTAAGAGCTACAGAGGACAGGAAGTTGTGGAGAGTCATGTTCAGCCTCCTAATCGAGTTTGTGCAAATGAATGGCAGAACAGGGATTGGGATCGATGGTGAAAAGACGAACCTTACGGAGAGCTACAAAGGATAGGAAATTGCGGAGAGCCATGATTGCCCCTTCATGTTTGGCATACTTTATTTTTGGTAACAGTGTTTTGACTCTAATTTTTTGATAAAGGTAAAAGATGGTTTACCATCCTGGTACCTCCATCTAACCCCCTATTATCTCCACTTACACAACTCGTTCCAAGGTGACTTCGGCTTTGCTTGGACCCTTCACCCCCACTTCTCTTCCTACCTCAACCATAAGCCATCGCATTTGGCCGCTGAATTCGAGATATATTTCAGAGTCGGTCGCAATTTTGTTTTACGGTATATCAACCCCAATGGGTTATTTAATATCGACAAGGTTTCTGTTGCTGGTAATATATTTTTTATTTTCAAAAATGTATTGCTATTAAGTTTTTTACTTCAAAGATGTATTACTGGTAATTTTTTTCTTCAAAAATCTATTGCTGGTAATAATCTTTTACAAAAATGTATTGCTGGTATTAAAACCTATTTTTACACTTTCATATTCATGTTTTGACTCCTTTTTGTTGATTAACTATTTGCCCATAGCTGGGACCCTAACAAGAGCTACCACCGCAGGTCAGGGTGGACCTGGGAATATCAGCAATTAAGAGGTGGTTCCACACTCTTCAAAACCTCCCGAACAGAGTCCTTGCTACCGGATGTAGTTTATCGTTTTACCCAGGACAGCTCAAATTGTGGACTTCCCTACTCATTTCCCAAGCCAAAGTGAGCAACAGCTTCGCAATACTGCCTTCTAGGAAACTGTGATAGCTACTGAAATCTTCTTCCAAGCATCCATTAAACAGGAACCCCCTATCCATAAGACCTCTTTCCGTTACTAGCATTCTGATTGGGACTCAATCTGGGATTTCTTTTTTCGTGACGCTCTTTGGACTGACATCTTTAGCCTCCAAATTAAAACTTGCGCCACTGAGGTTTCTTCATTGGTGAAAGCCGGTATGGACGCTTTCACCCCCTTCTCGCAAATACCAGGTGAAAGTGCAATTCTCTCTATGGTTCACGCCAGCATGCTCGGCCGCTATAGAACACAAGAACCACTATTTCCGGCTATGCCGGCGTGACAGCTCGTCATAACAGGGGTCTATTTGCTACTACCCGTAACAAATGTAAGGAAGTCCTCGAAAGAGCTAAGTCCCCGTTTGATAAAAGAATGAGACGCTACATAGCCTCTAAAATTTTGGCTCTCGTGATTACTGACGTCTCTGTGACAGGGTACTATACAAATGCAAGGTCTCTGTTCCTCCCCGACTCTTCAATCGATTTCAGGTGTTATCACACTCTGCTGATGAATCTGAATGCTTTGCCCGTAAATTCTCCTCAAACTCTTGACTCTTCTGGAGTATCCCTGCCTAACTTCCCACTTACAACTGAGTCTCTGGTGAGTGATATACATATAACCCCTTCCAAGGTGTCTGTTATCAGCTCCAACTTTGATCCACACAAAACATGTGGGCACGATGGTATCCCTGTAATAGTCATTAAGAGGTGTGCTCCCGAAATGGCTCCTGTTCTCTCTAAACTGTATAATAAATGCCTCGTTGCCTCCTGCTTCCTCGCCCGATGGAAGTCATCCTCTGTTCCGGTCTCTAAGAATTCTGGTAAACCATCCAACTATCGGCCTTTTACCTCTTTTTGTGTTATGGTAATTTACCCACGCGCGCATGGACTCTACCAGCTATAAATAGGAGCAGGTACTGCCGTTTAGAGGGAATTTTCCATCAGTGAGCTCTGGCAGTCGGACCGAACATTCTTGCTGTAACACTCTCATTTGTATATGTTTGTATTACTGTTTCTGTTAATATATTCGTTTAATTCAATTCCTCTCTTTGTGTCCTTATTTCTGGCCCTAACAAGGCCACAACATTTTGGGAAGCTCCTAGAGTCCTTAATCAATGCTGAATTGGTTTATCATGTGTCATCGCAGGTCTTTTCTCAGACAAGCAATACGGCTTGCGTTTTTCCAGGTCAACTGCTGATGTGCTAACGATAATTGTGGAAAGGGTATATCATGATCCAGATAAAAGGTCTTCAACAGAGTCTGGCATTCAGGTCGTCTCCATAAGCTGAAAAGTTACGGTATCTCCGGGCACATTTTTGAGATGATCTTTCCTACTAATGCCAGTGTCCCCCTCCTTGGTCCTCCGCTGTTTTTTAATCTTCATTAACGATCTTCCCGATGACATCAGCTCTCAACATGGCGTCTACGATGCCGACACTACCATTTACTCCTGTCACTATAGTAGGGCTGATCAGTCCGACAAGGTCAAAATGGTAGTTGGTGCCTAGAACGACCTCAAGACTGTCATTAACTGGGGCAAAAGATGGCTTGTCAATTTCAACGCCTCCAAAACATTTCTCCATTAATCATCTGAGAGAACCCTTTTTGCCTTCCATCATCATGGCTGATGCTAACCTCCAGGAAAATGACTCATTGCACCTTCTCAGGCTAACATTCTCAACTGGCATGAAGTGGAAAGACTATATTGAATCCATTGCTAGATCAGCTGCTAAGAAAGTCGGTTCACTGTGTCGGGCGAGACAATTTTTCTCTCTGGAATCTATTTCGTCCGTACTTACAATATTGCTGCCATATTTGGCTCAGTGCCCCTGCTGTTTACCTGGAGCTCCGTGATAAGATCCAAAGAAGAATCTGCAATATTGTTGGTCTTGATCTGGCGGCTCGGCTTCAGTCACTTTTGCCTTCCTTTTATAAATACTTTCAAGGTAATTGTTCAGATACTAGACTGGCGGCGAGATTTCATCAATTTACTTTTATCCGTCCTGGGTATGACGATAAACTATATTCGTGTTCTGGGTAAGACAATAAACTACATCCAACTGCAAGGCATCTCATTAGGTTTTGAGGGGCTTGGGACCACCTCTTAATTGCTGGTGTTCCCAGGTCCACTCTGACCCGGAGTGGTAGCACCTGTTAGGGTCCCAGGTATGGTCAAATAGTTGGCCCCCAAACTGGGATCAAAGCACTATGAAAGTGTAAAAATAGGTTTTAATACCAGCAATACATTTTTGTAAAAGAATATTACCAGCTGTTCTATACCGTACCTATGAACACTAATGGGTATGTCCCAATCCTCATAAATACGTTGGACACTATTGTAAGGGTGGGGAGTAATATACTTTCTAATTATGCTACCACTAACAGTGGTTTACCTACTTCACGCCGCTGGCGAGTATTGTATTTTGTTGATGTTATAAAGATACCATTTCATTTCCAACCTCCGTTTTGGTTATTCCTCATTCAGTAACCTTTTCTAGGTTAAAACACCAGGAATACATTTTTGAAGAAAATTTATTAGCAGCAATACAGTTTGGGAAAAAAAATTTTGCCAGCAATACATTTTTGAAAAAAAAATAATATTACAGCAATACATTTTTGGAAAAAATATTACCACCTATAAAAATCTTGTCGGCATTAAATAACCCATTGAGGTGTTGATATGCCGTAAAACCAACCAAACCAAACCAAACCAAAACAAAACCTTCTTTTATTCCTACTTAATAGTTCCCGGTGAAAGGTGATGTCATTCTCTCATTTAAGCTATACCCTCTTACCCCTTGCAGTCACTCTTGACTCACTTTCAATCTATTCTAATTTAGAATGAATTGTTGTAATTGAGGTCGAGAAAAATATGGATGTTCTTTGTGTCGGATAGTAAAAAATATTTGTTTATTGTTCTGTTTCAGTCCTTTTTGTTTATCTTCGACCAATTAATCCCCCTGTTTCTTAATCCCTAAGATTAAAACTTGAACCTTTCTATTTAAATAATCCAATCTTATTGACTACGGTAAATATATTCTAAGCTTGTCCTAGTTTGACACAAGGCCACAATTATCTGGCACAAGGTGGGAATTAAATAAACTGCATAGCAATAATGTCCTGGTCCACTTGTTTGCTTAATATTGTCCCGCAACGTACCCCAATTTATTGATTGTCTTCTTTGCAATGATTAGAATATGCCAACTGCATCTTCTGCAGGGAAATAAGATCTCCACCCCCGCAAAAAGGCCAACCTCCCAGGTGATTACTTGCAGACTCAGTTATAAGCCCGAACAATGCCTACCTTTTTATCGTCTTGCGGATGACGATAAACTCCATCCGCGTCCTGGGTAAGGCGATAAACTACATCCGACAGCAAGGCCTCTGATCAGGAGGTTTTGAGGAGCGTGGAAGTACTTCTTAATTGCTGGTGTTCCTAGGTCTACCCGGACCCGGGATGGTAGCCTCTTTCAGATTCCCAGCTATGGGTAAATAGTTAACCCCCAAACTGGGGTCAAAACACTATGAAAGTGTAAAAATAGGTTTTAATACCAGAAATACTTTGTAAAGATTATTCGCAGAAACAATTTTTTTAAGAAAAATTATTACCAGCACTACATTATTACCAGCAATACATTTTTGAAAAAAATATTACCAGCTATACATTTTTTTAAATATTACCAGCTATACATTTTTTTAAATATTACCAGCTATACATTTTTTAAATATTACCAGCTATACATTTTTTTAAATATTACCAGCAATACATTTTTTTAAATATTACCAGCTATACATTTTTTAAATATTACCAGCTATACATTTTTTTAAATATTACCAGCTATACATTTTTTAAATATTACCAGCTATACATTTTTTAAAAATATTACCAGCTATACATTTTTTTAAATATTACCAGCTATACATTTTTTAAATATTACCAGCTATACATTTTTTAAATATTACCAGCTATATATTTTTTGAAAATATATTACTAGCAATACATTTTTGAAAAACAATATTACCAGCAATTAAATTCTTGTCGGCATTAAATAACCCATTGAGGTTGATATGTCGTAAAATAAACCAAACCAAACTAAACCTACCCTTTTTATTTTCGTATAAACTAGATCGAGGGCTATCTTTTTTTACTCTCGTTTAACTGGACTGATGTCTACCTTTTTATTTACTCTAGTGTAAAACAGACACACGTCTACTTTTTTGAATCTGGTGTAAACCGGACCGATGTCTCCCTTTTTGAATCTGGGGTAAACGGGACCGATGTCTCCCTTTTTTAATCTGGTGTAATCTAAAGCCTTCTTCAGTTGCACAATCAATATAGATGATACTTTAGACCAATGATTCCCAATGTGGGGCGCATGCCCCACTAATGGGGCATGGTAATATTTTGGTGGAGCATGCGTAGGACGTGCACACTTCGGCTTACTATACCAACAGAATCAGTCAATTATGTGCCATGCATGGTACACGCTTAGGTGACCATGTGTCTTTCGATACATGACTGACGAGGCAGATTTTTCCAGCAGAAGGTTTCCATTACTTTCTGCGGTAGACCAGTTGCCATCCAAGTCTATAAAACCTGGTCTGCCCTACTATTTACCCATAGCAGGAGGGTGAAGAAGAGGATTCATACCTTTCCTAAGGGTATTAGCACGTAAGTGAATGTAATGGATTCGACTAGAATTCGAACTCGGCTCTCCAATTCCTCAATCCGACCCTCTATCCATAAGGGGGCAATTCGAGAATGAGTTATTAACAGTGAATTATTTCTAGTGAGTCTGAGTGAGGTTGTTAATGTTAATGCGTGTTAATACATACGATGCATATACAGTATGCATACATAAAAATATTTTGTGTGTATGTACGTATATGTGTAATTGGCATACAGGGTATTTCCCGTCTCCCCACGCTGATGTGTCATGGCCAACAAAGGAGAGGATGTGATGTGTGTCGATGGAAGATTTCATGTTTTGTCGGCCAATCAGAGCATAAGAAGAAGGCGTGATGCATGTCGCTGAAAAAGCCCATGTTTTATCGGCCAGTCAGAGCATAAGAAGTAGGCTTGATGCATGGCGCTGGAAAAGCCCATGTTTTTTCGGCCAATCAGAGAGTAAGGAGATAGAGTAATGAATGGCGATGGAAGAGCTCATTTTTTGTCGGCCAATCAGAGCGTAAGGAGAGGGCGTGATGAATGTCGCGTGGAAAGCCCATGTTTTGTCAGCCAATCAGCGCGTGTGAGCATTGAGTTTGCTTTCTTCACGTGAATTGTAGTAAAATTTTGAATATGTAAGAATTAAATATTACAGGGCGGGAACACCAGAAATTTAGAAATACCAAAGTGGAGCATGGTCCAAAATCAGTTGGGTACCACTGCTTTAGACTATTTTCTGATGAGCCATTATCATTCCAAGAGTTGGCTAAATTAATCATCACATTCTTTTTCTTTTTTTCTAATTATTTTGTTTTTACCATGATGTTTTAACTAATCCATTCTAAAGCCTAACGTAGGTGTAAAATCCATATAGGGTATATTTTTCTATTCTTTTAATATGTCATTACCCCTCGAAGATGTTTTTCGACTGTTTTGATTCTCCGTGGTGCTTTTCTTATTAGAGTAACGTTTCGATGTATCAGTCTATTCGATGGTCTTCTTCATGTGTACGATCAATATGGTTAGTACCTTCTATTCTTTTGAAATGTATCATTATCATTCCAAGAGTTGTTCAGAATAATGCTCACTTTATTTTTTATTTTTTTATTTTTTTTGCTTTTATTTTTACAACGACGTTTCAATCAATCAATTCTAAAGCCCTTTTCAGGTTTACAATCAATATGAATGATACCTTCAATCTTTTTGTGATGAATCATTTTCTCTTCAGCGATTTCTTCAATCAGTTCCTTCTTTGAGCTTCCTCAGATATCTATAATAATTCAGCCTACTTTTCCAGAAACTTGCCTGAATTTTGAGTGCTGCTTCTCGATGCAAGAATATCTTCAGCACTTGGAAGATTGGTGCAATACACTCTTACTATTCCTGTTCATTCTCCATTTGACCTTGGTAATACCCAAAATGAGTTTAACACATATCCGCTATTTCCTGAGACTAAAGAACAGATGTTTACATTACACCATGTTATGTATGTAATAAAACATTTATATGCAAATATGAGACAGAAAGTATTAAAAACTAAGTTGTCCATGTTGCCAAGAAAGTTATCACACACTGAGAAGAATAAGTAAGGGTAAATGTTGACAAAAGAAAGAAGACGTCTCTTCTATGAATGTTACCGTTTTTCACCAGAGGCAACTCTATGGCGCCGGTATCTCTCGTGATAAGGAAAGAAATGTCTGTCCGCCAATCGGGAAAGGAGTGTGCACGGGTTTGTTCTGTGAATACCTTATAATTAAAGGCAGGTAATTAATACCCAAGTTTTTCAAAATAGAACAGTGGCAATTAATGAGTTATGTGCATTGACAAAGAAGATCGTGTTTATAAATACTTATGTAAAATAAATCCTTTTTTTAATCATTCAGTTGCATATTTATTGATGCACCTAGATATTCACCATTGAATTAAGTGCATTGACAAGGAAGGGGATTATGTTAAAATGGTTATTTATTATGTAAAATAAATGATGTTTTCAATTTTAGTCTGCATATTTATAGATGTACTTAAATATTCCACACTGAATTAAGTGCATTGACAAGAAATTATGTTGAAAAAGGTATGTTATGTAAAATAAATGCTTTTTTTTTCAGCATTAAGTTGCATATTTATTGATGTACCTAGATATTCACCATTGAATTAAGTACATTGACAAGGAAGTGGTTATGTCGATAAATATTTTGAATGTAAAATAAATCCTTTTTGCCAACATTCAGGTGCATATTCTTTACACTGGGGTTCACCTAGTACAAGGCCTGGAAGCCACGCGAAGTAAGAGGGTTAGATTAAGAAGCAGGTTATGCGGACAGGATGAGAAAATAACGGTTAACCCTAAACTTGAACAGATTAAGATTGTAGTGATCGGGGAAACGTCCTCGTAGGAATCGGTTCCACAGAACATTGGTTCACAGGAAGAAACTGTTTCTATAGAACTTACTTCATACTAATGGAATACGGAGGGAACGTGGGTGGTTTGCTACGATGTGAGTGGAATAGCGTATCCTAGCCGTGAAGGTTAGAACTGGCGGAACCAAGTAGAGCAATTCGCCCGAACACTTTTGATGGAAGCAGCGATAGAAGAATGAGATGCTGTGAGAGAGAGAATGGACAGTGGAAAATAATTTGTCACCTACGAGAAGACTAAGATACTTTTGGGTTCTATCGAGACTGAAAAGTGGAAACTGAGCAGCTCCTTGATATATATAACAACAGTACACCGTTGAGAAAATTAGTGAGATTTTGAAAGAAAGAAAGAAAGAAAGAAAGAAAGAAAGAAAGAAAGCGGAGAAAATTCGAGAGATTGTGAAAGAAAGAAAAAGAAAGAAAGAAAAAAGAAGAGGAGGAATGTAGAAAGAAAGAAAAAAAGAAAGAAAGAAAGAAAGCGGAGAAAATTCGAGAGATTGTGAAATAAAGAAATAAAGAAAGGAAGAGGGGGAAATGTAGAAAGAAAGAAAGAAAGAAAGAAAGAAAGAAAGCGGAGAAAATTCGAGAGATTGTGAAAGAAAGAAAAAGAAAGAAAGAAAAAAGAAGAGGGGAATGTAGAAAGAAAGAAAGAAAGAAAGAAAGAAAAGTAGAAAATTTGGGAGATTGTGAAAGAAAGAAACAAAGAAACAAAGAAAGAGGAGAAAAGTAGAGATATTAAAAGAAAGAAAGAAAAAAGAAAGAAAGAAAGAAAGAATATGAATTAAATAAAAAGGAGAGATAACGAGAAAGGCGATAAGGAAAATAATGAAAGAAATGAATGTTTGTGTACTAATTACATATCTATGTTCAATTGAGTAAAACTCCAATAAAATTGCCCAAATTATGCAAAACGAAGAAAGATACATAAAAAATCTATATGCATATAAAATATATATATATGTATATAAAAAAGATTCATCAAACTCTAAATGGGGCCCCATTGAACTTAAAAGACCCACTTCAACCATAGGGGCACAAATACTCAAAATTAAATCTCAAAATAAACAAATCTCCTCAGTTTTTATGTCTTTATGATTAGAGGGTCCTTGGAGGCCCATCTAGACTTGGGACCCCTGGACTGCAGCCCATACTAGCCCATATCTAAATCCGGCATGGGACATGACGCATAAAAGAAAAAAATATTTTCCACCCTACAACCTCTTTCCCACAGACAAAAAGTCACAAGCCTCTCACTGTTCTATTGCTACTTCCATGGACAGTGTTCAGGTGAACTACATTCCTTAGTTCCACCTATTTTAACCTTCACAGATAAGACTCGCACTGCCACGCACAATGTAGCAAACCATCCACATTCCCTTCGTATTACAGCTTCTTCGCATAAAGCGCTACTTTGTGGAATCGACTCCCAAGGGGATGCTTCCCCGATCACTATAATTTTAGTGTTGTAACCTAGAAAGTGTTACTGAATGAGGAATAACCAAAACGGAGGTTGGAAATGAAATGTTAATCTTTATAACATCAACAAAATACAATACTCGCCAGCGGCGTGAAGTAGGTAAACCACTGAAAGTGGTGGACTACTTAGACTGCATATTACCCCCACTTACAATAGTGTCCAACGTATTTATGAGGATTGGGACACACCCATTAGTGTTCATAGGTACGATATATAACACTATCTATCCCAGTTTGTTCATTATCTATCTATCTATCTATCTATCTATCTATCTATCTATCTATCTATCTATCTAACGTTAACCGTTATCTTCCCCACATATCAACGTAAACTGTTCCTCTTACTCTGTAACCCTCTACTACGAACATCATTGCAGACAAAAAGCATCTATTAAGAATAGCTTAGTTTTTGGAAGAAGGCCTGAGGTGTCGGACTTTCGGTGAGGATCGAACTCACTGCTAAATCTAACCATTACACTGGAGATTTAAATTTAAAGCAAGTGGTCAGTATAAATAAAATAATAAATTACAAAAGCTACAAAGGATAAGAAATAGTGGAGAGCCACGACTGCCCACGTCTTGAAGAGATATAAAAGATGAAAACAAAAACATTATGGTTTTTGTACGATGACCGAAGTTAAGCAACGTCGAGCCTGGTCAGTACCTAGATGGGTGATCCCTTGGGAATACCAGGTGCTGTAAGCTTGGATGTGAGGTGGTGTAATGGATAATGACTCGGAATTATTAATTGGAGAGCCGATTAACCGTACAATGACCGAAGTTAAGCAATGTCGAGCCTGGTCAGTACCTAGATGGGTGACCGCTTGGGAATACCAGGTGATGTAAGATTCGATGTGCGGATGGTGTAATGGATAATGACTCGGAATTGTTAATCGGAGAGATGAGTTCGTTATATTCACTTAAGCGCAAATAACCTTGGGGAAAGGGAAACTCTTATCCCCAATCTATGGGTTAATTAGTAAGAGTTGTATCACTAAATCATTATTATTTAATAACAAACACTTACAATTTAGAAATATTTTCTGGCTTTAAATAACCTGAAAAAGGTTGATAAACTGTAGAAAACGAATCAATAAAAAACAGAAGTAGATAGGTCCGGCTGTCACCCGGTTCACACTCCTCCCCGGTCTTTTGAACAGGTGTAGAGGTTTATCCTTTGTTTCCTGTTTAGGGTTAGGTTTCCGGTTCCTTTTAAAGTCTACTTCAACTCTATACTCCTAATACTTGTCCTTACTTACGTTAATGCAACTTCACAGAGTAAACCTCTACTTTGAGTGGCTCTTGAGCCTTGTATTAGGTGAACATTATTAGTCAAAAACAAAAACAAAAAGAACATTTTGACGAATAAATTTATGTTTATATGCAATGGAGAGGCTTTTTTCTTCCTCGGGTGGTGGGCATTTCGCACAAATACATAGATACTTGAGTTGTCGGGTGGCTTAAACTGGGTGGCTGGTCGAAATCACGAGAAGTTGTGTTTATTTAGTGAAATTTGAATGAATCAATGAAGAGCGTCGGGGGAATCTGACCTAATTGCTAATGTGACACGTGATCCACGGTCTGGTCGGGAAACACGCCAGAAGAGGAAGAGGAGAAAAAAATGTTTGAGACCCAACCCAAGTCTTGTAACATGAAGATACAAAGGAGAATTTACGGAGGGTTAGACGAGGACAGACTGATAGATGGGTGTACGGGGAGTGGATAAAGATAGAATGAAGGAGTTGTAAGAAAGAAAGAAAGAAAGAAAGAAAGAAAGAAAGAAAGAAAGAAAGAAAGAAAGAAAGCAGGAGAAAGAAAGATGATGAAAGATAGAAAGCAGGAAAAAGAAAGAAAGAAAGAAAGAGGAGAAAGTTGAGACTGTAAAAGAAAGTAAGAAAATGAAAAAGAAAGAAGAAAGAAAGAGAAAGAAAGTAGAATAGAAGAGGAGAAAAGTAGAGATTGAAAAAACAGAAAGAGGAGGAAAGCAGAAAGAAAGTAAAACAGAAAGGTAAAAAGAAAGAAAGAAAGAAAAAAGAAAAAGAAGAGAAAAATAGATTGTTAAATAAATAAAGAAAGAAAAAATGAATGAATGAATAAAATAAAAAGGAAAGAGAAGAAAGTACAGAGATTTTGAAAGAAAGATATAAAGAAGGAAAATGGAGAGAAGGTGAAAGAAAGAAAGAAAGAAAGAAAGAAAGAAAGAAAGAAAGAAAGAAAAAGGAAAGAAAGTAGAGATTGAAAAGAAAGAAAGAAGAGGAGTAAAGTAGAGAGAATTTAAAAGAAAGACAGAAAGAGAAAAGGAGAGAAGGTGAAAGAAATAAAAAGGAATGATAAAGAGAAAGGCGGCATGAAAAATAATGAGAGAGGAATGTGGACATAAGAATAAAGAAAGAGAAATGGGCTGAAAGAAAGCGAAAGAAAAAAAAGTGGAGGGAAAAAAAGCTTAAGTTTTCATGACTGCTTTTCCACTTTATATATCTTGCCACACAATGACTGTGAGTTCAATCCCAGGTTTGTACATAAACGGGTGAGCATTAACTGAGCAGTAGTAAATAAAAATAAGAATGAGACGATATTCCTAGACATGAACAGTGGAACGAAAACAGTCTACCCACCGCTATATTGGATAAAGGGCTCAGTTCAGAATGCGTCCTAAGTCAACCGGATCGATATACAGTTGATGAAGGCCGGAGGACACAACGACCAAAACGTTGTGGTAACAACAATTAAGATGAGGACAATCGTCCGCATGTAAATAGTTCAGTTCAGAATTCATCATAGGTTACCCGGATCGATATACGCCTGATGAAGGCCGGAGGGTACAACGGCCGAAACGTTGTGATAACAACAACAAAGGTGAGGTCAATGGTCCGCATGTAAATAGTTCAGTTCAGAATTCATCATAGGTTACCCGGATCGATATACACCTGATGATGGCCGGAGGGCACAACGGCCGAAACGTTGTGATAGCAAGAACTAAGATTTGGGCAACAGTCCTCATGTAAATAGTGAAAAAGGTGTTCTGTCAAGATATTGTCCATAACTTTAAGAATTAAGATTCCCGTCTGCATCAGGGTGAAGAAAATCTTCAACAAAGGAACGGAAGGTCAAATAAGCTGACGGCGAGAAAAGAAAACCCTGTTCCGTACACTGAATATTTTATTCGTAGACTAACAGCATGGCCCGAGGTTTCCAAAAATCGTACGACTCATACATCAATCGCTATCACTTGACTTAAAATACTTTTGCCCTTCCTTGCCTTTAAAGGAGTGCCCTTTGCCGTGCTGATGTTGCTACATGCCTTCTTACTTCTTGCCTATCTCACACTGCGATTTTTTTCTAATCTCTATACTAAACATTAAATCCGTTACGAAAAAAGAACTAAACAAAATGAAGACAAAACGATCAGCTTTAAAAAAAGGACTCGTAACTGGAAAACCTGAATGAAAAAAGAATGTTAAAAACAAATACTTTTTCACACCCAACCCAGTTCTACGGAATCAAAATCAACGTTGAGTTTAAGCAAGCGAATGAACCAATTGGAGTAAAGTACCATGCAGATTTAAATTTTTCCCACTTGTGACGAATGCAGTTATCGATTTTTTTTGCATGCTAGCATGCTCTTTAACATTCGTGTCAGTCAGCTGTTGGCTCTCATACTGGCCAATAGAATCTTCTTGCCTATTCGTGGCAGCCAGCTATAGGTTCTAAATCTGGCCAGTAGAAAATGGCCGCAAACTACATTAAACTGCCGTAGAAGCATGAAAAAATCGATTGTTTCCACTATCGATGGGAGTTGGGAAATGCAAAGTCAGTCTTGGCCTTCCCGCTAACTTGGAGCATGTGCATGTAAAATTTGGTGCAAATCCGTCGCAAATTGCGACTGTGCATTCGTTACACACACACACACACACACACACACACACACACACACACACACACACATCCTGCCTTTTATAGATAGAGATTCACCAAATGCTGTCCAATCACGACACTTTGGACATCTCCGCTGCTACTTTTGTCTTCTCTTACGCCATACTAACAGACAAGATCTCCTCGGCTGGCTAGAATTCAGGTGAGTAAATTTTGGGGACTTATAAACCTAATAACTCAGTATCCACTTTTTTTTTACCAGAGCTCATAAAACAATTTTGTTATTAATGTTTTCTATAGCTCTCGGTTTTATTGGTTCAATTATTGTAATCATTTCTATGCGTCGCCGAATAGATCTTAAGAGGTTTTTGTAGCCTACCATATATTTTTAATTTCGCGCATACTCGTTGTTTGTTTTTGACTTTGTAGACTGCACAGTATATTAGGGTCAGTTGGGCACCATCTGTGAGAAAAAGAGTACCATGACGCAATTCACTCTGCCTGACATTTTAAAATGGCATGCTGTACTGCTTGCCATTCTCACTGGAATATCCAGTATAAACATTTTAGAGTGTTTAGGTGTCAATCTGAGGACAGCACAGAGGATACGGGAAGAGTTGGATGAGTCTAATGGTGATTAGGAAGGTGCGGTAGTTTGGAAAACTCACTCTGATCGTTCTGATAAGAAAAGAACTCCCGAATTTGTTAGTGAGGGCCTCAAAATCTCAACACAGAGGCCTACATCAAATGTCTTAAGGAGGTAGTGCTGCCTTCGGTCAAGAGGGCGGCTGCTGGAAGTCCCTATGTCTGCAACATGCTACACAAGCAGGAAAACCCAGTCATAGCTGTCAGACAGTTTCTACGACCACATCACCCTCTTACATCTGGCCACCTAACTCCCTAACTGCAACCCCCTTGATTATTACGTGTCGAGCGCAGTTGAGCGAGAGACCAACAAAACTCCCTGTTACTCCAAGGATGAACTGGAGACAAGGATTATGGCAGCATTCACCAATTTAAAGGAGAATATCCAGAAGAGTTGCAGGAGATTCCTGGGTCGTTTAGAGGTTCTGGTCAAAGCCAATGGCGATTTTATTGAATAAATTTACGCTTTTGTATTTCGAGTTATATTTTGTGTAATGTTGGTAAATAGATCTGTTAAAATGAGATGTCAGTGTTATTTTCATTTTGGCACCAATTTATCCATCGCACCCTGCATATCCTTGAGTACAATCAGAGATAACCCAGAGACCTCTCCCGGTCTTTATCACCGTCACCTCAATGTGTTCCATATTAGTCATAGGAGTTAACATGGGTGTGCGCAAAATTGTATGAAATGGCAATGACTGAAATATATTCTATCCACACCGATACCCGATTTTAATATGATTTTTGGCTTAGTTACTCTCTATAAAACTTTACTTAAAGTAGTGAGACAGTTCATATATTTATGCTCGGCCATCAGCGAAGAAGATGACTACAGAATAGAGAAAAATTCGAGGGCAGCGCAAACTATGGCAGTTGTCGCAAGAATAGAGAGCATCTTGAACGACAAGAACATCAGCCTGAAATCAAAGATCAGACTGTTGCATGCTTTGGCCTTCTCGGTTTTTCTGCATGTCTGCGAATGTTGGACATTAACAGCAGAATTACAACGAAGAATCCAAGCGTGCTCCGGAATCGATCCTCCAAATCTATAAATCGACCATTCGCCCTTGCATGGAGTATTGCTGCCATATATGGTCTGGAGCCCCTGCTGTTTGCCTCAGGGTTCTTGATAAGATCCAGAGACGGATATGCAATGTAATTGGCCCTGATCTGTCATCTCGTCTGCAATCGCTCTATCAC
The DNA here is from genome assembly GCA_964036315.1 of Acanthosepion esculentum. Taxonomy (NCBI): domain Eukaryota; kingdom Metazoa; phylum Mollusca; class Cephalopoda; order Sepiida; family Sepiidae; genus Acanthosepion; species Acanthosepion esculentum. The sequence goes on along the minus strand of OZ038511.1, from coordinate 71,563,930 downwards.
AGACGCGACGTTGCCTCGCTCTGTCTTTTTTACAAATACTTTCACGGTAATTGCTCCGATGAGCTGCTTTCGCTGGTTCATAGGCCTCATTAATTTAAACGTCCCACGAGGCTGGCATCCCGTTCCCACCCCTTCACCGTTGAAACTGTTAGATGTAGACGTCTCTTCTACTCCAATAGCTTCATGTCTCGCACAATCTCGCCTGTGGAACTACCTTCCTTATTCCTGTTTCCCTGACAAATACAATCTCCAACTATTTAAGTGTAACGTCAGTCGACATCTCCAGTTGCCTTGATCTATCCACTTCTCTTCTCCACATCCTTTCACCTTTCATTCCTATCTGCTCTCGCTCCAAATCTTCTGTAACCCCTTGCCTTGATCGATCCACTATCTTTCTCCACATCCTCTCCTTTACCACTCCTATCTGCTCTTCCTCCAAACCTTCTGTAACCCCTTGCGTGTTAGTGGCTTCCAGCCTTGCTTGCAGCGATAAGCTTTAAAAAAAAATAACAAGAATAAGAATATTATATTATAATTTAAAGTTAATAATTAATAATATCTTTTATATATTTTAAATAGAAATTCTTTGTAAATAAAAAAGGGGTTGTCTTCGTTCAGTAATTAAGGGAAGCGTTATCGACATAAATAGACGCATAGAGTAAGTACCTTAATATCTGTCTATATAGAGGCTGTGCGCTGCGCAGGCTACATGCCACCTACCCTCTCGGCCGTACCTACAAGATCCAAAGGAATATAAGCCGTTACATTTGGGAACGGCTTGGCTGCTAGAGTTGGCGGAAAGTTGTCAGAGTTGACAGACAACCATCTTCGGTGCTCTACTCCGGAATATTTTGTCTGGATTTACTTCCATAGTTTTTTTTGTGTTTGGAGATGACCGCAAAGCAGCAGAGGTTTTAAATCAAGGTTTTCCTTCCTCAAGACGGACTGGCTTCCTGATCTGTCGAGCGTTATCTACTCGAATTTATACATTATTTGAAATATCCAGAATAGAGATAATTTCAAGAATAGCACAGACAATGGCAGCTATCGCAAAGCTAACAACCATGTAAGAAAGACAAGAACATCTGCCTGAAATCAAAGATCAGAATGTGGCAAAGATCAGAATGTGGCCTTCTCACTCTTTTCTGCATATCTGCAGAATTACGGCAAAGAATGCAATAAAAGAAGGGGTTGTCTTCGATCGGTAATTAAGGGAATTGTTACCGACATAAATAAGCATAGAGTAAGTACTCTAATATCTGTCTATATCTCTGAGATGAGGTATCATGATTACTTACACTATTTACATTATTCGGGGTGTTATCCTCATCTACATTGCCATATTCACAAAGTTTCGGCCGTTGTACACTCCGGCCTATTTCAGGTGGCTGGAATTTCGAACAGATTCCTTTATTTTGTCCACCAGGGTAGATTTTCTAGCTCCACGTGCCGTACCTCTTCCGGGTATCTCAGTTATTTCCCTTTAACTCAGCTCACCAGAAATTTGAAATTGTATGGCGATGAAATTAATATACAACAGTCTTTCCACTACCATGTGACAAGGCACCCTCGGGCACTTTGACGTGGTATAATGGTTAGCAAATTTACACCTGAATAGTGAGTACCCCATACTTTCGGCCTTGTGCCACGCCTAAAGTAAGCTTAGAAATTTAACATCCGACAAGGTACCACCTTAGGCTAGTGTTTTTTTAACGTTTAGTGTTTCAGAATAGAAAACATGGCAAGAGCAACACAATGGTAGCTGTCGCGAAACGAAGAACTCTCTGGAAAGACAGGATCAAATCTGCCTGAAGTCAATAATCAAGCCGTTGCGTGCATCGGCCTTCTCAATCTTTTTGTACGCCTGCTAGTTTTGAGTATTAACAGTAGAATTACAGGAAATAATTTAAATATTAGAAATGAGATTCTACAGAGCCATGCTAGGCATCTCTTGTGTAAACCACATCACAAAAAGATACATTTCTAGATAGCATCAGACAAGAAACAAGCCGTTTAGAGGACCTCATATCAACCGTCAAGAAGAGAAATTTGAAATCATATGGCCATGTAATGAATAGACAACAGTCTTTCCACTGTCGTCTGACAAGTTACCCGAGGGCAATTTGAGGTGATGTAATAGTTAACAAACTCACACCTAAATAGTCAGTTCGATCCTCACTGCATTCCCCATGCTTTGAGAATTGTGCCACTTCTAAACTAAGCTTAGAAAATCACCATCCTATAAGGTACCACTTTAGGCCAGTATTGGATGTGGTGTAATGGGTAATGGCTCTGAATTGTTAAACGGAGAGCCGAGTTCCAAAGTTCCAAATCTAGTTGTGTTCACTTACGCGCAAATAACCCTGGGAAAGATATGAATCCATCTCTTCACCTCCATCTATAGGTTAAGTAGTAAGATGTGTGTCACTAAAGAAGTCGACCGTAGTCGGGATCATCGTCAATGTGAATGTTCCTTTCCTTAGCAGCATAGTATGTGCTTCGCCAGGGCTACATACAGTTTTGAGTTTTTCCTCTCCTAGACAGGTTGCAAACCAAAGCTGTAGAACCCAAAGCTGTATTTATCCATAGCTGAGGACCCTTGGACCGACAGCCAAAGACCGCGGAATATGGTGTGTGTCCATGCATTAAGCCATTTGACCGACAGCCAAAGACCACGGAATATAGTGTGGGTCCGTACATTAGGCCATTTGACCAACAACGAGAGAAACGGAATTTGGTGTGAGTCCGTACATTAGGACCTTTGACCTACAGCCAAAGACCACGGAATATGGTGTGATTCCGTGCATTTGGCTCTTTGACCGACAGACAAAGACAACGAAATATGGTGTGGGTCCGCACATTGGCCCTTTGACCGACAGCTAGAGACCACGGAATTTGGTGTGATTCCGTGCATTTTGGCTCTTTGACCGACAAACAAAGACAACGAAATATGGTGTGGGTCCGTACATTGGCTCTTTGACCGACAGCTAGAAACCACGGAATATTGTGTGGATCTGTACATTAGGCCGTTTGACCGACAGCCAATGACCAGGGAATATGGCGTGAGTCTGTACATTAGGCCGTTTGACTGACAGCCAAAGACCACGGAATATGGTATGAGTCTGTTCATTAGATCCTTGGATTTTGAATACATTTTTGTCCTTCGTATAGACCTGTTGACACCGAAATGTCACCTGCTATTTACTATTGAAGAGCGAGGAGATGTATTCATACCTTTTCCAATGGGTATTACCATGTAAGTGAATGTAATGCACTCGAATGGAATTCGAACTCGGCTCTCCGATTCCTCAATCCATTCTGCAATCCATTACTCTGCCGTGCAGCCGCCTTCTAAAATCACTATTATCTCTAAAAGATTTTGTACAAACCATTTCAATTTCCGTATTAAATGATCCCCAGGGGCTGATAAGCCACTAAACAAAAACGACCGACCAAATTCAACATTCTTAGTTAAAGTGTGTTTTATTTAGTCATTTTTACTAGTATTACTTTCATTTTATTTATGTTTCTGTTTAATCATTCCGCTAATACCATACAAGATAATACCTTAGGTAAAAGAAAGAAGAAAATATTAGCTAACAATGTGATTGAGTAGACTGGAAGATACCCCACAGAGGCTCAGGCTTTGGCACGCAACCGAGACACATGAAGGAAGCTGGTCAGGTGCTCAATTGAGCTGTGAATCTACAGTCACATCAGGTCACAGGGATGATGATGATGATGATGATGATGATGATGATGATGATGATGATGATGATGATGATGATGATACCTTTAGGGGAATCATACATGGCAATTCAGTCAGTTATGTGCCATGCATGAGACACGCTTAGGCGATCATGTATCTTTCGATAGATGACTGACGAGGCAGATTTTTCCGCAGTAGGTTGCCATTTCTTTCTGCGGTAGAACAGTTGCCATCCAAGGCTATAGAACTCGGTCTGTTCTGCTATTTACCCATATCGGGGGTGGGGAGAGGATTCATACCTTTCCCAAGGGTATTAGAACATAAGTGAATGTAATGGATTCGACTGGAATCCGATTCCTCATTCCGAACCTCTATCCATTGTTCCACCTTGCCTCCTGGCAATTAAAAGAGAGAATAAAACAAGAAATGACTACGCTGTTACCAAGTAGGAGTTTATTATTTTCGTCTCAAGAATATATGTTGGCTTTTACTGGAGATCATTTGACGGGATGTCTCTTTAATACCATAGCAACTCGCTAAAGATGCTGGAAAAATGGTCGGTACCTTGTACTGTTCCAGAGGTTACCTGACTTCTTCTGCCATGCTTTATCTTTACAAGAGGCAAATCAGATCCAAAATGGACTATTGACTGGGCTGGAGTTACCCAACCCTCAGTTTTCAACCTTCAAAGCCGTTGACGCGGCCTTGCGAGTGATGCACTGTTTTCCATACTACAAGCCCTTACCCAGCAGACGAAACGTTGCTAGTCCTCCGCTACTCTATGTCTATTACCATGGCAGATGTTTGGGCGAACTAAATTCCTTGGTTCCGCCAGTTCAGACCATCAAAGCCAGGATCCGGCAGGCCACGTACAGTGAGTTAACAAACTCGTTCCCTTCATATTACACCGGTGAGGTAGAAGTTCCACGCAGACAGGTTATTCCCCAGAATTGTTACAGACTTCCGAGAGGATGCTTTCCCTGTTACTATAATCTTAACCACTTCAAATCTAAAGTCAACCGTTATCTATCCTACAATATCAACATATCAGCTTCTTGCTTTCTCTTTGTACGCACTTACAAAAACATTGTTTGGTAAACTTCTACCTTGAGTGGTTTTTGAGACTTGTAAGTCAGATTTTTCTTTAGATTTCAAAGTGGTCCGATCTCTTTCTAAAATTCTTTGGAAGCATTTCAACGGTGCTGTTAATGGAGTCACCGTCATGTTCCGTGATAATTTCAGTTCTCCAGGGAGTCAATTGTTAAATCCGCTGCTAAGACATTTGGTTCATTGTGTCGTGCTACGCAATTTTTCTCACCTGAATTTGTCTTGTGCGCTTATATGTCCACCCTTCGACTGTAGAGTGAATATTGTTAGCTTACGGCCATGTTGTTAGCTGACAGTTATATTCATTTACAATCACTGAAGTTAAGCAACGTCGAGCCTGCTCAGTACCTGGATAGGTGACCGCTTGGGAATATCAGGTGCTGTAAGCTTGTATGTGCGGTTGATATAAAGGACTTACGGCCATGTCATATTGAAACATCAGTTCTCGTACGATCACCGAAGTTAAGCAACATCGAGCCTGGTCAGTACCTGGATGGGTGACCGATTAGAAATGTCAGGTGTTGTAAGCATGTATATGCGAGTGATATAAAGGACGTACAGCCATATCCTATTGAAGCAACAGTTCAAGTACGATTACCAAAGTTAAGAAACGTCGACCCTGGTCAGTATCTAGATGGGTGACTGCTTGGGAATTCCAAGTGCTTTAAGCTTGGATGTGCGGAACGATATGATAGAAAATGGCACGGAATTGTTAATCGGAGAGCCAAGTTCCAATTTCGGTTGTCTTCGTTTTATCCACTTCCGTGCAAATACCATTCAAAAAGTTATGAATCCACCTTTTCTCCTTCAGCTATGGGTTAATCAGTAGGACTTACATCACTAAATCATTATTATCTCAAGAAACAAATGCTTATAAACTAAAAATATTTTGTTTTTAAATAACCTGCAAATGGTTGATAAGCCGTAGAAAACGGATCAATCAATGTCGTTGTTACACCTTGTCCGGTGCTTCTGTTATGTATCTAGAGATTCTTGACAAAATCCAAAGAATTATTTGCAATGATATCAACCCTGATCTGTATTTAAATTATTGAAGACCAAAGTTGGCTGGGAGGCCGGAAGATAGTTCCACAAGCGAGAAGTGCGATAGAAGAAACTGTTAGCATAGAACTTACGGCTACATCTAGCCAATTTAACTGTAAAATGATGAGACCTAGCTGCCAATCTAGTATTGCGTTTAAATCCATAAAGTTTCAGTAATATAGAGGAATGTTTATCAGAATAATTACCATGAAAGTATTTATAGAAAACGCACAAGCTACGACGGTAGGAAAGTGACTAAAGCCGAGATGCCAGGTCAGGATCAATAACATTGCAGATTCTTCTTTCAATTTTATCAAGAATCTCTAAATTTATAGCAGGAGTACCAAGCCTGATGTGGTAGCAATATTGAATGCATGGACGAATGGTAGACTTATTGGGTTGTCAACGACGTTAGCAATATTAACGATCTACCAAATTTCTGTTTCCCTATATGTTAGCTGAGAGAAGCAAGAAGAAATAGCTAACCATTACCGCTAAAAGATGCTATGTATAGTCGTCAACAAAAGGGACAACACGATTTCAAAGCTACATATTAGGGACGTCAAAATGAAATAGATGCAGATATTTAACCTTCTAGGCAGTGTAATAGGGGACAACGGAAAGTGTGACAGGGGCATTCTTATGCGCTATAGGAACAGTGAAAAATGCCTTTGAAAAACTAAGCAAAGAATTAAGAGATCGCAAAATGCCTTTCGAAGCAAAGAAAAGTCTGTCGAACTGATATGTAATATGTAATCTTACATATGACAGATAAAGAAAAAACTTGAAGTGACACAAATAAAGTTCTACCAACGAATGCTGAGATTAACATGAACGGAACATACGAGTAACGTGGAAGTTTTAAGGACAATACCATCTAAAAAATGCCATTAAACGTCAGAAAGTGAGATCTAAAATTTCTGGGAAGCCTAACGAGGAAAAGGGGTTTTGAAAATATAATATTCACAGAACATGGTAATGGCAAGAAAAGCAGAGAGGAAACTACTTGACAAGTTTAAGTGAATGGATAGCGGAAAAAGGACAAAGAAGGTTAGTGAGTGAGCAACAAAAGATTGGAAGTTGTGGAGAGCCATAATCACTCACATTTCGAAACCTGTGAATTTGTCACGTGCTATGATCGCCCACATCTTGAAAGTTGCAAAGTTGTGGAGAGTCATGATCGCTCATGTAATCTAGTGCAGAGTGTCGTTAGAGTATCTTTATTTATGCTATCGTTCACCCAATGCAAGGAGCCACTCAATGTTAAGGGTTACTGAAAGAGGTTATTGTATAGACGTACGAATTGTAGATTATGAGTATATGTAGGATATATAACTATTGGCTCCAGAACTAAAAGGGTTAAGATGGTAGTGATCGGGAAGTATCATCTCGGGAGTCTGTTCCAGAAAGTAGCTGTTCTAATGAAGATATCTGTGTAGAACCTCCTTCTTAAGAATGTAAAATTGAAGAGAATGAGAATTATTCGAACCTGCGCGCATGGTATTGGCGGGTTTTAGCTATAAGGATTTGTACTGGTGGAACTAAGGAATGTAGATCGGCTGAACAATTGCCATGGAAATAGCGATAGAGAAGCGAGAGACTATCAATATTTAGTCAACAGGAAAGAAGTTTTAGGGTGTAAAATCATCTGCAAAACGCTTTTGATCTTTGTCGAGGCAAGAAAGAGAGGACTGGAAAGCTCCAACTCGGATATGGTAGCAGTAATCCATTTTTAATCTGATCTGACTCTTGTAAGCGTACTGTATGGCAGGTGGAGTCACGGACATTTGGTGCCATTATAAAAAAAAGCGACAATTTTTCCATTTATATAAATGGTGTATCAAACTGTGAATATTGATGACTTGCGGCAGATCAGTTCCCCCAAGATCCGAGGCTGTCTCTTTCAATTCTCTAAGATTAGATATTGTTCCGGTACATTTTTGGGGTGCAGGACGACTCATCATCGCTAACTCAATTCCACCGACTCATCACCACCAACTAAACGCCGCCGACTCATCACCGCCGACTCATCACCGCCGACACACCACCGCCGACTCAACATCGCCGACTTAACGCCGCCGATTCTGCATCACCGACTCAACGCCGCCGATATTTAACCATCGCCGATATTTAACCATCGCCGACTCAACACTACCGATTCACCGCCAACAACCCAAAATCGCCGATTCGTCACCGCCGACTCATCACCACCAACTCTACGCCGCTGACTCGTCATTGCTACCTCAACGTCACCGACTCATGACCGCCAACTCAACAACGCTGCCTCGTGACCGCTAACTCAACATCACTGACTCATCACTGCCAACTCAACAACGCTAACTCAAAGTCGCGGACTCATCACCGCCGACTCAACGCTGTCGATTCATCACCGCCACCACAACGCCGCCGAATAATCACCGCCAACATAACGCCGTCAACTCAAACTCGCAGACTCATCACCGCCGACTTATCATCGCCAACTTAACACCGCCAACTCAACACTGCCTATTCAGCATCACCCTCTCAATACCGCCGACTCAACGCCGCTGATTCATCAACGCCAACACAACGCCGCACACACTCTATTACTGCCTCAACGCAGTCGATTTAATATCGTCGACTCAACGCCGATGGCTCAATGCTGCTGATTCATAATTGCCATTTCATCATTGCCGACACAATACCGCCGACTCATTATGGCCGACACAACATCGTCTACTCAACACTGCTGATTCAACGCCGCCGACACATCACCGGCAACTCAACGTCACCGACTCATTAACGCCAATTCAACGCCACCTATTCAACACCGTCACTGACTTAACACCGCCGACTCAACAACATGCAAGCTATAAAATTTGTTCGTCTACTTTGTAAAAACAAATTAAAGTAATTTATTAAGTATCATTTTTAAAACATAACTTTTTAAAACCGAATAAAAAGGATTTATTAAGGATCATTTTTTAATACATGTCTTTATTTTTAATTAAAAAAATTATTGAAAATTCTAATCAGTTTCCCTCAAATATTCAGTTGAATATCGTTGTGGAAAAGAAGGAAAATCTGGAAAAATATTTCATCTGCCTTCATAGATTTCTTCAATTTAGGAGGAGCCGGATGACCGCCAATTAATTGCTCAAAAAATGCATCTCGGTTTCTATGCACCTTTTGCAGAACCCATAATGAATATCCATAGCGTGGGGTGCTGTTTCCCCAGCTCTTTGAGCACTCTTCTATTTGCTGCTTCAGAATGGTTATTTGTCCGATCTTCTTTGTGCAACGTTCTCTCGTAAATATTCCACACATTTCCGAGAGGAAGAGAAGAGGCCAATTTTTTTCTCTTTGACTAAGAATTTCCATTTTCTGTGTGATGAAAGGTTTGAAAATTAAACACCAGTCAGCCAAATAGGCTGTTGTAACTAATAAATGACTAAAACGAATAATCAAACTTTCAAGATCTCTACGACAAAGCCAATCTAAGAGATGTGCGCACTATGACGGTGCTGAGTCGGCGGTGATGAAATCTCCCCTCCCGCCATTTTTTATCTCTTTTCCTGCCTCCGGCTACAGTACCAAGGAAGGACCATCTTCGTAATTCTATCTGATTTGATGATCTACCTGTACTACTTGATTCCGCTTCCTGGCGCTAGTAACAAAGACGTCGTGATGACTTGGTTTGTTTCTTCTTTGATTTGTCGTATGGACCAAACAGGTGAGAAACGATGAAGTTTTAGAGAAAATGGAAGCAAAAAGGAAACTTATACTTAACCTCAAGAAGAGACAGTTGAAGTTTCTAGGGCACATAATGAGGAAGGAGGGCTTGGAAAATGTGATACTCACAGGACAGATTGAAGGCAAGAGAGACAGAGGAAAACAACGCATGACATACTTAGTGAGCTTGAGTAAATGGATAGCGGAACAGGGTTCAGGAGAAATAACAAAAACACAAAATTTATTAACGGCTACAACAAACAGGGAGTTGTGGAGAGCCATGATCGCCTACATCCGGAGGAGACACAGAACACAAAGAAGTGTAGCTCAACCCAGACACCAAGTTCGTTCTCAGTGTGCAGCTTCTTCCAGTCAAATGCTTGTGGCTTAAAATAACCATTCGGCCAGATCGTTACCCACGAATTAAGGCCATGAGACTTTCGTAACAATAAGCAAATTTTTATTCTGGTGGTTATCCACTGCTATAGACGAGCGAGACAGATATGGAACGAGGTGAGGAGGTGAATAGTCTAACAGGCGTGTTTTCCCATTCACGTCGCGATGAGGCGGTCTCACCATACTCTCCGTGCTTTTGCCTGGTTCTTTTTTTTTCAGCTGATAGTGATCACTCTCTTATAGAGAACATTGACCGTTTTATTGTCATCTTTGTCTAAAAAATTAATTCATCAAGGTCTAATTTCATCCAGTGACCTCCTTTGTCCAGGTCGTTTGCCATTTCCCTTGTGGGGACCGCTTCAATTCGCTGATATTCCACAGAACAAATGAATGTCCGAAACAATTTTTGTGACAGCTCAGATATTTCCATTTAACAAGATACCGCCTGACACTGATACCGCTACACGTATCTCCTCAGAGCGTTGGCTATTATGGCTCTCCACAATTTCCTGTACTTTGTAGCTCTTAATAAATGTTGTCTTTTTGTTATCTCTCCTAAACCATGTCCTGCCATCCATTTACTCTAGCTCGCTAGGTAGGTTATGCGTTGTTTGCTTCTTGCATTCAATCTGCTCTATGAGAATCAAATTTACCAAGTCATATTTCCTCATTATGCGCCATAGAAATTTCAACTGTCACTGCCGATGTTAAGTATAAGTGTCCTTTTTGTTTCAATTTTCTCTAAAATACGTCCTTGCTCACATGTTCGGTTCATGGCATTCTCAGCATCCTTCTGTAGAATAACATTTCTGTTGCTTGAAGTCTCTTCTTCATCTGGGAGCAGATTGTTCAGCATTCACTGTCATATAGGAAACCTGATATTACGGAAGAGTTCAGTACTCTTTTCTTTGTTTCTAACGACATTTATCTGTTTCTTATTACTTTGCTTAGCTTTTGAAAGGTATTTTTCGCTATTCCAAAGCGCCTTTGGATTTCAGTGTCACAGTTTCCATCCTCTGTTCAACTATCCGCAGATATTTGGATTGTACTTGTTTGGCTTTTGTATCTCCAATTTGTAATTTGCACGTTGGGTTCATCTTTTTCCTGACAACCATGCATTCTGTCTTCTTGCAATTGATCTTTAGTCCTTTCTTCTTGCTTTCCTTCACTACCTTCTGTAGGAGTTCTTGTAGTTTTCTGTCTGTATCTGCTATCAGTATTGTGTCATCTGCATATCCTATGTTGTTAAGATTGTGAATAATAAATCCTGGTAGGACTTCTAGTTCTCTCAGAATTACCTCACGGTATAGGATGAATAAGTCCGGTAAGAAGATGCATCCTTGTCTTACGCACCTTTCTATTTTTGTATATCTCCTGAAATCATTTTATATCTGCATGCGGGCGGTTTGCTGCCAGTATAAGTTCTGGGTTATTCTAATTACACTTCGGAAATATGTCACGGTTACCTAATTACTGTTTTCATCTCTGGGGAATGACAGCTTCAAGGGTATGAATATACAACTGACCTGTAGATTTCGACGACCAATTTCCATTTACAATTATATTACGAGATTGTATTTTTCATTTTCATAGTAAAAATTTTATTTTATTTAAATAGTTTTTACTTTTTCGAATCGTTCACTACGGTATTAATATAAACAAACAAAAACATCCTAAACAGTACACCATCGTGATCTCTCGCAAAACGCTCAGCGAGATCGATTTTCACTGTAATTCTAGCTTTGAGTCAGACGTATCTTAAATCTAAATTACCAGAAAGAAAATAAATATCACCCTTGCGTGAGACAGTTGTTGGCGAGTTGGTATCGCTTGACTAGTTCGATCCTTAGGAGATGTATCACACTTGCAGACTTTTGCCAAACTAAACTAATATCTATCACTGATGTATTAATATCGTTTATAATTCCACAAACCCTGCTTTGTACCAAAGTCAGCTAGTATTTATCACTTCTGTAGTCATTAAATACTCCAGAGACCAGGCCTTGTGGTAAACTAATATCTATCACACGTATAGTAAGTGCAGGAAAGACCCCACCGATCAAGCCTTGTGCCAAACAAATATCTATAACTCGTGAAGGTTTGTGACGATCATCATCATCACACACATACATACATACATACATACTTACACAAATTCAAATTATACAACAACAAGCATTCATTGGATAATAAATCAACACTACTTTGTAATGCGACAATTTTATAATCGCTATATTTTCATGTAGTCGATTTCGTGAGTCTCCCCAAAGTTCGCTCGCTGATTGTTCAATGACAACCAATCAGAATGTCTGTACGTGAAGACTGATTCTTCCCGCACAGCGCTTTCGGGGCCAATGATCACCTATATAAGCAATGAAAATTCTTAGCAAACTAGTGAGATCTCAGCTGCCACAGAAATCCACGACAGTTGAAACCATGCGCCAACCTTCTCACTCACACCACCACTCACATGCTGAATATTCTCTATACTCACATAACCTTTTTTCTTACACAGTAAAACTGTTGAAAACATTTATTACCAGAAACTATTACAACCTTATTGCTTTCAGTGAACTTTGGAACAATTGATAGTTAAAGAGAGACAACTCTTGTTTTACTCAATGCATGCCTTTCTTTCACATCCTTGTTTGTACATCTTGTTAAATACAATTTTATGTGTAATGATGTCTTTGGCTTATCCTCTTTTTCTTCACGTCAGTTTGGTTTCCTAATCTAAGTTAAATTCATGTGGTGAAGTTCGCCACAGGTTCATTAAATTAACAACGACTTTACATTCGAAGCTTCCTTCGTACAAAATGCAATACGTTTTCACTTGAATTAGCATAGTTCAATCTGAAAACATTTAAAGGAACACTCATGTTCACATTCAAAGTTTAGACAGATATTAATTAATCGAAAATACATCAGTACGTTATCAAAATAATAATAAGCAAAAACTTAAAATTCTGGAAGCCCTTTAAGAGATTTGAGGCCAAAAATAAAGTCAACTATGAATATAGCAACGAACTTCTTAAATGTTTGTTGTAGCAGCAAAGTTTTATATAAAATACTAAATATAGATATAATATTACATAATAATTAATATATAATATTATAACTGAAAAAAAAAAAAAAACTTTTTCATTTTTAAATATTAAAATAAAAATTACAAAGTTACCCACCTTGCATATTCGGACTTGGAACGCTGTAAGTCAACAGCGAAAAAATATTTTGAATTTACGAAGCTACCATATTTTTCTTGATCAATTTTCTACAGCCATCAAGAAATTAATTCGTGGACTGGAAAGGATTAAATCTAAAATAGACATAATACGCCTAAATTATTTAAATGAAAATGCTTGAATGAAAATATGCTACCTATATGTATATTGTTCTAATAAAGTTTCCTATATGGTATCCAGACTTTATGAATTTAAGAGCAGTACTAGATTGGCAGATAGGTCTCATCATTTTATAGTTGAAATGACTAGATGTAACTGTAAGTTCTATGCTAACAGTTGTTTTTTTCTTTCTCTCAGACTTCTCGTTTGTGGAACTCTCTTTCCTATAGTTTACTTTCCGTGTCTGCTGTCAACACAATTTATTTTTAAGATTGTGACCTCCAATAATGAATCCTGGTAGGACTTCTCATTCTCACAGAATCGCTTCACTGTAAAGATTGAATAAGTCCAGCGAGAAGACACATCCTTGCCTTAGGCCTCTTTCTATTTTTTGTGTATTTGCTGAATTCCTCTTCTATCAGTATACAGGTGGTTTGTTTCGAGAGTTTTCCTTACAAAAATATAAGAAGTCTACCATTCGTCTATACATTAAATATTGATACTATACCTTTTTTTTTTTTTTTTTTTTTTTTTTTAAGCGTATCACCCCGAGCAAGGCCGGTGGCCACTATCACGCAAGGGGTTACAGAAGGGTTGGAGGAAGAGCAGATAGGAGTGGTAAAGGAAGGGATGTGGAGAAAGAGAAGGACGGAGGGCCGATCGAGGTGTGGAGGTTACGGGAGATATAGAGCGAGAGCAGATAGGAATGGAAGATGTCAGGAAGTGGATAGATCAAGGCAACTGGAGATGACGATTGACGCTACACTTAAACCGTTGGAGATTGTATTTGTCAGGGAAACAGTAATAGGGAAGGGAGTTCCATAGGCGAGATGTGCGTGACATGAAGCTATTGGAGTAGAAAAGACGTCTACACCTAACAGTTTCAACGGTGAAGGGGTGGGAACGGGATGCCAGCCTCGTAGGACGCTTGAATTCACGAGGCTTAGGGACAAGTGAAAGCAACTCCTCAGAGCAATTACCGTGGAAGTACTTGTAGAAAAGGCAGAGTGATGCAACATTGCGTCTGTGAGAGAGCGACTGCAGACGAGATGACAGATCAGGGCCAATCACATTGCATATCCGTCTCTGGATCTTATCAAGAACCCCGAGGCAACACGCAGGGGCTCCAGACCATAAATGGCAGCAATACTCCATGCAAGGTCGAATGGTAGACTTATAGACCTGGAGGATCGATTCAGGGGAGAAGAATTTCCTGGCTCGGCACAGGGAACCAACTTTTCTAGCGGTGGATGATGCAATTGACTCGATGTATTTGTTCCATCTCAGATCAGCGGACAGCGTGAGACCGAGCAGCCGCAGAGAGGAACTCTCGAGAAGTTGGTCCTCGGACATTCTGATGGGATGCAGGGATGGGTCCTTGTGGTGGTTAATGGAGAGTAATTTTGTTTTAGAGGCATTTTGCCGGTTAGTTCTGCTATGTGTGGACATATTCTTGAGAAAATCCAAAGAATCTGCGATATTATGGGTCCTGACTTGGCATCTAGAATTCATTCTCTTTTTCATCGACGTAACGTAGCTCCCCTGTGCGTTTTCTATAAATATTTTCATGGTAATTGTTCTTTCCGACCTGGACTTTATTAAATTAAGCGCAGTACTAGATTGGCAGCTAGGTCTCATTATTTTACAGTTGAAATTGTCAGATGTAAACGTAAATTCTAAGCAAACATTTTCTTCTCTGTCACTTCTCGCTTGTGAAACTCTCTTCCGGCTTCTTACTTTCCAGACTAGATTGATCCTCAAAAATTTAAATGCAATGCCAATCGTCATTTTCTGTTTTCTTAATTCCTGTTCTTTTATTGTTCTCACTCCTTAATAATGTTCTCTCTCTGTCTCTGTCTCTGTCTCTGTCTGTCTGTCTGTCTGTCTGTCTGTCTGTCTGTCTCTCTCTCTCTCTCTCTCTCTCTCTCTCTCTCTCTCTCTCTCTCTCTCTCTCTCTCTGATTCTTTCATACTCAATAACACCTTGTTTCTTAGCGGGTTTAACACTTTGCTTGGGGGTAAAATGATAAAAAGCAGTAAGTTCTAGATTGTCCTAATCTTCTTCTTTTATGTATCGTGTATCTTCAGGGTGTAGGCGATCATGGCCCTCCACATCTTCTTGGTAACTCTTAATAAAATTTATGTTTTTGTTATTTCTCCCAAACCCTGTCCTTCATTTACTCAAGCTCATCAAGTATGTTACGCGTTGCTTTCTTCCGTCTCTCTTTCCCTCAATCTGCCCCGTGAGTATCAGATTTTCCAAGCACCCCCTTCCTCATTACGTGCCCCAGAAATTTCAACTACCTCTTCTGGATGTTAAGTATAAGTTTCCTTTTTGTTTCCATTCCAAAACCTCGTCGTTGTTCACGTGTTCGGTTCATGGCATTCTCAGCATCCTTCTGTAGAATCACATTTCTGATGCTTCAAGTCTTTTCTTTATCTTTGAGGAGATGGTTCAGCATTCATTGCCTTATAGGAGGATAGATATCACGTAATAGTCCAGTATTCTTTTCTTTATTTCTAATGACATTTATCTGATTCTTATTACTTTGCTTAGCTTTTGGAGGGCATCTTTCGCTATCCCAAAGCGCCTTCGGATTTCAGCGTCACAGTTTCCATCCTCTGTTAAACTACTTCCTAGATATTTGAATTGTACTTGTTTGGCTTTGGTATCTCCAATTTGTAATTTACACGTTGGGCTCATCCTTTTCTTGACAACCATGCATTCTGTCTTCTTGCAATTGATCTTTAGTCCTTTCTTCTTGCTTTCCTTC
This sequence comes from Acanthosepion esculentum, assembly GCA_964036315.1. NCBI lineage: Eukaryota > Metazoa > Mollusca > Cephalopoda > Sepiida > Sepiidae > Acanthosepion > Acanthosepion esculentum. Next base: position 71,547,849 of record OZ038511.1, on the reverse strand, counting down.
GCTACCTTCTGTAGGAGTTTTTGTAGTTTTCTTTCTGTATCTGCTATCAGTATTGTGTTATCTGCATATCCTATGTTGTTAAGATTGTGGCCGTCAATAATAAATCCTGGTAGGACTTCTAGTTCTCTCAGAATTACCTCACTGTATAGGATGAATAAGTCCGGTAAGAAGATGCATCCTTGTCTTACGCACCTTTCTATTTTTGTATATCTCCTGAAATCATTTTATATCTGCATGCGGGCGGTTTGCTGCCAGTATAAGTTCTGGGTTATTCTAATTGCATTTCGCAAATATGTCAAGGTTACATAGTTACTGTTTTCATTTCCGAGGGATGACAGCTTCAAGGATTTGAATATACAACTGACCTGTAGATTTCGACGATCAAGTTCCATTTACAAAAGTTGGGCAGAGTACTTCGAGACAGAATATTGAGCTGTTTCGTAACATCTGTTCTTCTTTACGGCAGCGAATGTTGGATGATTTCCTCAAAGATGAAGAAGAAACTCGAGGCGACAGATATGTGGTTCTACAGAAGGATGCTAAGGATAAAATGGACCAAGCGCGTGAGCAACGATGAGATCTTAGAGATGTTGCAAACAAGGATGAAGCTTATACTTAATATCAGGTAGAAGCAGCTGAAGTTTCTGGGACACATAATGAGGAAGGAAGGCCTGGAGAATCTGATACTCACGGGTCGAAAAGAGGGAAAGAGAAACAAGAGAAAACAACGCGTGACATACCTGGCGGACTTAGGCAAGTGGATGACAGAACGTGGTCTGGGGGAGGAAGCAGATGGAAGGAACTTGCTGAGAGCTGCAAGGGATAGAGGGATGTGGAGAGCCATGATCGCCTACGTCCTGAAAGGACACGGCACATAAAAAGAAAGAAGTACGACTTCTAATTCTTTCCGAATCACCTCACTGTATAGGATGAATAAGTCCGGTGAGAAGACACATCCTTGTCTTACGCCCATTTCTATTTTTTGTATATCTGCTGAACTCATTTTCTGAAACAAAGTCCTCCCTCGCAGTTCAAACATTTCTTTATTTTATACGTGCCCCAAATAATTCAGCATTTATGTCTAAAAACTGTAAATCTCACAAGTGATTTTTTTTCCTTTCTTTTTAAACCTAAAAAGGCATTTCAGGGATAAAGAAAATATTTGATCTCGAGAAGTAATATTAAATATTAAATTTGTTTTCTTTGCTTTGAGCTAATATTGTAGTTTTTTTGGGGTTTTTTTATTTTTGTGTTACTATTTTTTTTTATATTTCTTGGTTACATTTTTTCTTTTTCTTTCCTTTTTATTTTTTCTTCCTGTTTTAGGAACTTTTGTGGAAACTTTCAGAATTTTGAATTCTCTTCCGACAAATGAGATTTTTTTTCTCTTCATTTTCCCTTTATTTTCTTTCTTTTTTTACTCTATTTTTTCTTTTCCCTTTTTTTATTCTTTTCCCTCTCGTTTTTCTTTTGTTCTCTTTTTCCTCTTTATATTTCTTCTTCAATTTTTCCTTTACTTTTTCTCTGCTTTTATTTTACCTCTTTTTATTCTTTTCCCTCTCATTTTTCTTTTCTTTCTTTTTTCTCTATTTTTCTTTTTCCAGTTTTTATTCATGTTTCCTTTCGTTTTCCTTTCCTTTCTCTCTTTCTATTTTACTTTTCCCTTTTTTTCCTCGTTTTCTTTTCTTTCTTTCTTTTTCTGTTTTTTCTTTTTCTTCCGCTTTTCTTTTCTTTCCTTCTTTTCTCTATTTATCTTTTTCCTCTTTTTATTCTTTTTCCTTTACTTTCTTCATTTCCTTTTTCTCTATTTTTCTTTTTCCTGTTTTATTCTTTTTCTTTTCCTTTTTTCCTTTTCTCTATTTTTCCCTCTTTTTATCCTCTTTTTCTTTTTAACTATTTTTCTTTTTTTTTCATTCTCGTTTACTTTCTTGCAAAGTTCTAAATTTCGTTTTCTTTTTCGAAAAAAAAAAATAGAAATAATTCTTTTGCCTTTTTTATTCATTAATTTTTCATTCTTTTCTCTCTCTTTTTCTTTAATTTTTACCTTTTATTTTTTTAAAGAACATTTATGGGGCATTTCCGTATATTTTCGAAAAAGCAAATTCTTACTACACATGTATGCGCCTGTGTATGTGTATGCACTGGTTGCATACATGCATATGTATGTACGTATAACAGCGTGTATACACAAAAAATAAATGTGGATATAACACATCCTATAATCTCTATTCACTAAGTCTGGCACAAGGCTACAATTGGGGAACTCCTTATTGAAAATCGAACATAATAAACTTGGAGACAGTTTGATCCATATCAGGGCACCCGTAGTCTGGCATAAGGATATAATTATATAGCGCTCAGTGAAGATCGAAATCAGTAAAGTCTGCGATATTTTTCTTACTCTAAGAATCTATAATTAGCCACACTATATAATTTTAAAAACTTAACTTCGTCTGACACAAGGCCACAATTTGTTCGCACCCGATAAGGATGAAACTAACAGAACTGCTCAGTGACCTGACGTCTTGTATTATGCAACTAAGTTTAACAATCTGACACAAGGCTACTTTTGTGGAGCGCTGGAATCGAACTCATTACTAACGCTTTGCAAGACTGCATGCCAAACTTGCATTTTTTTTTTATTTTGCCAAGGTACCTATTTCAAATTGTTCGTTTGGCACAAGGTTACAGTTGTGGGCTATCTAGTGAATTTAAAACCAAAACGGTCTGTCAGAATAGCTTACTAGCCAGTAAAAAAATATCCATTTCTACATTGTTTTTCAGTTCACCCACGTTTTAGAAAAATAAAATGCGTTTTTTTGGTTTTTTAACGTGTGCAAACACGGGTCAATTCTGGTCTTCAGCCCTAGAACAAGACCCGAAAAGATGAAAATAAAATAAAATAAAATGAAACAAAATAAAAAGGCGTGTAGGGGAAAGAGGGTAAGTGAGATACGACCACTGGAACAGGATGTTCCTTAATTCTAATGGCTGGTGTGTCAGTTTGTGCTCAAAATTCGACTGCGTCGAGACGGAAGGAGAGAGAAAGCGAAAGAAAAACGAATGAACAATCAAAGAAAAAGGGAAGAAAAAAGAAAGAAAAAGAGAAAGCTAGTCCTATCAGAATCGAATTGCAACTACTACTACTACTATTACAGGACGCTTACCGCCACTGATCGACCCAAGCACTTACTAGTGTGGTTGCTTTTCTGTCGGGGTAACCTGTCAACGTAGCTACCTCGTTCTTCTTTCTCTCTTTTTAAAATCATTCCTCTCTCTATCCCTCTCTCTTTGTTTCTGTCTTTCAAATCTGTTTGTTAATGCTTTTTTGTGCGTATGTGTGTGTGCGTGTATGTGTATTTGGGTCCTGGAATAGATAGAAAGAAAAAATAGGGGGAAAATTGAAAAATCCAGAAGTTAAACGAAGCCCCCCCCCCAAAAAAAAACTGTAAGGGCTTTTTTTGAGTATTTTTTTTCAAGGTGTTGTTGTAGGTACCCTTAAGGGCTTCGTTTACCCAGTTTTATAAAGATAAAAAGTTAAAAACCTTACCTAGATTGGTAAGTTTTTGCTATTTCAGAATCAGAGCGTGGATCTGGGATTTTACGACAATAATAATGTGAGTCTCTAAGTGTCAAACATAATCTCACCATTATTATTATTATTATTATTGAATATACTACCAACTACCGTTTCTACTTTGGAAAAACTGAAATCGTGTGGTGTAAAATTGAAGTGTAGGGGTGCCCAACCTCTTCCTGTAGTGTAGTGTGAGCATTTGACCACCATCATGTCTCGAAGACACGCCATAGTCATCATGTATATATGAAATCTTTGTGATCTATATAAAAAGAAAGAAAAGAAAAGAAAAAGCACTTCGTTTTGGGAGATAAATATATATATTTAAAAAAAAAAAAGACTGTCTCTTTTATGATCATATCTCACGCACGTTAATTATAAGTTTATAGTACAGCAACACACACACATGTAAAAATTCATAAAAGCAACAAACAAAAAAAAGAAAGAAAGAAAAGAAAAGAAAAAGAAATCTTGTGAAAAAGAAGAAGAAAAACAAAGATACGGAAAATTTACAACTCTTTTTTTTTTTACCTTTTTTTTTCGCTTTAATTTTCTTGGAAAATGTCTACGGAGAAAAAAAAAGTTACCAAGCTTACATCAAGCAGTCCTGGAGAAATTACTTTTGGAAAATTACTAACAGGCAATAAGGTAAATGTTCCTCTTTTTTCTTTTTTTTTCTTTCTTTTTGAACGTGTTTCTTGTTTTTTTTCAGCGACGTTTCAGTCCTCTTCGCTATGCCTTCATCAGTCATTTTGCAACAGACTCGAATTATCGGCTTGTTACTGTTTTCTTCTCTTTTTTCTTTCTCTCTCTGTCTCTCTATCTATGCTGTATTTATTTGCGCTTAGCTTCTTTTTTTTTAATACTTTAAAAATATAGCAAAATTATGTTTAAAATAATAAACGAAACAAGTCCAATAACGCTGGGGAAAAAAAGTGTGTTAAAAAATCTTACACTGGCTTTATTTTCTTCCTTCTTGACGGAACGATTTACGGCAACGTGGTTGCATGACCAAACACATCGTTCCCCCATTAGCAGGCTCCATGCATCCAACATACCGCCGAACGTTTTTTTGTTGCAACAATGCAAATTGCAAAGTATTCATTGCGATGGAAGGCGAAGAAAGATTCATTAAGGTTTAAATTGTTTTAAAAATTTATTTAAATATTTTTAAATTTTCAAAGCCAAGAAAAAAAAAAAAAAACATATTTTAAAAAAAATTAAGATATTTTATTTATTTTAAATAAAAACATCAAAATCTGACTTCAATCGGAATATGAGGCCCGGCTTAGAATTGTTCAGTTTAGTCAAGTGTTTTGTATTGCTTTCAACTTTAAGAGACATTAATTTCTACATCAATTTTTAAATTAATTTCCATATGTAAATTAAATATACATTTTTTAAAGAGATCGTATTTTAAAATGTGTTAAAATAAATAAATAAATAATAAATAGTCACTTATTGGTCACAAATACATTTTATTTTTAAAACTGTTTTTTTTTACTTTTTTTAAATTTAAAATCAAATTTGGAGGCTGAAAGACATGAAATTTATTTATTTCTTAAATATTTAAGTTATTTTTATTTCTTAAATTAAAAAAAATCATTTTATGTTGATATACATAAAAAATAAGATTTTTCAGTAAAAAATACATTATTGTTTAATTAATAAAATAATTGATGGTAAAAAAAATAAAAATTCATCAAAATTTACAGACACTTTTTAAAAACTTTTGTTTGTGTAAAACTAAAAGGTTGTTGTTGTTTTCAATTAACAATGCCGGTTGTCGAAGACTTACACAAAATTTTCGATTTATTTATTTATTGGTAGAGTTTCAAATATTGATTCTGTTTTGTTTTTTGCTTTTTTTCTCTGGATAGCTTAAAACAAGTGTGACATATTCAAATAGTAATATGGCATGAAATGATGTAATTTAACACTGAGATAGATGTGATGGTTGTGAGTGACAACCAAGCACAACTGTCATGTGAAAACTGACAAAAAAGGAGAAAAAAACAGCTCCCTTATTTGCTTCTTGTTTTAACATTATTTTTTCAACAAAAAATATAAACTAAACTTTCACACCGAATAAAAGACACTATTATTAGCAGTTTATATTTTCTCTGCTATCCAACCATAGACAATTTAATTTAAAAAATCTTTTAACTGTTCGATGGTTTGGTTAGATAGTGTCCGACGAGTGGAAACTTTCATTTCTTTTTTAATTAAATAAATTGATGTTTACAACATTGATATTTATTTTTACTCCTTATAACTTATTTTTCATTTTTAAAATAATTTTGTTTTTCCACGTCGAAGACAGATAAGTTATTTCTAGTTTAACATGCCCTCCCTTGTGGGGTTCTTGTCTTACTTTAAAAAAAAAACAAAAAAAAACACGTCCAAACCTTTTATTGCCTTTAAAAACCATTTTCCCCCTTTCTAATAAATCAATTTTATGGTCTTTCTATGTTTTATATAAGCAATAGTGAATATCTTCATTCTTCTTTCTGTCATTTTCCTCTTCTTTCACTTGTTTGTAAGTAAGTATTTGTTTCTACTTCTTAGTGAGTGTGGGGGTCTGCTTTTTTATCGCGATTCATTTCCCACGTGTTTTGCTATTGTTATGCCTAATATCGGTATTTATTTCCAGCTAATACATTGTTTCTGTTCATTTTTAGCAAATCTTATATCTCATAATCGTCATTTAAACTCTTTTTGACAGCACCGTAATAATCCAAGCCTATCAGAAAACCTCTCTCTTCTTTGTGAAAGAAAGCTGATCAAGTGGTAACGATACTCAATGTTCACAATTTTGAATTTTTATTAAGCAAAGACAGCTCCTCTCCACTTGACCGTTTGGCACTACACAATCTTTTTATCAGTACATTATTATATGACTCATTATATCTAGGTTGTAGCAAAGTAAAGGGCACCAAAAACATACATCTATCTATCTATCTATCTATCTATCTATCTATCTATCTATCTATCTATCTATCTATCTCTATCTCTATCAATATCTCAGTCTGTTAAATCTATCTATCTATGTATCTATCTCTATCTCTATCAATATCTCAGTCTGTTAAATCTATCTATCTGTCTATCTATCTATCTATCTATGTATCTATCTATCTATCACAGTCTGTTAATCTCTGTTCATTATCTGTCTATCTATCTAGATAGATAGATAGAATGAACACTGAACAGACATGAGATAGATAGATAGATAGATAGATAGATAGATAGATAGATAGATAGATGAACAGAATAAATTTACATAGAGAGAGAGAGATAGATAATGAAGGGAATGAAATATATCTTCCGTTTGTTCATCTATCTATCTATTTGTCTGTCTGCCATATTCATCTCTTCTCCATTCTCTCTCTCTCTCTCTCTCTCTCTCTCTCTCTCTCTAACACACACACAGACACATACACACATACACACAAATGTATTTACAATTTTGAATTTAATAATAATGATAATAAAATATTATGACCCCATGTTTCGGTTCTTTGGTCTCCTAATTCAATAAAGTAGGTTATTGGTGGCGTGAGTGAACTAGAACTTAAGTCTTACTTAACTTCTCCCAGTGTTTATTTATTTTTCAATAATATTTTCCTATCACACAGCTGAAAAATAATCATCAATCAAAATATGAAACGAAAAAGAAAGAAAAATGTACATATTGTTTTTACGTTCACAGATAAAACCGCCCGTGTTGTCGCTTGACCGCTCGTGCATATTTTTATCTTTTTTTTAATTTTATTTTTAAATAATGTTTAGTTTATTTATCTTTCTTTTGGCAAGAAAATGCAATGGACACCAAAACGCTTTTAAATTATAATTCTATATTTGTTTTAGATTATCTATCTATCTATCTATCTATCTATCTATCTATCTATCTATCTATCTATCTATCTATCTATCTATCTATCTATCTCAGTTTTCAGCATCTATCTATCTATCTATCTATCTATCTATCTATCTATCTATCTGTCTGTCTATCTATCTATCTATCTCTATCTATCTCAGTTTTCAGCATCTATCTATCTATCTATCTATCTATCTATCTATCTATCTATCTATCTATCTATCTATCTATCTATCTACCTACCTACCTACCTACCTACCTAGCTAGCGAGAACAACTTATACGTGTCCATCTCATCTTTTTCATATCTATCTATCTATCTATCTATCTATCTATCTATCTATCTATCTATCTATCTATCTATCTCAGTCTGTTCATATCTCTATCTATTTATTTATGTCAGTCTGTTCATCTATCTATCTATCTATCTATCTATCTATCTATCTAACTGCCTTCAATTGAAATTCTTAATTTCACTGAATTTTGTTTTTAACAAGATATTTGTAATTGTAAATTTCACTAATGCATCTTGTGCTAGAGATTTATGCAAATTACTTTGATAAAAAGCAATTTTCACTCAAACAACTTCTTCCCCAAAAAAAACTGTTATTTGTGGAACAAACTCCCGAGAGAATGCTTCCCTGACAACTAAAATATTAGTCTCTTTAGAAGACAAGTCAGCCGATGTCTATCCTACTTGCCCTTATAATACTCTTTCACTTCATCCTCCCTTACAATACCACTCAGTAAGCCTCTACCTTGAGGGCACTCGCGCATTAGATAAACTACCCTTAAAAACATAAAAATAAACTAAATCCGAATAATTGTAAATTAAAATGGGTTATTAAATATTTTTTGCCGCGTGAGTAAAGTAATTTTTTTTATTTTACCGAGCGTCGTAATTAGTAAAGTTTTTTGTTTTGTTACTTAGAAAAACAATATTATCACAGTGAAAATATTTTTAAATTTAAAAATAAAGAACGATCGAATAATGAATTTTTAATTCCTTTTTTTGAAGCTTAAAAAAGAAAAGAAAAGAAAAGAAAAGAAAAATAAAAACAGTTTGGGTAAATAAAAAAAAATTAAAAAATGTTTTTAACCATCATGATAGCCCGGATCATATGACTTTTTTATTTAGTTTCTGTTTATTGTTAAACTTTTAATTTATAACATTCCTGAGTGGTTTTCGGGTTGATTTTAAAAATTGATCCTCATTAACAGATCAGGAAAGTGATTTTTGTTTTAATTTAATTTTTTTTTAATTATATGAAAAAAAAATAATAATAATAACATTCTGATATATTTTTAAAATTTGTAAAAAAAGTCGTTCCCGCAATATGAATCGACTAAAAAAATATAAACATTTTATTTACTGACCAAACACAAAAAAAACAGGATACTCATTCTTTTCTTTCTCCTTCTCTCTTTTTTCACTTTTCCCCCTTTCTTTCTTCTTTTTCTTCTCTTTCTTTTATCTATCTCCTCTTTTTGTCTCCTTTTCTCTTCATTTTCTTTTTGCTTTTCTTTTTTATTTTCCTCATCATTCTTTCTTTATCTTTTCTCTTTCTACGCTCTTTGTTTCTTCTTCTTCTTCTTCTTCTTCTTCTTCTTCTTCTTCTTCTTCTTCTTCTTCTTCTTCTTCTTCTTCTTCTTCTTCACTTGATTTCCTTATCTAATTCCTGCAGTCTCTTATCTCTGGACTGCCCATACTGGAGGTGTCAAAGGTCAGTGGCCTTTTTCGGACATATCCACTATGTCTATGAGCTCAAATTAGTTGGTGGCGGTTGTTGTAAATCAGTTCAACTGAACATTTTTTTTTAATATTTCAACAGTATATTATACTTTTTGTATACTTTTCTCTATTTTGTATTCTTTCTCTTTGCGAGTGTGTACGTGCGTACGAGTGCGTGCGTGCGTGCGTGCGTACGTGTGCGTGCGTGCGTACGTGTGCATGCGTGCGTACGTGTATACAAACACATGCTGAACCGACCCTCCACTTTTTCCTGGAACCGATGAATTCTAATTTTGTCCTCCTTTCTTATTTCTGATCTGTATCATTTGTCTCTAAAGCCATTCTTCTTCTTCTTCTTCTTCTTCTCCTCCTCCTCCTCCTCCTTCTTCTTCTTCTTCTTCTTCTTCTTCTTCTTCTTCTTCTTCTTCTTCTTCTTCTTCTCTTCTTCTCCTCCTCCTCCTCCTCCTCCTCCTCCTCCCCTTCTTCTTCTTCTTCTTCTTCTTCTTCTTCTTCTTCTTCTTCTTCTTCTTCTTCTGTGCCATGTCCCTTCAGGGCGATTATGGCTCTCCACAATTTCCTGCGTTTGTATTTCTTAGCAAAGTTTGTCTTTTAGCTATCTCTATTAATCCCTGTTCTGCCAACCAAATTCATTAAATAGCTTATTTGCTGCTTTCCTTTGTCCCTCTTGCCTTCCATGTACTGTGAGTGTCAGATTTTCTAAGCCCTCTTTCTTCATTATGTGCCCTAAAACTTCATCTTCCCTCTTTGTTTTTAAACTTTAGCTTCTAAAACTTATACAGAAAACTAACATGCAGAAAAAAATCTATAGGTCATTCATTCTCAGAAACCCCTTGCATCTTAGTGGCTTTATTGCCTTGCTTGTGCTGAAATGATTAAAAAAAGAAAAAAAAAGAAATTTCAATATGGCTTCTTCACCATCTCCAGTTTTCAAAAAAGAATGTGCTGGGAATTTTTGCATGCACCTATGAACGAAGGATTGTTGGGGGTGGGGAGTTGTGCTGGACAAAAATTTCTTGGCTGGCCAAGAGGAGATTCCGAAATAAATTCTGATGTTTGGTCGTTTTAGGAAGTGTGTCAAGCTCAAAACTGTTCAGCACCCTCTCGTAAGAAAATGAAAAAAACATTAGCGAGGAGAAAAGACAACAAAAGAGGATTCAAGAAGACGGAAGAGAGCGATTGGTGTTGCATTTAAATTTTTGAAGATCGTAGTTGACAGGAAAGCAAGAAGCCGAAAAAGAGATTTCCATGAGCGAAAAGTGTAAGAAAAGAAACTATTAGAAAAGAACATAAGGTTACATCTTGCAATTCCGATGGCAAAATGATGAGACCTAACAGCCAATCTAGTACTATGCATAATTTCATGCTGTCACGGTACTAATGAAGAAAGTGATATTTATTCTGCAAAAATACAGAAATGTGGCACAAGGCTGAAGGGGGGATTGGGGAAAAAGGACGGTCTTCTTCTGTCTTAACTATAACTTAGCTAGCCGCAAACACTGACCGAATCGTATGAACAATATTCCTTACACCAAAACAACACATTCATGTACCTTTCTTACTACAATCACCATAATACCTCACTGTCTCTATGAAAATACTAACTAGTCCCCATATTTACAATTCAGCCTCAGTGGGGGGGGGGATAAAATAACAATTTTAAAAACTAACCCCAATGAGTATTTACAATATGAATACAAAATATTTACAAGAAACTAAGGAAAATAATATTAGTAAATAAAACCCCCCACAGTCACTAAATGTGGCAGAAATACCATTTAACTGGTCGAAATCAATGCGGGACTATAATAGTATAAAACATTCATTCATTCCAAGCACACACACTGACACACACTCATTCAGACACAACAACAATTACGAAAACACTCACATGAAACAAAAGGCGCCCCGCATCCTACCTGCGAACTGACATCACTAACCACCTAACGAGGGAGGGGATGGGGGATTAAACTTAAAGCTCGTCAGGCCAATTGCCATGAAAATATTTATAGAAAAGGCATGGGGAAGCTATGTTACGATGACAGGAAAGTGACTGAAGCTGAGATGCCAGTTCATGACTCATAACGTTACAGACCCTTCTTTGATGTTTATCGAAAATCTCGAGATATACGGAACACCAGACCAGATGTGGCAATATTCAATACATGGATGAATGGTAGATTTATAAAAGTGCAAGATGGATTCTGACGAGAAAAATTATCTGACACGACACAGTGAATCGACTTTCCTTGCAGTAGATTTGACAATTGATTCAGCATAATCATTCCACTTCATGTCAGTGGGAAACGTGAGACCAAGAAGGTGCCATGAGTTTGTCCTCAGGAGGTTAGCATCAACCATACTGATGCAAAATAAAAAAAAGTTCTGTATAGTGATTACCATACAGACTCATGTATAAACCGACTTCATGTATTGTGTGACTCTTGAATTTTTGTGTGAAAAACATGATTTTTTTTTCATATAGCTTTCGTATAATGCAACTCCAGCTCCTGTTGATTGATTTGATTTGTTTAATGGCACATCAACTCCTTATGGGTAATTTAATGCTAAAATTTAATTTTCTTGGGAGCTTTGAAGTAATAAAAATATGATATATGTTATTCTGCTTTCACAATTGAATACATGGTAGATGATACTCAGCTTTTGTGTATATACATGTTTGTGTGGACATAATTACTAGAGACGGTGATATGTGTGTTTTATATTGAAGTTTTGTTGAAGTTATATTTTGGAATACATTTTGATTTCTTTAAGGAATCGCAGGATATTCAATGGATTATTGTCCTGAAAGAGTTCTTTCATGTTGGTTGTTTTGTTGAGTTTTCTTTTTCGAGGGTCCAAGTAAGTGTGAAAACTGACCATAATGATTATTGTCCCAGGCACTTTCATTAACCATTTTCTATTATGACAATAAACATTCGGTTGTTTATGGCTGTACGCGTTTAAGCAACGAGTATAGCGTTATTAACGATACTTTTATCATTCTCTTTTACTTTTTGAACTTATTTAAGTAGATGGGATATAGCGAGATAGAGGAAAAGAGGTTAGTCTATTGTAATTTGGTCTCTCAAAAAAGGAAGTCACATGAGATACAGGTGACAAAATTTTACTCACATTAATCCTATATCCCGATTTCCCTCCCAGAACTGAGGCCCTCTTGAACGGATTGCACATAACCCCGTCGTCGGTATTGGGTATTATTTCTAACTTAGATCACCACAAGGCTACTGGTGGTGACGGGATACCAGCCATTGTCCTGAAGAAATGCGCACCTGAACTGGCGCCTGCCCTCTCTAAATTATACAACCGCTGCCTCAAGGAGTCCTGTTTTCCTGACTGCTGGAAGTCCTCAACCATTGTTCCTGTCTTTAAGAACTCTGGTGACCCCTCCGACCCTTCCAATTACCATCCTATCAGTCTCCTACCCCTCTTCGGCAAAGTCTTCGAGGCCATTATCAACACCGAAGTGATTAATCATCTGATATCCCATGATCTGCTCTCAGACAAGCAGTATGGTTTCCGCTTTGCCCAATCTACTGCCGATGTGCTTACGGCCATCACTGAATTTGTCTACCAAGCTATCCATAATAACGGTGAAGCTCGTGCCGTGGCCCTTGACATCTCCAAAGCGTTTGATAGAGTTTGGCATGCCGGCCTTCTTTGCAAGCTCCAGGGTTATGGTATATTCCTATCTGCTCTCGCTCCAAATCTTCTGTAACCCCCTTGCCTTGATCGACCTACTGTCTTTCTCTTTCTCCACATCCTCTCCTTTACCACTCTTATCTGCTCTTCCTTCAACCCTTCTATAACCCCTTGCGTGATAGTGGCCTCCAGCCTTGCTTGGGGTGATAGGCTTAAAAAAAAATATATATATATATGTGTGTGTGTGTGTGTGTGTGTGTATAATTTTTTATTCAAAAATTATAACATAAATATGTTATAAAATCACTACAAAAATAACCATTTTGTTTCAACACTTCTGGTGTCTTATCAAGTGATGATGTTGAATGTAGAATAAAGGGTTTTAAAAGATTCAAATCAATCAAACACCCTTCATTAGGGGAAACGCTGTTACATAACCTGCAATGACCAATCAAAATACAAGTATATGAGAATTCAAAAAACTTGACAACGAACTAAGGTTATAATAATTATTTAATGCTTTAATGCTGGGGTTAGACTAAAATAGAATTTATTCTAACTAATAAATATTAAATTATACAATAAAAATTGAAATTAAAAATTACCCATTTTAAAATTTAAATTTAATATAAATAAAGTTTAAAATTATAAAATTACTGAGAAAAAAAAATACATATGTTATTCTATTTATTTTGTTTTTATGTTGAAACAAAATGACTATTTTTGTAGTGATTTTATAACATGTTTATGTTATAATTTTCGAATAAATAATTATATTTGCTCTACTTTGTATTGAGCACTCTTTTAAGAATAGTATTTGTTGGTTATTGGAATTTATTCCGTATACACCAATCCTATACTTGGATATATATATATATATATATATATATATATTGTCATCCACAGATAGACTGCTTCACTGCATCACAGCTCATCAGTGTGGCTAGATGTCCAGTTGCCTCTAGCTAGAATTGAAACCCAACTGAATTGGCGTCAGTCAGGGGATTCTACCAGTAAGTCGTTGGTGCACAGCAGGGATGAAAGTGAATTTAAGTGTATTTATTTTTAGATAAACACACAGTGACTGAGAGAACTCGATTCGATTTACTGAAGAGTCTTGCATTATTAGCCGTAATAGTCATGGTTTATTTTAATCATTTCACCCAAAGCAAAGCAGTAAAGCCACTAAGACACAAGGGGTTACAGAGTGTGAAAGAAAAAGAAAAAGGGAAACATTATTAATGAGCAAGGACAATAAAAGTCTGAGGCCCTCACCAACAAATTCAGGAGTTCTCTTCTTATCTGAATGATCAGAGTGAGTTTTCCTATCTATCTATCTATCTATCTATCTATCTATCTATCTATCTATCTATTTCAGTCACTTCATATCTATCTATCTATATATCTATTTCAGTCACTTCATATCTATCTATCTATCTATCTATCTATTTCAGTCACTTCATATCTATCTATCTATCTATTTCAGTCACTCCATATCTATCTATCTATCTATCTATCTATCTATCTATCTATCTATCTATCTATCTATTTCAGTCACTTCATATCTATCTATCTATCTATCTATTTCAGTCACTTCATATCTATCTATCTATCTATCTATCTATCTATCTATTTCAGTCACTTCATATCTATCTATCTATCTATCTATTTCAGTCACTTCATATCTATCTATCTATCTATCTATTTCAGTCACTTCATATCTATCTATCTATCTATCTATCTATTTCAGTCACTTCATATCTATCTATCTATCTATCTATCTATATATATATATATATATATATATGTCTGTCCTATTCTGTTTGTGTCTATCTATCTATCTCTCTATTTCAGTCAATTCATATCTATCTATCTATCTATCTGTCTATATATATATATATGTCTGTCCTATTCTGTTCGTGTCTATCTATCTATCTATCTCTCTATTTCAGTCAATTCATATCTATCTATCTATCTATCTATCTATCTCTATGTCCGTCTTATTCTGTTCATATCTATCTCTCTATCTATCTATCTATCTATGTATCTATCTATATAGCTATATATCTGTCTATGTCTTTCTTATTCTGTTCATATCTATTTATCTATCTATCTCTCTATCTCTCTCTCTCTATCTATCTATCTATCTGTCTATCAAACTAACTATCTATGTCTCCTCTATTCTGTTCATGTTTATCTATCTATTTCAGTGTTCATATCTATCTATCTATCTAACTATCTATCTATGTCCGTCTTATTCTGTTCATATCTATCTATCTATCTATGTATCTATCTATATAGCTATATATCTGCCTATGTCTCTCTTATTCTGTTCATATCTATATATCTATCTATCTATCTATCTATCTATCTATTTATGTCTATTCTGTTCATATCTATCTATCAAACTAACTATCTATCTATGTCTCCCCTATTCTGTTCATGTTTATCTATCTATTTCAGTGTTCATATCTATCTATCTATCTATCTATCTATCTATCTATCTATCTATCTATGTCCGTCTTATTCTGTTCATATCTATCTATCTATCTATCTATCTATCTATGTATCTATCTTTATAGCTATATATCTGTCTATGTCTCTCTTATTCTGTTCATATCTATTTATCTATCTATCTCTCTATCTCTCTCTCTATTTATCTATCTATTTATGTCTATTCTGTTCATATCTATCTATCAAACTAACTATCTATCTATGTCTCCCCTATTCTGTTCATGTTTATCTATCTATTTCAGTGTTCATATCTATCTATCTATCTATCTATCTATCTATCTATCTATGTATCTATCTATATAGCTATATATCTGTCTATGTCTCTCTTATTCTGTTCATATCTATCTATCTATCTATCTATCTATCTATCTATCTATCTATCTATCTCATAATCACCATTAGACTTTCTAAATCCTCTACACTGTCCTCAGTTTGACACCCAAACACTCTGAAATGTTTTTATGCTCAGAGAAAAGTATGAATTCATATCTTCTCCCCACAAGCTATGGGTTAATTAGTAAGACTTGTATCACTAAATCATTATTGTGTCCCAAAAAAAAGTCTTCAAATCTAAACAATTTTTTCTGGCTTTAAATAACCTGAAAACAGTGATACAATAATACCAAAATCTTTCAGCCAATTCATTCGCTGGTCTTCTTCAGGAGTAAAATCAATATGGACAGTACCTTCATTATCATTCCAAGTGTTGTTCAAATTCATTTTCATTTATTTTTGTTATTTTTATTAATACCAAAATGTTTCAACCATTCCATTCCCTGGCCTTCTTCAGGCTTATAATAACCAAAAATCTTCAAAATCTACCCATTTCTTGACCATTAATCAGATTTTATGCCAACAGATCCTCCAAAATGCATAAATTGGAAAAAAGAAACTGCCGGAAAACGTATTGTTATATTCCGTGCTAATAGGAATATATACTCAAAAAACAAGGTGGATAAAATAAGTGAAAGTTTATTGTAAAAACCAGTACAATAAGAATAAAGGTAACAGTTGTGCACAAGGTCGTCGCAAGTCAATCCTGTAGTGAGTGCTACTATTGGAAGGGTCGGTAGTTCTTGCATAAGTCTCAGTCATACTCAACAGATCCAGCTAGTTGGTATTTACTAACCCCACCACGAGGATAGATGTGGCACAACGCCGAGTTTAACGTGGGTTATCTGAGCTTGTAGGCTCGGCCAAAAAATGCCCGTAGAGCCAGCATAAATGGGATCAGGTTGGTCAACCTCCCTGAACAAGACTCTGCCCTTCGGCAAAGCCTCGTCAGGGTTCCTCTATGCCCGAAGGCAGAGAGTTCGATTGTCTAGGTGGAACAGATCCCAGCTGGTATATTTAGCCACCCCACCCCACGAGGGTTGCATGTGGCACAAGGCCGGATTTAATATGGGTTCTGAGTCTGTAGGCTCGGTCAAAAAATGCCCATAGAACCCGCATAACGGGACTGGGTTGGTCAACCTCCCCAAACAAGACTCTGTCCTTCGGCTGAGCCTCGTCCAGGTTACTCTCTGCTCAGAGGCAGATAGTTCGACCGGTTAGCTGAAAAAGATTTCAGCTAGTATATTTAGCTACCCCCCACGAGGGTTGCATGTGGCACAACGCCGGGTTTATCGTGGGTTTTCCGAGCCCGTAGGCTCGGCCAAAAATTTTCCCTACTCGAACACGTATAAACGGGTTCAGGGTCAGTCTACCTTCCCAAACGAGACTCTGCCCTTGAGCGGAGCCTCGTCCGGGTTCCTCTCTGCCCAAAGGCAGAGAGTTCGACTGTTTAGCCGAAAAAAGATTTCGGCTAATCTCCGTGGTCTGTTGACTTACAGATACTTATAGGTAGTTACTATCTATAATGTAGTCACTCATGGGGGTAACAGGTTATTCCATTACATCACATATTCAAAAGATTAATAACTTTTCAAAAAAAATGGCAGCCCCTATATTCAGAAAATGTCTCCAAAAACCTTTTTCGTATCTCTAACCTCTACTTTTATTAAAGTAGGAATTATAAAAAATTAAATCTGGATTTTTCAAGACAAATATCTTTTGCTTTATATCTAATTCTACTGGTAAAATGATTCCATAAAAGCTGTTTTTTTTCTGTTGAATAAAAGTATTTATATTTGGAATAAATATACTTAAAGGGTGAATAAACTTCTCAAAGAAACCAATCTTTTTCTTGCTAAGCAAATATATTCACAGTTAACTGATAGAGACATTAGTCTACAAGTTTGTTTCTTTATTTTCACTTTCCAGCAAAGATTTCTATCAATGACTTGAAATTTACTCCAGAGGACAATAGAATAGATTGGCTAAAAGATGAAAAAATGAAAAGCAAAATTAGTTCAAACAATTTTTGGAATTATTACAGATCATATCAAAATTACAGAAGTTATCTCCAATAATGAGTGTATGCCTGAAGAAGGCCAGAGAATGGATTGGCCGAAACGTTATGGTAGTAATAAAAACAATAAAAAAAAAATGAGATCCTTAATTTGAACAATTCTTCGAATGATGATGGCTCATTTTAAAAGTATAGATGGCATTATTCTTACAGATTATACACCTGAAGAAAGCCAAAGAAAGGATTGGTTGAAACATTGTGGTAGTAATAAAATTAACAAAAAGAATGAAAATTAATTTTAATGACTCTTGGAATGATAATGGCACATCCCAACATGATAGATGTTATCATCCGTACTGGTTACACACCTGAAGAAGGCCAGAGAATGTATTGGTTGAAACATTGGTATTAATAAAAATAACAAAATTTCTTGTTCAAAATCTGATACAGCAAAAATGTTTAAACTCCTTTGAACAACAAATGGTGTGTCAAAATGATGGTTATGTCCCTGACACAGTTATTAGCTTATAAATTGTTGATTCCCACAACAATCTTCATTGTTTTAAAAATTGATGATTAGAATTTTAATAAAAACAAAACCTAGGAAAGTGAATTTATACATTTTCTTTATTCTTGAGAACTGACAACAAAAATATTAAAAACCATTTATTTATTCAGTCAGTCAGTTATGTGCCATGAGTGATAAATGATTAGGCTGACAAGACAGATTTTTTTCACATAGTAGGTCACCATTTCTTTCTGCGGTAGACCAGTTGCCATCCAAGGCTATAGAACCTAATCTGTCCTGCTATTTATTCATAGCCAAGGAAAGAAAAAGAGGATTTATACCTTTCTCAAGCGTCAAAGAAAAAGAGGATTCATACCTTTCCCAAGGGTATTAATACACAAGTGAATGTAATAGATTCAACTGGAATTTGAACTCGGATCACCGATTCCTCAATCCAAGCCGATATACATTCCTCCACCATGCTTCCTATTTAATTCTTAGAATGATTATTTAAAGAATAATTTTATATTTACAAGATTAAAATATATGAGAACCAATTATAATAAATTATTTATTATTTATTTTTATAAAGAAATAGAAGCATGTGGACAGAATAGAGTTCCACAAGCAAGAAGTGCAAGAAAAGAAACTGTTAACACAGAATTCACGGTTACATCTAGCCAATCCAACTGTAATCTGATGAGACCTTGTCGCCAGTTTAGTACTGCACTTAAATTCATAAAATCTAGGTACCATGGTGAAGGACTTATCTGAACAGCTGCCATGAAAGCAGGAACACCAGACCATATGTGGCAGCAATATTCTAAACATGGATGAATAGTAGACTTATAGATTTGGAAGATAGATTCAGGGGAAAAAAATTGTCTAGCACAGCACAGTGAACCAACTTTCTTAGCAATGGATTCAATATAAATGTTGCTGAGACAATCAAAAATGTATACAATAATAGACAAGGGAATAAAAATCCTTTTGAAACACCATTTTTTGTGGGCATCTGGCTCAACAACTGCCCTCCTTTGTTTGTTATTGAGCCTCTTTTCTTTCTTTCTCTTTTTCTCTGCAAAATAACCAGATTCTCTTTCTCTTTCTCTCTCCCCACATCTCTAATCAGTTATCAAACACATTTTTATAAAATTATAAAGTTCTAGATTAATTCTCGAGGGTTTATTTTTAGTTGTTCTTATGTGTAGGGAGTGGAATGTCAACTAATTCAGAACTGACATCCTGTTCTGATATTTCACATCCTTAAAGGAGAGTCCAAACAGATTAAATTGAATTATCTTAATAAATACTTATGGGTGTGCAAGTGGTGTTACAGTTAACTGAACAAGAAATTAGTGAGCTGTGTTCAAATTTTGGTTGGGTTCATTAAATTTAATTTTGTGTAAATACCCTCAAAAAAGGTATGAATCCATTTCTTTTTCCTCCAGCTATGTGTTAAATAGTAGAGCAAATTGGTCTTTTTCCATTTTGGCAATCAGTCTAGGAAATGGAAAACTCTGAATTCAGATTTTATATAGATGAAGATCATGAAAATGTTTATGGAGTTCAAATATAAAATAATATATATATATATATATATATATATATATATATATATAATTATTTATTTGAATATTACAACATAAATATGTTATAAAATCACGACAAAAATAGCCATTTTGTTTCAACACTTCTGGTGTCTTATCAAGTGATGATGTAGAATATAGAATAAATTCTATATATATATATATATATACACACACACACACATATATATATATATATATATGTATACATATATATATATATATACATATATATATACATATATATATATATATATATATATATATATAAATATATATATATATATATATATGTGTGTGTGTGTGTATATATATATGTATATGTAATAGAACTTTGGGAATTTAGGCAAATCATTATCATAATTCATTGAATGTAGAAGAATCCTCAACAGAATGCAGAAAGCACTGGATGGCCGTTTCATACTATTTTTGGGACTCATCAGCAATGTGCATACACTACCGAGATTTGAACTTGAAGAATTTTGATACAACACAAGCATCATACCAACTGTACCAAGAAGAAACTGAATAGACTTGATATAGTGCTGCTACTCACAAATTCCGTGGTGATAATTATCCGAGTATTCATAACCCAACAGATTGTGCCCCAAGAGGCATGACTTTCTTTTCCCTGAACTGCTCCATCGTAGAGAATTAGCTAGGTAAAACAAGGATATACAAGTAATAGAATTTTGGGAACTTAGGCAAATCGTCATAGTAATTCATTTTGTCCAGAAGAATCCTGAACAGAATGCCGAAAACACTGGATTGCTATTTCGTCCTCTTTTGGGATTCATCAGCAGTGCACATCCACTATCGACATTCAAACGCAAACCGTTTTGATACAATGCAAGCATCATACCAACTGTACCAATGGGCCTCGGTGACAAAGACGAAACTGAATAGACTCAATATAGCACTGCTACTCACAAATTCCATGGTGATACTGTGATGACTTACCCTGGAACTCGAAACGCGTACGAACATGTCTTGCCTGCGTGGCGATTCCTGCAAGAAACATGGCCGCTTGTGAAGACGTGTTTTATGCGCGCCGGTCTCGTTCAGAACGAGATTGCGTCAAAACACATGCAAATTTTGGCAGTGTTGGAGTGCCATAAAAAGGAGACGTTAGCAGCACAGAAGACAGCAGTCTTTCGGCGGACTTCGTGAAACAAAGTCGGACGTGCGAACTGACTGGCGTACTAAGAGGCAGTTATAGCCGGTACGTTTGATTTGGGTGTCCGTTTCACGACTGTCGTGTGTAACGGCCGAGAAAAGGAGTCTTGCAATCTCTTTCTTTGTAGCGACAGCAGAGAAGAACAGCTCTTGTCACTTTGTTTATTTGTTTTTTGTGTTGTTTTTACCATCTACAGATACTTAACAAGTATTCATAACCCAACGGATTATGATCCAAGAGGTGGTATAGTTGGTATGATGCTTGCGTTGTATCAAAACGGTTCTGGTTTGAATCTCAGTAGTGGATGCTCACCACTGATGAGCCCAAAAATCCAAAAAAGGATGAAATGGCTGTCCAGTGCTTTCTGCATTCTGTTCAGGATTCTTCTAGACTTGATGATTTACTATAATGATATATATATATATATATATATATATATATATATATATATATATATATATATATACCTGGTGTAACAGCAAAAGTGTCCAAATCATGTAAATGTAAAATTGTCCATTTGTCAGAGTAAGCTTTGAACCATTGTACCTTAGAAATGATTAAAGATAGCTTACTGGAATTACTCTCCAAGCTTAATAGAAGAATCATGATGAAATCGATCATAAACGAAAATGACATGTTCATCCTTAATTAATCATAGCTAAGGATTGGCAGCTCATGAAAAATATAAATTAAGTTCATATATATATATATATATATATATATATATATATATATATATATATATATATATTATTCCAGGATCATTTTCCAACTTATTCAAGATGATCTTTGCCCTTTCTAACTAAACCTCTCACTTTCTGTCCTGGAGTAACAAGGGGCTACACAGGTTTCATGTACGATTTCAAGTCTTTTTGCACATCTCTTTGGACCGTCATAGCTGAAACTCCTTACTCATGTGCCAAGTATCTTATGGATTAAGTTGGATCTTTTCTAATTGATCTCTTTATCACTAAGTTGAAATGATGATCCCTCTTCCTGTTGTGACCTCCTGATCCAGTTATTCGCTTTACTGTTCCCTCTTTTTTAAACATTCACTGTTCTCTTGATGGTTCTTGAATAGACATTGAAAGATGGAAGACAGAGTATGGACGTTGGTACTATTACTGAAGGCCCAAATGATCTTTTTCTCTCACCATTGCTCATTTGGGAAGACAGAGGGTCTGACACAAAACGATTTTAACCTGTTCTCTTTCTAGCTGAATAACTCAAAGGGTTTTTCAGTGATTCTTTTGACAAATGGTGTCAAAATGGCTAAACGTCTTACCTGAAAACCTGGAAAAAAAACTTAATTAGTTTAGTGATTTTTTAGATATTAAACATCTTGTGGGATGGACACCAGATATACACACACACACACACACACACACACACACACACACACTCACGCACGCCGGCTAGCCAATTCTTATTGCAGCTGCTTGCTGAGGTGCATTTGTATTTATTCAACACCCACAGAGCCCGCTTATGGTTTACACTGCAACTATGCTGAGCAGACCTTAGTTACAGTTTTTGGGAGAGAGCGTGTTATCTAGCGTGATCAACAATTTGAACAAGGCCATCATGCTCAAGTCCTCGGCCACGATGACTTGTGACTTCATGCTAGCACAGCTATCAATGGCCTACAAGGGTTTCATCTACCCAATTTCACTCACAAGGCTTGGGTCAACCCAGGGTATGGTTTTCAGGCACTTTCCAAAGGTGCCACATGCTGGGATTGACCCCCTTCAATCCGATAACATCAGTAAGTTTCCTTCCTGACAAATTGACCATGGTGAGATTCAAATCTGGGTCTCATGGTTAGAATGCAAATGTTCTAACTACTTGGCCACATGCCCACACACACACACACACACACACACACACACACACACACACACATATATATATATATATATATATATATATATATATATATATGAATTACAACTAATCATTAACCTGTGCAATCAGATTAAAGATGGCTGTGTCAGTCCTATTCTTTTATTATATTGTGTTTTCTTGATATATATATATATATATATATATATATATATATATATATACTCAACTCTCCTGTCAGATTCGGCATATGAGGGTCAAGCAGATCAGTTCCTAGGAAACTGACAGCCCGATACCAGCACATGAGATTTGATTATAGTGTTGAAGGCTTTGTGCAGAACCAACCACACTTTTTGAAGGGCCGAATACAGAGACCTGGTGCACTACATGCCACAAGGTCCCCAAACGACCCTCTGCAGGTTTTGAATTCAGAGGTGTCCTTCTACTAGACCACTTGCCATCCAAGGCTATAGAACCCAGTCTGTCCTGCTATTTACCCATAGCTGCAGGGAGAAGAAGAGGATTCATACCTTTCCCAAGACTATTAGCACGTAAGTGAATGTAATGGATTCAAGTGGAATCCGAAATCAGCTCTCCGATTCCTCAATCCAAGCTGCTATCCATTACTCCGCCGTGCCTCCTTATACATATATATATATATATATATATATATATATATATATATATGTGGTGTATCAAGTATCAGAAATACTTTTACAAACTTGGGGGGCAGGTTTCTCATACCAGAACAAAGCAACTGTTGAATGACTTTGGCTGCCTTTGGTCTGAAAGCACAATCCAATGAAGCCATGCAGTCTAGCATCCATTACCATTCATGCATCCAGATATAAAAATCACATCTGCCTTTTCATGATATGAATATCCTGCCATTGTTAAATGGAACACTTCTCAGTTATCTCACTACTACATACGTTAAAAGTTGAAGACAGATTTACCACAAATGTACACGAATGACTAATGCAACCTAGTCAACACAAACTTTCTTTAAACTTAATAACTCAAAAATGAAGGATTTGTGGATGTATGTTTACATGGACTTTTGTCCTTGTTTTGGTTTGAGGAGCCACTAAGTTTGTAAAAGTATTTTTGATAGACCCTGTATATATGAATTGGGATCAAATTTATATCGGAATCCGACAGTGGTAAGATAAAGAACAAATAGGAAATGTTTATCCATCTAACATGTTTCACTTTTGTTAAAGCTTCATCAGAGAATGAGATATAGAGAAAAAGAAGAAATTATGTGGTTGATACATATATGTGTGAGTGATAAGATAAAGAACAAATAGGAAATGTTTATCAATCTAACATGTTTCACTCTTATTAAAGCTTCATCAGAGAATGAAATATAGAGAAAAAGAAGAAAGAACTTCTGGTATTTTTATTTTTGTGTCGACTGATTACTACCCAAATCATTTCATCCTCAACACTGGAAAACGAGCATACGAAATCCATAAATCAAGAGAAACTAGACATCAACAACACAAAATTCATAATCCTACCCTGTAATACTACGTACAAAATACAAAAATAAATTAGTTATCCCCAATACCAGGGTCTTTATCACCACCGCCAAGACAATCAGAGATATAATCAAGAAGAAAAATAGATTCAACACCATTTCAGATGCCATGATTTGTGGGAGAATGAAAATAAACTAATAAAAATATAAATGATTTCACAGCATCAATGGTCAGTATCAAAATATCAGCAGATGGCCACTGCTGGCTGGTTCACCATTATCAAGGCCCAGTTCTGCCTATAAAAAATAACGAACATGGAGACAAAATTTTACAATGTGCTTTCAGCCCTGCCATCTTAACTGGTAATGAAAACCCCGGTGTCTATTTTAACAAAAAAGAAAAAAAAATCATGAGAACCTGAAAAAAGCAGTCACCAAAAGTTATGAAAAAAAAAACCATCGCCAAAAATTATAAAAAATATCAACATTTATGGAGATGGCCGCTGCTGGCTTGTTCACCATTATCGAGGCCCAGTTCTGCCTATAAAAAATAACAAACACAGAAACAAAATTTTACAATGTGCTTTTGGCTCTGCCACCTAAACTAGTAATGAAAATCCTGGTGTCCATTTTAACAAAAAAAAAGTCACTGGATTATTTCAACGAATGCCTTTATCCATTGGACCATGCATGCATCTTTACAAAAAACATACAGGGAAACTATGTTATGACAGTAGAAAAGTAACTGATGACAAGACATCAGATCAGGACCAATAACATTACAGATTCTTCTTTGGATTTTATCAAGAATCTCGAAATACATACCAGAAGCACCAGACCAAATGTAACAATATTCAATGCATGGATGAATGGTAGACCTACAAATGTGTAAGATAGATTCTGGCGAGAAAAATTGTCTAGCATGACACATTGAACCAACTTTTCTAGCAGCAGATCTAGCAATTGATTCAATATAATCTTTCCACTTCATATCAGTGGAAAATGTTAACCTGAGAAGGTGCAATGAGTCACTTTTTTGGAGGTTAGCATCAGCCATATGCTGATGGAAATGCAAAATAAGTTCTCTAAGATGATTAAAAGAAATCAGTTTTGTTTGGGAGGCATTAAAATTTTAAAAGGAGATTTTTTATTTATCTCTGAAGCCATTGGTAGTGAATTTTATCCTATTCTCGTTTAATTAGAGAAGAATGTTGAAGAAACTAATGACTCTTCTTTTGCAAACCCTTAGAAAAAGAGTTGGTAACCTTTTTCTACCTATGTGCAGACTTAGGGTTTTAAAATCATTCAGTGTGCCAACAGCATATGTATTTTTATACAAGTCAAGGTCAATATACCTGCTGTACAATATATTTTATATAGTAATATATAGTGTATATACTTTTGTATATATTAAAATTAAAACAGCTAAATATCTTCTTTGCAATGTCGTAGTAATTGGTTTGGACTTCATGATGTCATTTGCGGCTGCGTGCCATTGGAAATTGCTTGGCATGCCATGTGTGCCGTAAGTTGCCAACCCGTTCCTTAGAATACGTAGCCCAGAATACGTAGGCGAAGAAGAGAAATATATTGATAAAAACATTTAGACTTCTTCACTACCCACATTATTTCATCCTCAACACTAGAAGAGACAACACGTCCTTTCAAAGTTCCAATAAAATTAATGAATTCCAAGAGTGACTAAAAAAACTATAAGTGCTATCAGTGGTGTCTATAATTTTTTAGCACATCTAACATTGACAACACAAAATCCATGATCTCTCCTCTAACACTCTTTCTACAAAATTTGTAAATAAATTAATTATCCTTAATACTAGGATCTTTATCTTATATATATATATATATATATATATATATATATATATATAAATGAAAACTACAGACAAAAGTTCATTTTCTCCATCAAGACATTCATTTCTGTAGTTTACTGCCACCAGCAAGCAGAAACATTTTTTTCTCTCCCGATGATGGCCATGTTGGCTGAAACTAGTCGAGGAATCTAAATGAAATAATAATAATAAAAACATAAGAATATTAATCTACAACCCAGTATGTCTGAAGATTTTAATTAATTTTTTTAAATAATTTTTATCGTTCAAAATATATATATATATATATATATATATATATATAATCAATTCTGATAGATTCTCTGTGGACCATGTTGGGTTTATCTATAGGTTTAGCAGTTTGAAGCCTAGGGCCTCAAAATCTAGGGGCCTCCAGCCAAAATATATAATATTTTTGACACTGTCATAGGCCTTTCTTACATGTGCTGTCATAATGCATTTTAGACTATAAACAACCCTTCAGTAATTTTAAACACCCGTCATCATCCTCGGTTTTACCCAAATAGTTTAATTTAACACTTTTCCATTACATATCTACTCATTTTTTTAAATTCTAATGTGAACAAAGCAATTTCTAAAGAAGTGATGGATTTTTATTTGTTAACTTGACAGATTTTATTATAGTGGATATCCATATTTGAGTAGACATTCCGTTTATTTATTAAACAGTATATTTATTTTTGTCAAGTATGACTTGTTAAATAACTGTTATGGAGTTCTGAATTCAAGAAGAGACAACATGTCCTTTCAAAGTTCCAATAAGATTAATAAATTCCAAGAATGACTAAAAAAACTGTAAAGAAGTGATATCGGTGGTGTCTAGATTTTTTTAGCACATCTAAAACCTAGACATCACCGATAGCACTTCTCAAATTAACAACATAAAATTCATAATCCTACCTTCTAACAGTCTATCTGCAAAATTTGTAAATAAATTAATTATCCTTAATAATAGGATCCTTACACCATGCCAGAGATATAATTAGGAAGAAGAATAAATTCAGTACCAATTCAGATACCAGTACTTATCAAATAAATAGCTTACAATGTAAAAGATCTTATATCGGTGAGACATCTCGAAATCTAGAAGCCAGTATCTACAAATATATAAGGGATTTACATTTGGACAAGTCACTCATAATACACAGGAACAAAAGTGGCTATAACTTTGATTTAACAAATGTCACCCTACATATAAAAGGACATAATTCTTTATATTGAAAATAATTTGAGGGATTACTAGTAAATGTTTTAACAACTATAATCTGATGAATTAGAAGCCATTGTCAGAATGCAAAATAAATAACACAGAATTAATAAAGTTTACAATAAAATGAAAAAGGGGTAAAAAAAATGAAACAGCAACAACCATACAAACAAGTAAGCAAACAAACAATATATTTATAACAAATCAACAGGTAAGAAGGCAAAAGAATTCACAAACTAGGAGTTGGTGTTTGTACACAAAAGCCAGGTGGGACAAGTGAACACAGTAGGTCTTTCTAGTAGATAAGGCAGATCTGGACTGAAGTTAGAGTCAATTGCATCATCCACCGCAAGGAAAGTTGGCTCCCTGTGCCGAGCCAGGAAATTTTTCTCCCCGGAATTGATCCTCCAAATCTATAAATCGACCATTCGCCCTTGCATGGAGTATTGCTGCCATATATGGTCTGGAGCCCCTGCTGTTTGCCTCAGGGTTCTTGATAAGATCCAGAGACGGATATGCAATGTAATTGGCCCTGATCTGTCATCTCGTCTGCCGTCGCTCTCTTACAGACGCGACGTTGCCTCGCTCAGTCTTTTTTACAAATACTTTCACGGTAATTGCTCCGAGGAGCTGCTTTCGCTGGTTCCTAGGCCTCATGAATTTAAACGTCCCACGAGGCTGGCATCCCATTCCTACCCCTTCACCGTTGAAACTGTTAGATGTAGACATCTCTTCTACTCCAATAGCTTCATGTCTCGCACATCTCACCTGTGGAACTCCCTTCCTTATTCGTGTTTCCCTGACAAATACAAGCTCCAACTATTTAAGTGTAACGTCAATCGACATCTCCAGCTGCCTTGATCTATCCACTTCCCTTCTCCACATCCTTTCACCTTTCATTCCTATCTGCTCTCACTCCAAATCTTCTGTAACCCCCTTGCCTTGATCGATCCACTATCTTTCTCCACATCCTCTCCTTTACCACTCCTATCTGCTCTTCCTCCAAACCTTCTGTAACCCCTTGCGTGCTAGTGGCTTCCAGCCTTGCTTGGGGTGATAAGCTTAAAAAAAAAAAAAATTTACCTCGCATCACCACAAGGCAGGATGTGGCACAAAGCCTTTTATTTTATGCGGGGCAAATCCCAGCCCATAGGCTTGGACAAAAATTCCCTATAGATACTGCATACATGGGGTCAGGCTTGTCTAACACCCGCAAATGTGACTCTGCCCTTCATCTGGGTTCCTTTCTGCCCAAAGTCATCAAAACACAAGCCATCCCATTTTATTGGCTAAGAAAAATATCCCAGCATGCATTTTGTGTACCTCTCAGTATAAAAGGGGAAAGTTTTGCAGCCATTCCCTCCTGCATTCTGAAATCAACATAATCACATGTTAAAAAGCATTATATGACCTCACTAACCTTTATTGAATCCATTCTTAAAGAATCTCACATATGTTTATTTAAAACAAATGGTAAATACGTAAAAAAATTCCAAACCCACATGAAAAAAACACCAAATATAATGTCAACTAGATATACTGGTTACCAACCAAGGCTAAAGAACCCATATTTAACCCATAGCTGGGGGTAGAAGAGATGAATTCATAACTTTCCAAAGGGTATTTGTGCGTAAGTGAATATAACAAACTCGATTGGAATTTGAACTCAGGTCTCTTTTTTTCAGTTAGGTTTGGAATTCCTCAATTCTTGGAATTTCGAAAGGACACCCTGTCTCTTCTTCAATTCAAATTACCATAGATTATACAAATATTTGTTTAACAAATCAAATGCACATGAAACCTGATTAACTAATAAAAATCAAATAATACAAAAATAAAAATACAAGAATTTCTTCTTTTTCTCCATATCTCATTCTGAGGCTTTAATAAAAGTGAAACATGTTAGATTGATAAACTTTCCTAAATGTTCATTTGTTCTTTATCTTATATATATATATATATATATATATATATATATATATTATAAATTAACTGATTTAAAAATATGGTTTCATCACTATACAGGAATTACCATGTTTCAAAATGTTATAATTAATTCAAAAGTATTAGTTCTGTTTCATCTTCAAGCAGATTTTCCAAAATTCGCTGGAAGATGAAACATAACTAATGCTTTTGATTTAATTATATAATTGAATTTGAAGTTTTTACTTTCTGTTTTTGAAACATGGTAATTCCTGTGTAGCGATGAAACCACATCTTTAAATCAGTTAATTTATAATATTTATGCTCTGTAAATTTACATTGAGCAGTCTTTCATAAAATAAAAATATCAATAAGAACACCAGATTATATATCCTACTGTTCTTTCTTTTTTTACTATAATATATATATATATATATATATATATATATATATATATATATATATATATATATATATATATGAGAGAGATAGAGAGAGATATAGGTGTAGATATGATCTAAGTAAAGAGATACGATCAACCTTATATATGAGTGATTACATATGCATACAGGTGAGCAAATAACTATTTATTTAATCAATGGTTAGACAAAACTATGCTCAATGTAGTAAAACAGAGCTATAAAATTATATATTAATAATTATACATATACCTACAATTACAGTATGACTCAGAGTTTCATACCTTTGCCAATCCTCAGGTACAAAAAGTTACAAACTATAATAATCCACAGACAGCCTGTTTCACTGTATCACAGCTCATTGGTGTGACTAGACATCTGATTGTTTCAAACTGGGATCGAAACACAACCAATATGACATCAATCAGAAAGTCTTACCCTAAGGCTATTGGTGTACAGTAGAGAAAGGGAATTTTTAACGCATTATATACATGCTATATAAACACCATACCGGCCACCATAGCGCTCAAATCTTACAGCAGCCATTAAAAATTCACTTTTCCCCCCTAGTGCTCAAGTGAATGAGAGCATAGTACTATTACCATTAAAAATGAGAACAGATACTACACTTTGATACAAGCCTGATGTCTAAAGATTCGAGAAAACTATAACTCAAGTCACACTGGCTGTTTGATCTAATGAATGTTGAATGTTTCCTTATAAGGAAAGGGCTAATATTACCACTGCCATTAGAGATGAGGAGAACAGATACTACACTCTGATCCCAGCCTAATGGCCAGTGATTGAAGAAAAGCCTAACTCAAGTAGTACTGGCTGTTCAGTCTGATGAATGCTGAATATTTCCTTATAAGGAAACGGTTAATCTTACGATTAACATTAGAGATGAGGGGAACGGATATTACACTTTGACTGAAGTACGGTGACTAGGAGGTGAAGAAAAGTGCTTTTTCAGTTGATGCTTGTGAAATTGATACCATATATGAAAGCATGAAATATCGACACTGACACCAAATATGTTTTCTTAAAGATTCTCATAAAACACACTTAAACATACTCAGTATCAATTTCACCAGCATCAACTCAACAAATTTGTAGCAAACAATGCAGTCTTTTAGCTGTTACATTTGTGTCACGGAAAACAAGTTTATTATAAGTAGACCATCTGAAAAGGGAAGTATAACAGTAGATTCTTTTCTTTTTATGTGCTGTGTCCTTTCAGGACGTAGGCGATCATGGCCCTCCACTTCGCCCTATCCCTTGTGGCTCTCAGCAGGTCTTCTGTTTCTGTCAATTCCCCCAGACCACGCTCTGCCATTCACCTGCCCAAACCCGCCACATATATCATACGTTACTTTTTCCAAGACCTCATTGTTGCTCACATGCTCAGCCCATAATGAAACGTTAAAGTATACACTACTTAAATTCCATCTTGAAAGCAACAAATTGTGAACCTTCATGCGTGTATAAAATAGGATATAGAATTGTTACAAAGTTTTGAAGAAATTTAACAAATGGAAAATGTTTCATTGAAACTAGATTTGATTACACGTTTCGCCTTTCTAGGCTTCTTCATATCCAAAAATGAAAGAAAGAAATGTGTGTGTGTTTGTGTATTTGTGTATATGCCTAAATAATAAATTGTTAGTACTTTTCCGCTAAGCTGGTATTTCTTGTGAGTGATGAAAGAAAAGAATAAAAATGAATGACTCCTGTCACTCAGTAAGAGAGATTACTGTTTAAATAGTCTTAGACCAATCCATCTAGTGGGGGTGTTCAGCTACTCCACAACACTTTTCTTTATAATTCTATGTTCATGTCAAAAGTTATTTATATATGCTCCCAGCTTTTCTGTATTAAATTTAAGGTAAACCGTCATCTTATTTTCAGAATGTCTTGAAAGCAAGACATTCATATGGACTTTTCTGAAATGAACTTAAAGTAAGTCCTTACCCAATTTTTTAGAATGAATTTTCAAGCCATTCTGAAAATAAGAATATTTATTCCGTATCTTTTTGTTGTGTCATAAATAGGAAAGGTTGACACACATATAGAAAATAAGAAGTAGTTTATTCTGGAGAATAATATGGTACATGTTTGAGAACACAGACGAATGCAATAAAAAATTAATCATTAACTCTTGTCTATTTACCAACCTTCCTACAAGGCAAGATGTGGCACAAGCCCAGTTTTTAATTGTCTGGCGTTCCAAGCTCATAGGCTTTGGCTAAAATTGCCCATAGACTCTGTATACATGGAGTCGGATTTGTCTACCTCCCCAAATGAGACTGCCCTTCAGAATAAAAAATAGATAAAAGTGTATATAACACCCTAATACTGCTGGGCATAAACTATAAGACAAAATGTTTTTAATTTACATTGTTTATTGAAAATCATACAAAAACGACTGCATATGGATAACATATTACATCATAATATAGCTAAATTGTTCAGTATAATTTCCCTTTGAAGTAAATGAAGGTCTTATTTGATGACAAAATGATTCAGAAATAATTTGCTTGTGCCATGCATCTTGTCCATATAGTGTTTGTAAATCTTTAGTAAATTATAAATTTTATAAGGCTGTGCTTTAAAACTTTCACTGATCACCAGAATGAAATTCCAATGTTATGTTTTTGAACTGAAACTTAATCTTTAAACTCATTTCCTCAAAAAATAATGGTAATGATTTGGAAGACAAATATTTTCTGTTGTTATTTAACATGTCAGACCCTTACTTTTAAATTGAGTGCCATACCACGGTTCCAAAATCAACCTGCCCCACTCAGCCATGCTCCATACTAAAAACATTATAGCTCAAAACATTTCATTTTTCTTTTACGGTAAGACTCACCCTGCACAAGGCCTGTGAGCCACTCGAGGTAGAGGGTTATGATAAGGGGTAGTGTATATGGATAGGAGGGGAAGATAATGGTTGACTCTAGACTTGAACGGGTTAAGACTGCAGCGATCAGAGAAACATCCTCTTGGGAGTGTTCCATAGGACAGTGTTCACGAGAAGTTGTTGTTTGAGTGGAACTTACTTCTCACTGATGGAATATGGAGGGAATGTGGGTGGTTTGCTATGTGAGTGGCATGGGGTGGGGGGTCCTAGCTGTGAAGGTTTTGACCTGGTGAAACCAGGAGACGCAGTTTGTCCGAGCACTTTCCATGGTACTAGTGATAGAGCAGTGAGAGACTTGCCATATCCTGCGTATGAGAGAGAGGTTGGACAGAGGAAAATAATTCTTCTCCAGCAAGGACTTGGAGATGCTTTTGAACTCTATCAAGACTGGAAAGTGAGGTCTGGGCATCTCCTGCCCAAATATGGCAACAGTACTCCATGTTCAGCCTGATTTGGCTCTTATAAAGATAGAGGATAGCATTAGGAGTCAGGTACTTACTGGAGCGGTACAAGGAGCCAATCATTTTACCTGCATTTTTAGCAATAGGTCGTATATAGGTATTCCCCTTGAGGTGGATGTGAGTTTGAGGCCTAATATCATTTCGTGTCATAGGGCCTCCTCGAGGGGAGATCTGTTCATTGTGACTGGTGGTAGTTTGAGGTCTGATCAGCAGTGATGGAATGTAACCAGTTTGGTTTTAGAGGCATTGATTATATAACAAATTCTAACATGACAACATTTAAGCTAATATTGTCCAATTTTATATTTCTATATTTTCACTTTTAAGAAAGGTATTTTAACTCAGTTGATGTTACCAACAATCATATATTTGAAAATATTAGACACATTTAAACAATTGTAATATTCAAAATTACCAATTAGTTATTTATTTTTATTTATTTGATTTGTTTTATTTTTATTTTATTTTATTTATTTATCTTTCTACTATTATTTCATTTTACATTTTTAAGAAAAACACGAGTCATGACTCCAAACCAATTGCAGAAGTGTTCTGTAAATAAAATGTTATAATGAACTACCTTTAAACCATTTGTATTTAACATGCACTAACCCCTGCCCCATAAATATCGACTCCCAAAGTCTCATTGTTTGCTTGACTTCCTGCATCATCTGCGATGATGTCATAATGTTATGATAGAGAAAGCATGAGGGGGGTTGAACATTGAGAGCTGATGTTTACAGGGTAGGTTCAGGCATGTTGAATGCTTAAGGGTTAAACCTTAAAAATGTTATGGCATGACAATATTTAATTGTCTGGCTTTATAGATAGATAGATAGATAGATAGATAGGTAAGAGACTGTGATAGATAGATAGATAGATAGATAGATAGATAGATAGATAGATAGATAGATAGATAGATAGAAAGAGACTGTGATAGAGGAAGAGACTGTGATAAATAGATAGATAGATAGGAAGAGACTGTGATAAATAGATAGCTAGATAGAAGAAGAGACTGTGATAGATAGATAGATAGATAGATAGATAGATAGATAGGAAGAGACTGTGATAGAGGAAGAGACTGTGATAAATAGATAGATAGATAGATAGGAAGAGACTGTGATAGAGGAAGAGACTGTGATAAATAGATAGCTAGATAGAAGAAGAGACTGTGATAGATAGATAGATAGATAGATAGGAAGAGACTGTGAGAGGAAGAGACTGTGATAAATAGATAGATAGATAGAAGAGACTGATAGATAGATAGATAGATAGATAGATAAGAGACTGTGAAAGATAGATAGATAGATAGAGAGATATAAGAAGAGACTGTGAAAGATAGATAGATAGAGGAAGAGACTGTGATAGATAGATAGATAGATAGATAGATAGATAGATAGATAGATAGATAGATAGTTCATAATTTTCTTTGTGGTACAGAACTTTATTATGGAAATAAAAAAGGCAAGACAAGCTTTACCATTCTTTATTTAATAAAAAACATCCGATCGGTTTCATCCTCACTCATCAGAGCAGGATTCAAGGGAATAAATGTTACAATATAAAATATAAAATATGAAATACATTTAATGTATTAAAGGCGGAACAATCAGATAGATAGATAGATAGATAGATAGGAAGAGACTGTGATAGAGGAAGAGACTGTGATAAATAGATAGCTAGATAGAAGAAGAGACGGTGATAGATAGATAGATAGATAGATAGATAGATAGATAGATAGGAAGAGACTTTTCTTTATTATCTGTGAATTGTTATGACTTCTTTGGAAAGACATTAGATTGATTTCACATTGCCTTTTCCATGGATTGAAATTCAAAGTAGTTTTTCTCTATTCAGAGAAAAGGTGATCATGGCTTTCCACAGATGCCTTTACTTTATTATCTGGGAATTGCCATGACTTCTTGGGAAAGATAGTAAAGTGGTTTCCCATTGCCTTTTCCCCAGTTTTGAATTCAGTGTAGTCTTTCTCTATTCAGGACATCATAAGCCATCACTTCTTGAGAAAGTGGAGTTGTTTCCTGTTGCCTTTTCCACAGAATAGATAATACAACATTCAAATTGATTTACAAAAGCAAACTATCCAATAAAATACACACATAATTAACCCCCAACTTGCTAAGAGCAAATCATCAATTGTCATGAAGCCAACAC
Organism: Acanthosepion esculentum; assembly: GCA_964036315.1. Lineage (NCBI taxonomy): Eukaryota > Metazoa > Mollusca > Cephalopoda > Sepiida > Sepiidae > Acanthosepion > Acanthosepion esculentum. The sequence goes on along the minus strand of OZ038511.1, from coordinate 71,512,547 downwards.
TTCATATGCTAAAATGTAATAGTTTCTGCCACTAAAACCTTAATAAATTAAGCTTACAGAAGCATTGGTAATGTTTCTCCTTTGGTCTTTGAAACTTTAATTTCAAGGGATTGCCAGATGCTATTAGAAGATCCATTGACTCTGTCTCCCATTTCCTATCTCTCTCTTCCTCTGGGTTACAACATTTTGGTGGAATCGACAAGTTCCAGCATTTCCTGTTGGCCTTTTTTCTCCCCATGGGGAAAATTATCTACAAATTATTGTAGAAAACTGTAGTTGAAAGGCGGATAGCTGAAAATGATACTTAAATTAAACACTGGCATATGGCAGCCCAATGATAAATGATGCTGGATATCATTTTTACAATCTGTGTAGAAGACAGACAACTTACAGACATTAACGGAAGTAGACTGATTGATATTTTTTGGAGAAATAATTATTTTTACTTTTTACTACACACTGGGGATACAGCCATTTTGATCAAGATAAAAAGAAGATGGTCCTCAAATGTGGCAATAAAAAGTAACAATAATAAGATGAAATAAAACTACTAATAAAATGATGAAGAGTATATCAACCCAGAATGTTGGTTGGTTGTGTTTGTTTAGTAGTATATCAACCTCTATGGGATATTTAATGCCGAAATCTAATTATTTTGTATATAATTTTTTTTTATTTTTTTTTAGATAATAATAATTTGGCGATACAAGTTTTACTAATTAACCCATTGCTAAGAGGGGAAGAGGTGGATTCATACCATTCCCAATGGTATTTGAATGTAAGTGAATATAGCAGGAATTGAACCTCAGCTCTCTGGTTAACAATTCCGAGCCATTATCCATTACACTAACCACATATCCAGGCTTACAGCACCTGTTATTCCCAAGTAGTCACCATCAAGGTACTGGTCAGGCTCAATGTTGCTTAACTATAGTGATCATATGGGAACCAATGTTTCAACATGACTCAGAATGTTTGGATAAAAAGTAACAATAATAAGATGGAATAAAACTAGTAATAAAATAATAGTAATAATGAAGAGTGTATAGAGCCAGAGTCCTGGGATAAAAAGCAACAATAATAAGATGGGATAAAACTAGTAATAAAATAATAGTAATAATGAAGAGTGTATAGAGCCAGAGGCTTGGGATAAAAAGCAACAATAATAAGATGGAATAAATCTAGTAATAAAATAATAGTAATAATGAAGAGTGTATAGAGCCAGAGTCCTGGGATAAAAAGCAACAATAATAAGATGGGATAAAACTAGTAATAAAATAATAGTAATAATGAAGAGTGTATAGAGCCAGAGGCTTGGGATAAAAAGCAACAATAATAAGATGGAATAAATCTAGTAATAAAATAATAGTAATAATGAAGAATGTATAAAGCCAGATATTAGTGGAAATGGTGTCTGTATTTAGCAAATATATTATCATTATATTGGAGTTATTTCTGGGATGTATCTGGGAGGTATTTCTGCCACACCCCGTAATAAGCAATAGAAGTTTTAATTCCCAAACATGATCAGCGCATTGTGGCTGTGTTCATAATTAATATTACATTGAATTCGTTTCTTGTTTTTTTTTTATTATTAAATCTTATGTTATTTTTAAGCAGATTCTGCAGTTAGACGAGTATATTATGTTGATGTTTTCTACGTGGAGGTTGTGAATAGATTTTGGTCGGTCTCTGTATTTAAATGGGTCCTAAGGGAGTTATGATGCAAGCGATACAAGGTAAGTCTTCTTGAAGGACATATATGTCTAATATAAATATTATTCCTGAATATTTTTTCAACAGGAAGGCAGTTCCGTTAAGGGTTGGTAAATTCAGAAATAATATTGGTTCTATGTAGTTTGGATCATGTTACATACTCATAGAGAACCTTAACGTAATTCAAACTGTATTTTTATGAGATCTGTTTTATTTTTTTTACAAACTTCAATATACAATCTCTTATAGTAAAAGATGCCCTATTTAATGTTGGCTGCTTCCCTTGTGTTACAACTGTAACTGACATTCAGAAGCCAAGATTAATTATGATATCTTTCTCCTTTGTAGATTGTATATTGACGTCTGTATAAAAGACATCAGTTTGACCGTTACAAATGACGTCAATTTATGTGACGTAAAAACCGGGTCTCATGGAAAGAAAATGAACCTTCTAACCACTAGGCTACGTGCCCATATCTCTTTTTAGACATATACATATATATATATATATATATATATATATGAATTATATATATAATTATTATATATATATATATATATATATATATATATATATATATATATATATATATACGTATATATAAATAAAAAGAAGAACAGTAAGATATAAAATCCGGTGTTCTTATAGATATTTTTATTTTTACACAATAGTGCTCAATGTAAATTTACAGAGCATTGATATTATAAATTAATTGATTTAAAATATGGTTTTTTCGCTACACAGTGATACCAAGTTTCAGAAATGGAAGCTAAAGCTCCTGAATTTAATTGTGTTATTAAACCAAAGAC
>OZ038511.1:71495021-71505021 GCA_964036315.1 Acanthosepion esculentum | reverse complement strand
AACTGTTATTTCTGATGAAAGATCGAGGTCGATCTGAAATATCAAATTTCATATATATGAAAAAAATATAAATAAATACTTTCATAAAAAGAACATTACATTTTCTTTAATTTACAACTTTTTAGTTGTTTCTTCTATATATACATATTAAGAAAGTATACGTGGCTTCTCATTATGGTACATATATATATATATATATATATATATATTTTAGAATTGGACATAGTCCGACAATTTATTTAAAGACATTTAAAGATATTTATAAATTGTCGAACTATGTCCAATTCTAAAATATATGACATCATTTGTTTACATTTGATACGCTAGAGCAGATATGAATAGAAGAGATTCATGGAAGATTTAAGTTTAAAGATAGTAAAATCGACCTTGCTAACCAGACGCTGCTCTGTGGCCGAAAGGTTAAGGCACATCACGCGAAATGATGGTTCCGTATAGAATACAGGTTCGATTCCTGTCGGAGAGCGAAAATTTTCTATGAAAATTTCTCGGACATTCAGGCCGGTAAATGTTATTTAATACTGTTTATTATAAAACAGAGCATTTGCTTAAATACTTGTATCTATAAAAACAACGTTAAACATAATATATATAAATGTCTTTAAATATATATATATATATATATATATATATATATATATATATATATATATCTCCAAATGTAAAAGAACGAAGAGTAAAATCTCTGCGTTAACATTGATTTAAAACAAGGCTCAATACAAAAGAGCAATAAATATTTATTTATTATACCCTGTTACATTAGAACATGTATATGCCCGCTACTTTCACAGTATTTTTACTTCCCTCTTTCGTTGTTATTAATCAGCTATCTTTCTTTCTCCATATGTAAACCCTGTTTACCTTTTATGAGAAATTTTCCAAAGACGGAAGTGAAAGATGTGCTTCATTAACTGTATTTCAGAATAAAATATTTTAGTAGCATCATGATTTCCCATCTGAAGAAACGTTACTTTTTAATGTTGAAACAAGATGTACAGTTTTTGTAGTGGGCATGTACATGTTCTAATGTAACAGTGCATAATAAATATATATATATATATATATATATATATATATATATATATATATATCAGATATAAGAGCAAAATTGTCCAATTGTTAGATTAATCTTTGAACCGTTGTATCTTAGAAATAATTAAATATATGTTACTGGAATTATCTGAGGTTTTTATAACACTACTGGACCCTACTTTGAACAATAAAAATGTATTTAGCTCTAAGTTGAAATGATGATCCTTCTTGCTGTTGTGACCACCTGATCCAGTTTTCCTCTCTACTGTTTGCTCCTTTTTAAACTTATTCACCGTTCTCTTGATGATTCTTGAATGGACTTTGAAAATGGAAGCCGAAGTATGAATATTGGTACCATTACTGAAAGCCTGAATGTTTTTTTCCTCTCACCATTGCTCAATTGGGAAGACATAGTGGGGCTGGCACAAAATGATTTTAACCTGTTCTATTTCTAGCTGAATAACTCAAAGGGTTTTCAGTGATTCTTTTGACAAATGTTGTCAAGATGGCTAAATGTCTAATCTGAAAACTTAGAAAAAGAAACTCAATTAGTTTAGTGGCTTTTTAGATATTAAACATTCTGTGGGATGAACAATTAGGCTCTCACATGATTTGGACAATTTTGCTTTTACACCCAGTATATATATATATATATATATATATATATATATATATATATATATATATATATATATATATATATATGTATATATATATATATATATCTTCGGCAGAATTGAGTCACTGTCAGTCACTGTGTGTTTATCTAAATCTAAAAATAAACATGCTAAAATTCACCTTCATTCCTGTCGTGCGCTGACGTCTAGCCACACTGATGAGCTGTGAAACAGCGAAACAGTCTGTCTGTGGATGACAAAAATATATATATATATATATATATATATATATATTTTTTTTTTTTAAAGAATATATATATATATATTATTAAAGAATAATAATTGATGGTTATTGGAATTTACTCCGTATATACCAATCCCACACTTGGGTATATATATATATATATATATATATATATATATATATATAAGTTGTGCTACTGGTGAGTGACAATATATATATATATATATATATATATATATATATATATATATATACATATTGATATATACTTAATATTTCTGTTATATTACATCGAGCACTATTTTATTAACACCAGCACTCTATGTGCAATATATATAAGATATTGCACATAGAGTGCTGGTGTTAATAAAATAGTGCTCGATGTAATATAACAGAACTATTAAGTATATATCAATATATATATATATATATATATATATATATATTGTCACTCACCAGTAGCACAACTTGGAGTTTCATGTACAATGCATTCTTCAAGTGCTGGTATTTTAAAATAAAATTTATTTTCTTTAAATAATTTTTAAAAAATAACCAGTAATACCCTTTTATGTTTAATATAAAATAATAATTTTTTTTCATATATTTTTAGGTCTGTCTATTTTAATATAATTATTTAGGTTTTTTATTAAATACCAGAAATTACTGTTTAGTTTAAATATGAAATAAAATAATTATCTCAAGTTTATTTTCGATATATATAAAATAAAAAATCTTGTCTATTTTAAATGCAACATATATTTAAAAAAAACAACAAACATAATCCTTTGTATAATATATGGGCTGCACCAGCATTGCATTAACATAATATTTTTATTTGAATTTAAATTATGTAACGGTCAATCTATACCCAGCACCTGATGATTGTGTTGTGCATGAAACTCTGAGTCGTGCTACTGGTAAGAGACAATATATACGGTGGAGTAATGGATAACGGCTTGGATTGAGGAATCGGAGAGCCGAGTTCGAATTCCAGTCGATTCCATTACATTCACTTACGTGCTAATACCCTTGGGAAAGGTGTGAATCCTCTTCTTCTCCCTCCAACTATGGGTAAATAGCAGGATAGACGGGGTTCTATAGCCTTGGATGGCAACTGGTCTAGGAGAAGGACAACTCTGAATTCAAAACCTGCGGAGGGTCGTTTGGGGACATTGTGGCATTCGTTGCACCAGGTCCCTGTATTTGTCCCTCCAAAAAGTGTGGATGGCCCTGCACAAAGCCTTCACCACTATAATCAAATCCTGTGTGGGTGTCGGGCTTTCAGTTTCTGGGAACTGATCTGTCTGGCCCTCATACGACGAGTTCGACAGGAGAGTCGATCATACATATATATATATATATATATATATATATATATATATATATATATAGAGAGAGAGAGAGAGAGAGAGAGATAAGTAGAATGTTATATATAACAATTTATCAAATGCATTAAACATACATATAAATAAGTTCAACCACAATTCACTCAAAAAAATGCTACACTTATGAATAAAGAAAATAACTTACTTAGACAGAAAATTCTTGAAAGTGCTGCTATTGATTCTTACAAAAATATAAACCTATAAAGCATCTGATGATTGTATTGTTAATGAAACTCTGAGTCATGCTACTGGTGAGGGACAATATATATATATATATATATATATATATATATATATATAAGTATATATTGTTATCCACACACAGACTGTTTCGCTGTATCACAGCTCATCAGTGTGGCTAGACATCCAGTTGCCTCTAGCTAGGATTGAAACCTGACTGAATTGGCATCAATCAGGGATTCTACAACTAAGCCGTTGGCACACAGCAGGGATGGAGGTGAATTTAAGTGTATTTATTTTTAGATAAACTCACAGTGATAAGTAGAAACTCATATATAACAATTTATCAAATGCATTAAACATACATATAAATAAGTTCAACCACAATTCACTCAAAAAAATGCTACACTTATGAAAAAAGAAAATAACTTACTTAGACAGAAAATTCTTGAAAGTGCTGCTATTGAATCTTACAAAAATATAAACCTATATTCCTTCTCTGACTTCTCTAGGATTTTTTGTAACTTTCTTTCTGTGTCTGCTATCAGCACTGTGTCATCTGCATACCTTATGCTGTTAAAATAATGAAGAGTGTATTGAGCCAGAGACTTCGGATAAAAAGCAACAATAATAAGATGGAATAAAACTAGTAATAAAATAATAGTAATAATGAAGAGTGTATAGAGCCAGAGTGTTGGGATAAAAAACAACAATAATAAGATGGAATAAAACTAGTAATAAAATAATAGTAATAATGAAGAGTGTATAGAAACAGAGTGTTGGGATAAAAAGCAACAATAATAAGATGGAATAAAACTAGTAATAAAATAATAGTAATAATGAAGAGTGTATAGAGCCAGAGTGTTGGGATAAAAAACAACAATAATAAGATGGAATAAAACTAGTAATAAAATGATAGTAATAATGAAGAGTGTATAGAGCCAGAGTGTTGGGATAAAAAGCAACAATAATAAGATGGAATAAAACTAGTAATAAAATGAGAGTAATAATGAAAAGTGTATAGAGCCAGAGTGTTGGGATAAAAAGCAACAATAATAAGATGGAATAAAACTAGTAATAAAATAATAGTAATAATGAAGAGTGTATAGAGCCAGAGTATTGGGATAAAAAGCAACAATAATAAGATGGAATAAAACTAGTAATAAAATATGGTAGAAAAATACCTTGCTATAAGAACTAGTTTGCAGTAAATATTTGGACGGTAGAAAACTACCTTTCTACAAATACTAGTTGGCAGTGGTAGAAAATTACCTTAATACAAGAACTATTTGGCAGTAAACATATGGACGGTAGAAAACTACCTCACTACAAGGAGTAGCTTGCAGTAAATATATGTGTGGCTAAGCTAGTCAGGTAAACAGCCTTCTCATCAAAATATATGTCACATATGAATATCATTATCTTCTACAGGCAAAACAATTCTGTTAAGGCCAGACAAGATGGCATAACCAGTTTAACAGGGCTTTTATTATTTGAGGAACTCTGCCAAGTCATAAAAAATCCTGTTTGGAGAAATTACTTTCACTAAATGGGAACTTGTACATATAATAAATCACCTTTTAGATCTAGTACTTTAAAATGGTACATAATTTAGATTTGTAGGTGAAAAAAAACAACTAAGATATTGATCTGTAATAAACATTGCGATTATTTTCAAAAATTCAACTTTTTGGCAAATGTCAAAGGGTCATATCTCTGGAACCCTTTGACCTAGAGATATAAAATAGGCATCATTCAATTTGTGTCTGAAAGCACTATAAGTGTACTAAATTTGAAAAAAAAAAATGTGTTTGAAATCAACCTTTTTTGATTGTACACGGAATGACTCATTTTTTATTTTAATACGGAGCAGAGTTTACAAATATCACATGTTAAGATTATTAGTCCTTGTGAAATGTAAAAGATTAATTCATTTTTTCTGGTTTCATTTACCAAAAAAAAAAAGAAGATAAATGACTCATGGTAACAATTTGAAACCATTGAAATTTCATGATTGAAAGATGCAGGTAAAATGATCGGATTCCTGTACCACCTGACGTCTCATACTGTTCACAACTGTCAACAACTTTAAAAGCTGCTTTAGATGGTAAATGTCCATCCTCAGTCAACAGAAAGAGAGTAATCCTCCATCATGCCTGTCCTCACACTGCTTGATTGACTCTTAGAGGTGCTCGTTTGCATAAAAGTTCTACTGTCCATATGTTTACTGCCAAATAGTTCTTGTTGATTATTTCATTTTTATCTAACAGTTCATAATTGATGATTCCTTAAATAAAGAACTTCTTTGGATCTAGTTCTCTTTTTGTGTTTATTTCCTTGACCAATCCACTGATGTTGACACAACATTATGACGAAGGATCCATTTCACATCACCAGTAAAAAGCTGGTCAAAAAAGGGCACTTGAAGTGGTGGAAGCAATGACTTGCAACAATTGACACATTGTCAGCGATTCTCTGGAAATAGCTGTTGCGGGAACCATTTTCCAACCAAACTCTTTTGGGTCTTGTCACTGGATCTAACTAACGCCTTTATCGACTATGCCATGTTTGAGTTTAATACCTGGTTATGGTGGTGGAGAACTTGAAGAGAAGAATTAACAGGAGATAATCGATAACTGCCATCCATTAGACATGGCACGTGGAACTAGAACAGTCTACCGCAGTGAGCGAAATAAAGGGTTCAGTTTGACATTTCAACCACCTGAAGAAGGCCGGAGCGTACAACGGCCGAAACATTGTAATAAATATGGCAACAAAGATGAGGACAATAGTCCGAATAATGTAAATAGTGTTACTATCAGGTGGCATTTAAGCTAGCTCCTGCAGAGGGGGTCTTGATTGGGCCTTCATCACAATTGGTAGAGAGGAGTAGATGCAACTGGCAACAATAAACTACAGAAGAACTCAAAATGGCTCGCTGCATTTAAGTATTGCATTAATATCTAAGCTTACCTTTTAAAAGTCCAACGATAATTCTTCTGCCACCACTTAATTTAAAGACAATTTGATGTGTGTAGGTCCTTACTTTCTGTACAAACAATTATTTTTAATTCATGGATGACTTTCATTGGATTTTGCAATTAACTTTGATTATTCCCAAATTTATTTCCAAGTTATAAAAATTGTTACTGTACAAAAAATTCATCACAGAAAATCATGTAAAAAAATCAATAAAAAAAAATAACAATGAAAACTTGGAAATCCAAAATTTCTGGTTTGCAGGTCCAGATCCATCCCAGAATGTTTTTAATTTGCTTATAGAGTCAGCCTGGTTCCAAAATGGTGTGTTATGTTGGGCTATGACCTCTATGAGTAAATTTGAAAAACAATTTTATTTTGAAACACTGCAATATTTAAATTTGAGCATGAGCTATTGAAAGTTAGAGAGTTGTGTCCCTTTATAATTGCTTTTATCAGCCAACATGGCAGAATCTGAAAACAATCAGAGCAATGAAAACTTAGGAATCCAAAATTTCAAGATTGCAGGTCCAGATCCAGCCCGGAATGTTTTTCATTTGCTCATGGATTTGGCCTGATCCCAAAATGGTATTATATGTTGGGCTACATCCTCTAGGAGTAAAGTTGAAAAAGTGTGACACACTGACATTCACATTTATTATATTGAAGATGAGCTATTGAAAGTTAGAGAGTTGTGTCCCTTTAATTGAAAAAGTGTGACATAGTAACACACTGACATTTGCATTTATTATAAACATTTTTGTCTACTGGCCTGAATGTTTGAGAAATCTAATGAAAGAAAAAATTACACCCTCTGGCAGGATTTGAAACTACATCCACCAGAGCAGAGAGAGATAACATTAGACCAGGCAGGCTTTAACCAGCTGAGATATGGAGAGCAGTCAGTCAAGCAAGTCCAAATTTGTGTCTTTAAGTGAAATTTCTCTTGTCATAGATCTCCCAAAATTTTTCATATCATCACAGTTTCGTATCAAAACATAAACAGAGATTTTTTTAGAATGTATTTTTTTATTAATCCGACAGATTTTTATCACTTTAAACTGGAGAAAGTAATTTTTCTTTAATAAGATTTCTCGAACATTGAGGCCGGTAGACAAAAATAAATAAATATATTCTTTTAATAAATAAACAGAGCATCTACTCAAATATGAGTATCCACTAAAAATAACATTTAAAGTGATAAAAATCTGTCGGATTAATAAAAAAATCAATTCTAAAGTGTATATATATATATATATATATATATATATGACAAAGTGGAAGATGTTTTCATATGAAGCATTTCATCCTTTAAGACTTCATCAGACTAAATTTGTTTATGTTGATACAACTACTCATGTACACAAATGAGACATACAGGGAATTTTAAATTTAAAAATGATTTACATATATATATATATATATATATATATATATATATAAAACATTTTTTATGTTTATGCATTCTTTTTATAGATACAAATATTTAAGTAAATGCTCTGTTTATAATAAACAGTATTAACGACATTTACCAGCCTGAATGTCCAAGAAATTTTCATAGAAAATATATGTCCTCTGACAGGAATCGAACCTATATCCTATACGGAACTGTCGTATAGCCTGATGTGCCTTATCCGATTGAGCCACAGAGGAGTGTTCATTTAAAAACAGTAGAATTCACCTTGCTAACCAAATGCTCCTCTGTGGCCCAATCGGTTAATGCACGTCAGAATATATGATGGTTCCATATAGGATACGGGTTCAATTCCAGTTGGAGGACACATATTTTCTATGACAATTTCTCGGACATTCAGGCCGGTAAATGTTGTTAATACTGTTTATTATAAACAGAGCATTTACTTAAATATTTGTATCTATAAAAAAGAACGTATAAACATAAAAAATGTCTTAAAAAAAAATAATTGTCGGGCTTTGTCCATTTCATAATATATATATATATATATGTATATGTATATATATATATGTGTGTGTGTGTGTTTTGGGTATAATCTAGCAGATTTTATTTAGATTCTTTTTTTTATGTTTTCCATCACTATTTTATTAAATATCTCACACTATGATAACAGAAGATCTGCCAAGAATGGTGAAATGTAAGAACTCGGATGCAAAAACCTGGATGCAAATTTACTGTTGATGATCTATTGATTAAAGCACTTTCTATACAGTTTTGTCTCAGTGAATTGTTTTTTCTTTTAATTAGAGCAGCATTTTTTATATCAAAATTGTGGTCAGTCTCAGTTTTAATATAATAAATGCTACTTTAATAAAAGAGAAAACAATTAACTAAGATGAAAATGTATAGAAAGTGCTTTAATCGCTATATCATCCACAGTGTCCATTTGTGTCCATGTTCTTACAGGCTTTCACTATTCTTGAAAGTATGGTAATGTGATTAATATTTGAATTTTTTTTTGTATTTTTTAATCATTTAAATTTTTTTTTAACTTTTTTAAAAACGTTTTTATATGGCATTTTCTATGGAAAAAATATTTTGCAAACATTTGAGGCGAATAATTATTTAACTTAATGAAGAATAAATGGATATATAATAATAATGGATATATACTTTTATTAATTTATATAAATTTTTGCGCATTAATTAAAAATGTATCTGTTTGTTCTTTATTTAAAAGAAATCATTTTGTAACCCCCACCCAACAAAAAAACGTCCAATAACTGTAAAATTAATCAATGATTTGATATTGTATATTGAGCTTATGGACAGGACACCCTTCTAAATTGAAGAAATCAATATTTTTTTGATTCAGACAATTGGCATGGCCTAAGTTCTAAAGAATGTTAATGTACCAAAATTATTTCAAAATAATTTCCCTAATTTTTGTGAGTGGACCAGTCCATTTAAGTAGCACCAATACATGTACCAGTCTATTCAAGTGGTACTGAAAATTGGACCCATCTATTTAAGGTGTACCAAAAAGTGGACCAGTTTATTTAAGTAGTACTGAAAATTAGACCCATCTATTTAAAATGTACAAAAAAGTGGACCTTTCTATTTAAGTGGTACCAAAATGTAGACCTGTCTATTTAAGGAATACCCAAATGTGGACCAGTCTATTTAAGTAGTACCAAAAAATGATCCAGTCTATTTAAGTGGTTCCAAAATGTGGACCAGTCTATTTAAGTAGTACCAAAAAGTGGACCAGTCTATTTAAGTGGTGCCAAAATGTGGACCAGTCTATTTAAGTAGTACCAAAATTGGACCAGTCTATTTAAGTAGTACCAAAAAGTGAACCAGTCTATTTAAGTGGTACCAAAGAGTAGACCTGTCAATAAAAGAATGATGCAGCGATTGTTGAGAGGTAGGAAAATCAACCAAGCAGTTTTATCACATTTTTTCAGCCTTCCTCATTTTATAAATTTCTGACAAGTATCTTCATCCTTGTTGTTTTTATCACATTTCTGTTGATGCATTCTTCTGCCTTCCTCCTCATCTGAAAGTCCCACTTGTAATTTTTTTACTTCTTTCACATATCTACTGGAATATTTCTTTTCTGACTTTATTG
>OZ038511.1:71390021-71490021 GCA_964036315.1 Acanthosepion esculentum | reverse complement strand
TCCCATAAATATAGCACACTTTAAGACTATATTTCTTCATAAATATATATATATATATATATATATATATATATATATATATATATATATATATAAATGTATATATATATATATATATATATAAATGTATATATATATATATAAATGTATGTATATATATATATATATAAATGTATATATATATATATATATATATAAATGTATATATATATAAATGTATATATATATATATATATATATATAAATGTATATATATATATATATATAAATGTATATATATATATATATATATATATATATATATATATATATATAAATGTACATTTAGGAAGCAACCTTTCTTTTAAACATCTTTCATTAAATAAGACAAGAAAAATTTATTTTTATTTAGTTTTTCCAGCATTCTTATAATTTTCTGTTTGGTGGGAGTAATGGAGTACAAACATTTTGCATATTGTCCATTGTCTCAAATACTTTTGGTACTACTTTAGCTATTTTATATATATATATATATATATATATATATATATATATATATATAATCATTTATTTAAATATTATAACATAAATATGTTATAAAATCACTACAAAAATAGCCATTTCGTTTCGACATATCCAGTGTCTTATCAAGTGATGATGTTGAAACCAATCCCACACTTGGGTATATATATATATATATATATATATATATATATATATATATGAGTTGGGATCAAATATGGATTGGAATCTGAGAGATTGACAAGATAACCAGGAAGCGTTTATCATTCTAACATGTTTCAATTTTATTCAAGCTTCATCAGAGAATTATTATATTTGTATATTTTATTATATTTTTTGTTATAATTTTCTTCTTTCTTTCACAGTGATTTTCTCAATCAGTCATTTTACATCACATTTTCCATGATTTTTCATGATTTTTCTTGTATTTCTTATACTTTCTTATATATATTATATTTATCTATTTTATTATACTTTTTTGCTATAAAGTTCTTTATTTCACAGTGACCTTCTCAATCAGTCATTTTATATCACATTTTTTCTTTTTTCTTCCATTGTTATATTTTTTCCTTTATTTCACTGTAGGCTACTTGGGCAATTATTCATATTACATTTTTTCTTTTTTGACAGATATTTTACTTCCATTTCTTTTTTGTTTTCTTACATTTGTTCTACTTCATTTCACTCTGACCTTCTTGATTTGTAATTTCACATCACATTTTTTGGTGGGTGGGGATATTTTTCTTCCATTTTTTTTTCTTTTTTGGGGAGTTATATGCTTTGTCCTTTATTTCACTTTGGCCTTCTTTGTCGGCCATTTTATACAGAGGAAGTTGTTGTTCTTGACTTGCACAGGAAAACGAGGCTCAGCTTTGTTTATAATAATTTGTGGTAGTAATAAGAAAATAGATTCGAGTCTGTTAACCCGGAATATTCCACCCCTGTCACTAGGTCAGTCTGGGTGCTAAAAAACTTTTTTCTATTAAAAAAAAAAATAGTGCAGGCTCGCATTTTATATAAATGATATTTTGATATAATCGCCCATACAAATGTGTGCATAGCTGAAAGTTAGAGCCTCAGCAATCTAACCATGAGATCTAGGTTCAATTCTCACTGTGGTCGATTTGTCAAGGAGATGACTTCATGTTAACATTGACATGGGGAGATGATCCCAATGTGTGGCTACTTTGAGATGTATCAGAGAAACTATACTACAGGTTGACCTGAGCCTTGTTAGTGAAAATGGGTAGACAGAATTTTACGGAAGCTGTCAATAGTTGAGCTTGCACAAAGCCACAAGTATTATTGTTAAAATAATGAACACTACTTTAATAAACTGGTCCCCTCATAAAAAAATAGTCCAAAAATTTGGTGGGGACTAATTTTAGTAGATTAGACCTTCCTTAAGCTGTGGCACTTGTCAAAATAAAAAAATTTTGATTCCTTATTGATTTAGAAGAGGGGGTCCTGTTTATAATATTGATACAGTGTAAAATTAATCCCTGATTTTTACAGAGTTATTGGACTTTGGTTAAGTCACTTAACTGCTATTTATAAATCACAAGTTTGAAAGCATATTAGCATCATTGATATTTGCATATTTTTGAAGTTTTTTGAATTTTTAACTTGATGCGGGTGTTTTTAAACATTTCTAAAAACTTTCTTTTGCATGAGTTTTTTTTTCAGAAGCACATGCACAAATATTTGCAGTTCATAATTATTTATCTTATCAATGGATGCATAATTTTATCAATTCATGTAAATTCTTTTTCTTTAATTAAAAGTGTATCCATTTGTTCGTTATTTAAGAGAAATCATTCTGTAACCCCACCTCAAGAAAAGTCTGTTTTCATACAACTAAGTCCAATAACTCTGTAAAAGTCAGGCTTTGGTACTATATTTTTATTGAAAAACAGGACCCCCCACTTCTGAATCACTAATGTATCAATATTTTTTATTCTGCAAAGTGTTGCTGCCTAAGAAATTTTGAAAGAATTCTACTCTACAACAATTATCCACCCCCAACAAAATATGTGCCCTACTTTTTATGAGTGAACCAGACTGTTTAATTAGTCCCCATTGTGCATATAAGTACAAATATAGATCAGAGTGGGTTTTCCAAGCTGTCGTACCTTTGTAATCACCATTCGACTCTTTCTGAATCCTCTGCACTGTGCTCACATTGACACCCAAACAAAATGAAATGTTCATATTGGAGCTTCCGGTGCGAATGCCAAGCAGTACAACATGTCATTTCCGAATTTCTGGCGGAGTGACTTGTGTCATAGTGCTCTTTTTCTCACAGACGGTGCCCATCTGACCTTACTATACTGTGCAGACAACAAAATCAAAAACAAAAAATACGCATGCGTGAAATTAAAAAATATAAAATGGCGACAAGTTACCGTGGCACCCTGTAGAAATAAGAAATAACCACATATACTGCTGGCCAAAATCTTAAGACTTATGAAAATAAAGAAAGAATATAACTTTTGCGTTGTTAGACTCAACAACTTATTTGAATAGAGCTTCGAAAAATGAAAATAAGAAAAGGAAAAATAAAAATTAAAAATCTTTTTAGCGTTTAATAGTGAAAATTTGAATCCTGGGAAATTAGGCTAAATATTAGCTGATCAAAAGGTTAAGACCATACGTAAAAGTCCTAAATAGAGTAAGAAATGCCAGATATGATGTCTCAGTAGTGAGTTGCATGTCCGTCATTGTGAATAACTTCAAAAATTCAATTTGATATGGTTGATATAAGCGTCTACAGAAGATTAGGAGGAATGTTATTCCAAAGGATGAAGACGACTTCACAAAGATTATGCACTGTTTGGAATTGATGTCCCTGTGGTTGACTGGGGCAAGAAATGACTGGTAAACTTTAATGCCTCCAAAACAAAACTGCTCACTATTACTCACCACAGAGAACCCTCCCTGCCTCCCATTAGAATGTCTGATGCTCAACCCCATGAGATCACCTCTTTGCGACTGCTTGGTCTCACACTGTCCGCTGACCTGAAATGGAAAAAAATACATTGAATCGATAACTTCATCTACCGCAAGGAAAGTTGGTTCTCTGTGTCATGCCAGAAAGTTTTTCTCACATGAGTTCATCCTTCAAATCTATAAATCAACCATTTGCCCTTGCATGGAATACTGCTGTCATATATGGTCTGAAGCCCCCGCTGTTCATCTCAAGGTCCTCGACAAAATCCAGAGACGTATATGCCAGATACGTATACGTAACTGGCATCTTGTTTACAGTCGCTCTCTCACAGACGTGCTGTCGCTTCCCTCTGTCCTTTCTACAGACACTTTCACGGTAACTGCTCTGACAAGCTTCTTTCGCTGATTCCCAAACTGCATGAATTTAAGCGTACTACTAGGTTGGCATCTCAGTCCCACCCTTTTGTTGTCGAAAACGGTTAAATGTAGCCATCTCTTCTACTCCAATAGCTTCATGTCTCCCTCTTCTCATGTGTGGAACTTCCTTCCTTTTACTTGCTTCCCTGATAGCTATAATCTTCAATTATTCAAATGCAATGTCAATTTACATCTTCAAATGCCCTGATCTAATTCCCCGCCCTTCTCTTCATCCTGTCTTCTATCATACCTCTTTAATCTCTCTCCCACTCTCGGTAACCCTTTACGTGCTTGTGGCACTCCCGCCTTGCTTGGGGTGAAATTGATTTTAAAAAAAATGTCTATAGGCTTTTCTTGTATGTTTCCAAACATATTCAATGGGGCTCAGGTAGGGCAAAGGCACAGGATGGTCCAAATGAATCACGTTATTTGCCATGAAAAAATCCTTTGTCTTACGGTTATTATGGATTGCAGCATTGTCCTGCTGCTAGATCCAGTCATTTCCACACAAGTGAGGAGCTTCAGTCAATAAAGATGCTTTTTTCAACATGCCAATGTAACCAGCCGCAGTTTGATACCTCTGTATATTGTTCTTTGGAAGGAGATAGCACCCCAGATCATGATGGAGCCTCCTCCAATGTCCTGTGTAGAAAATGTCTCTGGTGGGATATCCTTATTGTGCCAGTAACTGCAGAAGCCATCTGGACCATCCAGGTCAAATTTTTTCTCATCAGAGAACAAAATCTCCTTCCATTTTTCTATGTCCCATGTTCCTATGTCTGAGCTGTTTCGTGATGCGGAAGGAGGCATGGACTTAGAAGATGATTACAGTTTTTAAAGCCTTTCTCTTGGAGATGCCATCTTATTGTTCTTTAGCTGCATTCTGTATTTGTAAGGGTGTTAATCTGGTTTCGTGATCAGCCAGTGTCTTGCCAAACAACCTGTTGAATCCTTCTGCTCAACACAAAATTATTCTTGGGCCAACTACTTGAAAATCTTGTTTTGTATTCCTATGGTCTTTAAAATTTGCAACAGCAGTTTTACTACGTCCAATCTCGCCAGTGATGGCTCACTCAGAGAGTCATGGAAGGAGGTATGGACTTTGAAGATATTTACAGTTTTTAAAGTCTTTAAACCACTTGAAAATCTTGTTTTGTATTCCTATGGTCTTTAAAATTTACAACAGCAGTTTTACTACATTCAATCTCACCAGCGATGGCTCACTCAGAGAGACATTGCTTTTGCAGCTTGACAATTCTGCCATGTTCAAAACTCTGTCAATGTTTTGACCTATGCCATGTATTTACCTAATGTAATGCAGGAGATACCAGTTGGTGACTGCACTAATGCTTGCACACAAATGACTAAATTTTGTTATATGTTTACCAATTAAAGCTTTGTTTAAATATGGTCTTAAATTTTTGACCAGTTAGTATTTATATTTAATTTTTTTCCTATTAAATGCTAAAAGATTTTTTAATTTTTATTTTTCCTTTTCTTATTTTCGTTTTTTAAGCACTACGAAGAGGTTGAGTCTAATAATGCAAAATTTTATTTTTTTCTTTATTTTAAGATTTCGGCTAGTAGTGTATTTCTTTTTCTTCAAGCTATAGATTAAATAGCAAGGTAGACTGGGCTGTCTAGCTGTGATTGGCAACCAGTCTAGGAGAACTGTAACTGAATTCAAAACTAGTGGGGCTGGCAACTCTAACCCATAAAAAGCCTACTTGCTATCAAAACCTAAGCAGCACCATCATAGAATGAAGAGGATTTGTCTCCCCTTTCTCTTGTACCTAGTAGTAGTAATAGATGTAATACTTTTAAATTGTCTGAATTTCAGTATCTATCTATATTTCTGAGATGAGTTATTATGTACACTATTTACATTATTCGGACTATTGTCCTCATCTTTGTTGCCATATTTACCACAACATTTCAGCCATTGTATGCTCCAGCCTTCTTCAGGTGGTTGGAATGTCGAACTGAACTCTTTATTTCGCTCGTTGGAGTAGACCGTTCTAGTTCCACGTACCGTGTGTAATGGATGTCAGTCATCAGTTATCTCCTGTTAATTCCCCTCTCCAAGTTCTCCACTGCCTTAACCAGGTATTGAACTCAAACTTTTTGGGTCCTGTCACTGGATCTAACCAACGCTTTTATCCACTGTGCCATGTGTCCTTAAGTGACAGGATCCAAAAAGTTGTGAGTTCAATACCTGGGTAAGGCAGTGGAGAACTTGGAGAGGTGAATTAACAGGAGATAACTGACAAATGACATCCATTAAACATGGCATGTGGAACTAGAACAGTCTACCCCTGTGAGTGAAAGAAAGGGTTCAGCTCGACATTCCAACCACCTGAAGAAGGCTGGAGTGTACAATGGCTGAAACGTTGTGATAAATATGGCAACAAAGATGAGGACAATAGTCCGAATAATTTATTTTTCATATTATTGCTGTTACTTGTTTACACCTAGTAGTAGTAAGAGATGAAACAGCCTTAAATTGAATTTCTTAGATAAAGCCATTTCATTATTAATCTTTGGCTAGTTTATCTTTCATCTTATTTTTGTTGCTTGTTTACACCTAATAGTAGTAGTAGATGCAATAGTTTTAAATTCTCTGAAATTCTTAAATGAAACATTTTCACAATTTATTTTTCATAAGTTTATCTTATTATAACAGACTGTGTTGAATTTGCTGACATGCTGCAAGTCAGTGAATCTTTTTATTAGTTTTTCATTTTCTGTTTTTTTTTCCTGTTTGTTTGTTTCTTTCTTTCTTTCTTTCTTCTCTTTTCTTTCCTTTTGACTTAAATATACATTTACAATTTCAAGGAGTGGTCAAAGCATCTGGACATAAAGCACTTATTCAGTTAATGGTCTGAAAAACAAGTGGGTTATTTGAAGGTCAGTGGTTTAAGAAGTCATCATTTTGTAGAATTTATTTCATTCTCTGTCTCCTTGTTCATACTTAGCACGCCCACTTGAAGAAAAATAATTTCCTATTTTATCAAATTTTGCTGCCAGTGATCCAAAAATTGTTGCTGGTAAAGAACAGGGTCCAAAACTAAGAAGGCAAAGCTTATCTTTTATCATATGGCATGTACCCCAAATCTATATTAAAAAATCTGGATGTGGAATTAATGCAGGTAAAAATGATCGGATTCCTGTACTGCTCCAGTAAGTACCTGACTCATGCAATCGTCTACATATAAGAGCCAGATCAGACTGAAAGTGAAGTACTGCTGTCTTATTTGGGCGGGAGCTGCCCAGTCCTCACTATCCAACCTTGATAGAGTCCAAAGGCATCTACGAGTCCTTGTTGGAGAAAAATCGTTTTCACCCTCCAAACCTCTCTCCTACAGGCAGGGTGTGGCAAGCCTCTCACTGTTCTATCCCTACTACCATGGAAATTGCACAGGTGAAGTACATTTTTGGTTCCACCAGGTCTAACCTTCACGACTAGGGCCTGCCATACTAGTGACATTGTAGCAAACCAGTCATATTTGATCCGTATTCCTTCAATGAGAAGTCCCACTCGAACAGCTTCTTCCCACAAATTCCTGTTCTGTGGAACAGACTCCCAAGAGGATGTTTCCCCGATCACTGCAATCTTAACCTGTTCAAGTCTAGAGTTAAACATAATCTTCCCATATAAACTACATCTAAACATAACACTCTGCCTTGAGTGGCCCCTGGGCCTTGTACAGGGTGAACCTTACTGTGAAAAAAAAAGAAAAGTAAATACTAAACGTTTCGGTGTATGGATCAGTTTTAACAAATTTAGTATAGAAGATAAATAAATTGAATATAGAATGGGCTGTGCTAGGGGTAGTTTCGCTCAACACCACAAGTTGCTACAAAACCAAAATATTAACCTAAAAACTCAATTTGTGTTCGTAAATAACCTCATCAAATCAAGACTTACATATGGATGTCATGTATACACCAGCCCCATTCAAAAATATTTAAACTCTCAGCTGTCAGGAGTGAAAGATAACGGTTAACCCTGGCCTTGAACAGGATATGGTTGTAGTGTAGGGAAACATCCTGTTGGGAGTCAGTTCCACAGGGCAGTGGTTTGTGGGATGAAGCTGCTTGAGTTGAACTTGCTTCTCACCAATGGAATATAGAGGAAATGTGGGTGGTTTGCTACTATGTAAGTGGCATGGCATGACCTTGACGTGACCTTGACGTGATGGTTTCCCTCGGTGGGATCAGGGAATGTAGTTTATCTGAACACGTTTCATGGAAGCAGCAGTAGAGCAGTGAGAGGATTACCACATTCCACCTGTTGGAAGAGAGGTTGAAGGGTGGAGAATAATTAATCACCCACAAGGGCTCGGAGATGCTTTTGAACTCTGTCAAGGTTGGAGGGTGATGTCTGGGCAACATCCACCCAAATATGACAGCAGTACACCATTTTTGGCCTGATCTGATGCTTGTAAATGTAGGGGATAGCAGGAGGAGACCAGGTACTTACTGGAGCGTTACTGAGAGACGACCATTTTACCTGCATCCTTAGCAATGGATCGTATGTACAAGTTCCACTTCAGGTTGGGTGCGAGTTTGAGGTGCAACAGTCTTTCAAGACATGATGCTTCCGGAGAGGACCCCAGTTCATCCTGATTGGTGGCAATTCAGGATTAGATTTGCATTGATGGAATGAAACTAGCTTGGTAAATGTTTTGCTAATGATTTTACTATAGGAATGCATTGAAAATCAGGAAGAAAGGATTGTCAGTGGTCAGGAATGAATGTAAGCATTACTGATAAAATAGTCTATTATATATATAATGGAAATGCATTGCTAATGATTTTACTATAGGAATGCATTGAAAATCAGGAAGAAAGGATTGTCAGTGGTCAGGAATGAATGTAAGCATTACTGATAAAATAGTCTATTATATATATAATGGAAATGCATCGCTAATGATTTTACTATAGGAATGCATTGAAAATCAGGAAGAAAGGATTGTCAGTGGTCAGGAATGAATGTAAGCATTACTGATAAAATAGTCTATTATATATATAATGGAAATGCATTGCTAATGATTTTACTATAGGAATGCATTGAAAATCAGGAAGAAAGGTATTGTCAGTGGTCAGGAATGAATGCAAGCATTACTGATAGAATAGGGCTATTATATATATAATGGAAATGCATTTCTAATGATTTTACTATAGGAATGCATTGAAAATCAGGAAGAAAGTGATTGTCAGTGGTCAGGAATGAATGCAAGCATTACTGATAGAATAGAGCTATTATATATATAATGGAAATGCATTTCTAATGATTTTACTATAGGAATACATTAAACATCAGGAAGAAAGGGATTGTCAGTGGTCAGGAATGAATGTAAGCATTACTCAAGTATAATAGGCTTATTAAGGACAGTGATGAAGCAAATGATAATGAAAATTTAAGAAATATACATTAACCATTAGTAATGATATCTCGCTTAGAACAAGACTCCACTGCTTAAATGTCACAGGGGAAATTCTTCCTCCGATAGCTGAAAAAACTTACACACACACACACACACACACACACACACACACACACACACACACACACACACACACACACAATAAAGAGAAAGGCATTTCTGGAATGAAATCAGATTTCTCTCCATCCAAATTTCATGTTTCATGCTTGCCAATGGCAACTTGAGTAGTCGGGGTGGGGATCCGATGTAGCAGTGATGGGGAATGGGTGCGGGGCATGGGTGATTACTTCATCATTTTTCTCATTTTTTTTTATTCATTTATATTTATTTTTTAATCCTTACTTCTGTTTATTCCTTTAACGATCACTCCTTAATGGCAAGTTTGGGGCTGCCACATTCAAAAGCAGAAATCTATGATTATTATTAATATTGGCTAAGTCTGACTCAAGGCCACAGGTGGAAGCACCCAGTAAGAATCGACTCTTGCTAACCACTGTCCTATGGCAAGGTGATTAATAATGTTTAGTTTCGGTTAGCTTGGCAATTTACTGATATGTCAGCAACCCTTCAGGGTATGCAGTTGGCATATTCTCAACCACTTGAATAGGGCACATCCTATAGAGATTCTATTACATTGACTATATTTTCTGTATCACTAGACTTGGATTCTTATCTAAACAATTAACTACCGCTAAATGTCAGAAAGAATTCTGATTTTTAAAATTATCAAATGAAAGGAAACTTTAAAGAAAAGAAATATAAAACACTGCATTAGCAACCTCTTCTCTTAATTTACTAATGAGATATTCCATTCTTATGGAAACACAAAGTATATTCATATATTGTTGTAGTGTAAATCTTCTTGTCAATCCAAAGTAATATCTTATTATTCTATATAGGACTAGCAGCATTGCCCGGCGTTGCCCGTGCTTGATTAAAAAATCGTACGACTCATACAGCAATCGCTATCACTTGACTTAAAATATTTTTGCCCTTCCTTGCCTTTAAAGGAGTGCCCTTTGCTGTGCTGATGTTGCTACATGCCTTACTTCTTGCCTATCTCACACTGCGAATTTTTTCTAAGCTCTATACTAAACATTAAATCTGTTACGAAAAAAGAACTAAACAAAATGATCAGCTTTAAAAAAGGACTTGTAACTGGAAAAACTGAATGAAAAAAGAATGTTAATAACAAATACTTTTTCACACCCAACCCAAATTTTTCCAACTTGTGACGAATGCAGCTATCGATTTTTTTTGCATGCTAGCATGCTAGTTAACATTCATGTCAGTCAGCTGTTGGCTCTCAGGCTGGCCAATAGAATCTTCCTGCCTATTTGTGGCAGCCAGCTATAGGCTCTCACTCTGGCCAGTAGAAAATGGCCACAAACTACATGAAAACTGCTGTAGAAGCTTGAAAAAATCGATTATTTCCACTATCGATGGGAGTTGGGAAATGCAAAGTCAGTCTTGGCCTTTCACCTAACTTGGAGCCTTGTCATGTAAATTTTGGTGCAAATCCGTCAAAAATTGCAGCTGTGCATTCGTTACACACACACACACATCCTGCCTTTTATAGATAGAGATTGGTTGATTGTTTATTTTTTATGGGTTATCAAAACATTATGGGTTATTTAAAGGCAAACCATATTTTTGATTGTGAAATAATCATTTTTATTTGGGGTGGGGGATAACAATGATTTTTTTACATACACGTCTAACTATTTAACCCATAGATGGGAGGAGAAGATATAGATTTAATACTATTCTCAAGGGTAATTTTGTGTAAGTAACAAACTCAACTGGAATTCAAACTCGGCTCTACAATTTATCAATCTGAGCTTCTGTTCATCACAACACATACACATCAATATTCCTATAGGGAAGATCAGGATGTGTGACCAATAATTATAGTTTCATTGTGTTTTATATTATAGAATAGATTATATATACATATACATACACACACACAGACACACACAGACGCACACACACACACACACACACATATATATATATATATATATATATATATATATATATATATATATATATATATATATATACATATATATATATATTTATTTTTTCACTGAAAATGCTTGAGATTTCCATCTCACCAGACCAATCTGTATGCACTTTGATGGCTGTGGTCAGTATGCTGTCTACGCAAGGTTTAAAGTTTTGGGTTCGCAATGAAACAACGCACAATGCAAAGAAATCTAATTATCATATATATATATATATATATATATAAATATATATATATAATGCATGTATATAATGTATATATATATGTTTGTGTGTTTGTATATATATAATGTATGTATATATATGTGTATGTCTGTATGTGTTCTTGTATATATATATATATATATATATATATAATGTATGTATATATATGTGTGTGTGTGTGTATGTGTGTTTATATATATATATATATATATATATATATATATATAATGTATGTATGTATATGTGTATGTGTGTTTGTACATATACATATATAATGTATGTATATATATATGTTTGTGTGTGTATATATATATATATATATATATATATATATAATGTAATATATACACACACACACACACACATATACATACATATATATATATATATATATATATATATATATATATATATATAACACATGTAATGGATCTGTTGGTATATAATGGGGCACTACGCTGAAAGCATGGTGTACCCAGTTATGATTGAACTCACTTTTCTTTTCTTTCTTTTTAAGTGCCATGTCCTTTCAGGGCAAAGGTGATCATGGCTCTCCACCTCCCTCTATCCCTTGCAGCTCTTGGCAAGTTCCTTCCCTCTGCTTCATCTTCCTGACCACTTTCTCTCATCCATCTGTTCAAACCTGCCAAGTATGTCGTGCATTGTTTTCCCTTGTATCTCTTTCCCTCTGTTCGACCCGTGAGTATCAGATTCTCCAGGCCCTCCTTCCTCATTATGTTTCCCAGAAACTTCAGCTGCCTCTTCCTGATATTTAGTAGAAGCCTCCTCCTTATTTGCATCCTGTCTAAGACCTCATTGTTGCTCACATGCTTGATTCATATCCTTAGCATCCTTCTGTAGAACCAGATCTCCATCGCCTTGAGTCTCTTCTTCATCTTTGAGGAAATCGTCCAACATTCGCTGCCATAGAGAAGAACAGATGTCATGTTCAGTATTCTTTTCTTTGTTACCAAAGAAATCCTCTTGTCTTGCAATACTCTGAAAACCAGCTTTTGTAATGTGTCCTTACCCATTCCAATATGCCTATGGATCTCAGCGTTGCACTTACCATCCTCTGTCAAGACTCTTCCGAGATATTTAAACATCTGCATCTGCTTGATTCTAGTGTTCCTGATCTGCAAATCACATTTTGGGCTCTTCTTATTGATGGCCATGCATTCTGCCTTGTAACTTATGCTTATATTCTAGCAAGACCATCTTGCTAACCATTACACCAGATTGAGGTGCCATTGTGTGTTGACCTTATGACCATAATGGTTTTACAAGCTTGTGTAGATTCAGTAAAATTTGTTGGATAACTAAATTATTTATTGGTCAATCATCTAAATAAATTGTGTTTTCAAGGCTATGGTGAAAAGGTTGAGGAAGCACTGCTCTATGGCGAGGTACCTCTGTGATTGCTTATACTACTTAAATTAATCGCAAGAATTTCATTTTGTTATCACATGCTAATGCTTTCTCTGATTTGAATCTGTGATTGTAGGTGGCTATGAGTGACAGCCATTGGTTGGCTAATGTTTAAGAGGTGTCTGCTGTCAGGCCAGCCATTTTTATAGAGAGGCTGGATGATGATCTCATTAGATGGGATAGTGACGAAATGATTACCCTTGTGGTAGTAATGCATTTTGAGAAGGCAAGAGAAGCCATAATTTCAAGAGAAATTCCATTCTTTCTTTCTTTTATTCTTCAGAAGTTTTTTGTTTGTTTTCTTTTGGTGTTTTTCATTTTTCATTTGCCGTTTCTCTCATTTCTCAGTTTCTTTCATTTTTTTTATTTCTTCTCTTTCAGTTTTATAGGTTTTTCCTTCTTTCTTTCCTTTACTCATTTTCTCTTTTTCCTTCTTCTCTCTTTTTCTTTTCCTTTTTCTTTTATTTCTCTTCTTTCTTTCCTTTGATTTTTACTTATTTTATCTTTTCTTTCTTTCCTGCTTCATTTTTCTTCCTTCTCTCTTTCTCCTTCTTTTTCTTTGATTTTTCATTTCTTTATCTTTTCTTTCTCTCCTTTCCCCTTTGCATCCTTATTTTCTTTCCTTCATTTGTCTTTTCTTTCTTTCTTTCTTCTCTTTTTCCTTTGATTTTTCCTTTCTTTCTTTTTTCCCCTTCCACCCTTATTTTTTCCTTTCTCTCGTTCTACTTCTTTTTCTTTGATTCTTCATTTCTTTATTTTTTCTTTCTCGACTTTCCCTTTTGCATCCTTATTTTTCTTTCCTTCTTTCTCTTTACTTCTTTTCTTTTTCTTTTTCCTTCATTTATCTTTTGTTTGTTTGTTTCTTTCTATCTTTCTTTCTTCATTTTCCTTCCTTCTCTCTTTTTCCTTCTTTACCTTTGATTTTTCCTTTCTTCATCTTTTTCTTCTCTCTTTTCCCCCCTTTTGCCCTTATTTATTTCTTTCTCTCTTTTCCTTCTTTTCGTTTGAGTTTTCATTTCTTTATCTTTTCTTTCTCTCCTTTCCTGTCTTTCTTCCCCTTTTCTTTCCATCTCTCTTTTCCCTTCTTTTATTTGTTTTTTCTTCATTTATCTTTTCTTTCTTTCTACCTTTGTTTGTTTGTTTCTTCCTTTTTTTTCTTTCATCATTTTCCTATGTTCTCTCATTTTCCTTCCTTTCCTCTGATTTTTACTTTTTTATCTTTTTCTTTCTTTCTTTCTTTCTTTCTTTTCCCTGTCTATGCTTATTTTCTTTCCTTCTCTCTTTCTTCTTTTGATTTTCCTTCCTTTATCTCTTATTTCACTCCTTTCTTTCCCTTTTTCTTTTCTTCTTTGTTTCCTTTTTCCTTTGATTTTTCCTTTTTTTATCTTTTTATTCTTCTTTCCATTGATTCCTTTGTTCCTTGCTTTTTGTTTCTTTTCTTCTACCTTTCCCTCTTTTTTCCTTCCTCCCATTTTTCCTTTTTTTCATTTTGCTTTCTTCTTTTCTATTTCTCTCTCTCATTATTCTTTTCCTTCTCTCTCTCTCTCCCCCCTCTCTCTCTCTCATTTGTTTATTGCTTTTTTCCTTTTATTTTTCTGTTGTTCACTCTTTCATTTATTCCTTCACCCTGCTCTATTTTCTACCTTCCTTTCCATCATCTATTCTCCATTTTTATTCATCTTTCAATATTTTTATTCCCCTTTCATTCGTGTTCTAAATTCATTCTCTCATTCTTTTGTTATTTTCTTCAGTTTTTTTTCTCTCAAAGACTTTTTATTTCAGTTTCCACCTTTTTCTTTTCTTTCCTTCTTTTTGTCATCCTTTTCCTTTCCCGCTTATTATCCATATTCTTTTGTCTTCCATTCTTTCTCCTTCCCAGTCTTTTCTGAAGACGAACCAAGACTTCCGTCTTCAGACAACTAGCAGACAGATAAATGATTCAACAAAACTATCCGCAGGGTAAAAATAGACACACAGACAATTTGCTACTTTGTGGACAGTTGCTAATCAGTTGCTTTCACATTCCCAATGATCAATATTCTTAGAGAATTCCTGGAAAACTTATCATCCTTAAAAATAAAAGAAAGAAAAAGGGGCTTAAAAAGCCTTGAAGCTCTTACTAACATGACGCGTACATTCTGAATAACTTACTGGAAAAAGTGTTAAAAAATTCAGGTTAATGGGCCACTGGGTGGTCTCTGCCAAATAGATAAGCATATTCATAACACGATGTTGATCACTTTCTGAGCAAGTAATGGTTCTCTCTCTATGTGCTGTGTCCCTTCATGATGTAGACAATTATGGCTCTCCACAATTTCCTGTCCTTTGTAGCTCTTAATAAATGTCTTTTTGTTATCTCTCCTAAACCCTGTTCTGCTATCCATTTACTCAAGTTTGATCTTCTTATTCTATGTGCCATATCTCTGCTAGACTTTGGTGATCATGGCTCTCCACAATTTCCTGTACTTTGTAGCTCTTAATAAATGTTGTCTTTTTGTTATTTTTCCTAAACCCTGTTTTGTCATCCATTTACTCAAGCTCAATGTTCTTCCATGTGCTGTGACCCTTCTGAATATTGGCGATCATGGCTCTCCACAATTTCCTGTCCTTCGTAGCTCTTAGTAAATTTTTTTTTATCTCTCCTAATCCTTGTTCTGCCATCCATTTACTCAAGCTCGATCTCCTTCTTCTATGTCTCTTCAGAACATCGGTGATCATAGCTCTCCACAATTTCCTGTTCTCTGTAGCTCTTAATAAATTTTACCTTTTTATTATTTCTCCTAAAGCCTGTTCTACCATCCATTTACTCAGGTTTTCTAAGAAGTTTACACATTCTTTTCCTCTGTCCCTTTTGTCTTCAATCTGTCCTGTGAGTATAATGAATCCTGGTAGGAGTTCTAATTTTCTCAGAATCGCCTCACTGTATAAATTGAATAAGTCTGGTGAGAAGACCCACCCTTGTCTTACACCCTTTTCTATTTTTGTATCTCTATTGAACTCATTTTCTCTCTGTATGCAGATGATTTGCTGCCAGTAAAATTTCTTGATTATTCTAATATCTTTTCCCAAATATGTCAAGGTTACTAAGCAATTTCAACATTTCTTTGTGATGTACTTTATCAAACAGTTTTGCATAATCTATAAAACACAGGTAAACATTCTTCTGCATTTGTATTTCTCTTTCTGATATCATTCTGAGTATAAATATGGCATTCCTTGTTCCAGTGTCTTTAACAAACCTGCACTGTTCTTGTCCTGTTTCGGGTCTGATTCTGCTGCACACTGTAATCATCGGAATTTGGATGTTGAGTTTTGATATATGCTTCAGTAGGCTGATTATCCAATGAAGTTCATATTCATTTGCACCTGGCTTCTTAGGCAGTGCTATAAAAATAGATCTACTTAGGTCTTCCAGAACTTCCTCCTAACTAAT
Source organism: Acanthosepion esculentum (assembly GCA_964036315.1). Taxonomy (NCBI): domain Eukaryota; kingdom Metazoa; phylum Mollusca; class Cephalopoda; order Sepiida; family Sepiidae; genus Acanthosepion; species Acanthosepion esculentum. The sequence goes on along the minus strand of OZ038511.1, from coordinate 71,473,608 downwards.
AGAATACAAAAGGAATAAGGGTGGTGAGTGTATGTGGCATAGCTAGTCTTAGCTGGGAGATGTACATATCTTTTAATGTGTCATAAATAGAAAAGGTTGACACATATAGAAAATATGAAGTAGTTTATTCCAGAGAATAATATGATACATGGTTGAGAACACAGTCTAATGTAATAAACAGTTATCGTTAACTCCTCCCCCTCAGTAAGAGAGAGTGCTGTCTAAATAGTCTTCGACCAGTCCATCTTGTGGCGGTGTTAAGCTACTCCACAACAGTTAACAAATGTCCACTGCAAAAAGGGCAGTGTATAAGTCTGTAACGCAAAGCCATTCTCACAAATCCAAACTCAAGAAATAGTATAGTCAGAAGTTAGAATCACAAGTCCAACATAAGAAGTTCAAGAAACAAAATAAAAAAAGAGTTTAAAAAAATCCAAATGCCAGATCTGTAGAACTACATTTCTCATGAACTCACATAGCTTATGAATGAAAACAATGCACTCACCTTCATCAAGAAAAGCAGTGGTCTTTATTAAGAAGGCCTTTACTCACTGATGTCCACGAAGACATATGGCCCAGTGGATAAAAGTGTTCGTTGAAATAATCCAAAAGTGACTTGACTCAAAGAGTTGTGAGTTCGATGCTTGGTCACAGCAGGGTACTGTAGTTTTAATTTTGAAATTTCTTAAAGAAAATATGATACTGCAGGTGGCTGGGTGTGATGGCAATTGTCATGGTTGAGTTCGTATCTGTTATCAGATACTTCTAGCAATAAGACGCTTTCTTCAAGCCATTTTTGCATGCTTGCATGTGTTTGCCATATACGCACATTCACAGATATGCAGACTCACTTCAAAGTGGCGTGCTTGGAAAGAAGATAGAACAAAGCAGGCTGCACTTGAGGGTCAGGAGGGGAGAGATGGTTAAACCCATCATAACTCTCTGGTGTTATTCCAACTGCTGAGCCAACTCAGGTTTTGATTTTCATGCATTTCTGTAAGTAAAATAAAACATTTACAATAAAATAATTTCTAATGTGTTTTTATATTCTTATATTTGTACATTCAGCATGATAATGTATCTGCCTGTTCGACGCATTGAGTTCAAGGGTCGTTTTCTTTTTTGTTTTTTAAATAAAATTTCACATTACTCAGGCATGTCAATCCACAACAGCCATCTGGATTTGGCTCTCTGTGATTTTTGCAGTAGCCATTGAGATTTGAGACTGCGGACAAGACTAAGTCCAACTTCAGTCTTATGGCAGTTCTGAAAATTCTGATTTTTCTAATCATTCTTCTATTTATTTAAGGCCTAATAATATAAAATAAACATTGCTTTATTTACACTATTTACATTGTTTGGACTGTTGTCCTCATTTTTGTTGTTATATTCACAATGTTTCGGCCATTGTACGCTCCAGTCTTTTTCAGGTGATTGGAATTTCGAACTGAACCCTTTATTTTGTCCATGGGGGTAGATTGTTCTAGCTCCACATGTCATGCCTCTTCTAGATGTATCAGTATCAGTTATCTCCCTTTAACTCAACTCTCCAAGTTTTTGTTCACCTCAGCTGTAGCCAGGTATTGAACTCAACTAATTTTGGTCAAGTCACAAGATTCAAACAATGCTTTTATCTACTGGGTACTTTTTATTATCATCATTATCATTATTATTATTGTTTTGTTTTCTGCATCAGTCTACTCTATCTATATCCATATATCTATATATATTGTTGCAAGAATCACCACTTTTGTTGCAAGGTTTGGTTGCTTTTCAGTAAACATTTACTGATTCCAGGTACATTGTTGTGGGTGGTGCATTTGTAGTGGGTGGTGCATTTGTAGTGGGTGGTGCATTTGTAGTGGGTGGTGCATTTGTAGTGGGTGGTGCATTTGTAGTGGGTGGTGCATTGGCCTGCAAACAAATATTAAATGATAGAAGACAACAACAAACAAAACAAAGACATAGGTAAAATAAATATATTGCCAAGTTTATTTTTGTTAAAGAAAATATATCAACAAAAGTAAGGTTAAAGTGCACTAGGCAAAAAAAGAAAATACCTCTACATGTTTGTGTAGAGGGTGATAAGAGTGTAGTCCTGAGAAGGACAGTTGTAGTAGTAGTTGAAATGTCCTGAAAAGGACAGTTTTGTAGTCGCTGAGGAGTGTTTTTCCAAAAAGGACAGTTTTGCAGTTGCCTTCAGAGTGTTGTCCTGAAAAGGACAATTTTGTAATCGGTGAAGAGTGTTGTCCTGAAAAGGACAATTTTGTAATCGGTGAAGAGCATCATCCTGAGAAGGACAATTATGGTAGTGTTGAAAATGTTGTCCTGAAAAGGACAGTTTATAGTATATTGTTGCTGCTAGAGCTAGAAGCATTCTGGAGATGGCTGGTGTAACAACCGATGGCAAATGGGAGCTGTAGCTGATTATGATGGCTTTCTGGGATTGTTGCTGCTGATGATCATGGCTGGCTGGGATTGCTGCTGCTGATGGCTGGAACAATGTGCTAGCTGTTGGCTGCTGGAACATATACTACACTTTGATCCTAGTCATCTGTATCATGGAATGCTTACTTAATGTTAAATTTTTATTTATTGTTAAAATTAACGATATTGGCATGAGGCTGAAGGCAAAGTGGGGAGAAGCAAACTATCCTAAATATAGCTATAGCTAATTATTCATACCCATTCATCAATTACAATTATTCATACCCATTCACCCATTACAATTATTCATACCCATTCATCCATTACAATTATTCATACCCATTCATCCATTACAATTATTCATACCCATTCACCCATTAAAATTATTCATACCCATTCATCCATTACAATTATTCATACCCCTTCTTCCATTACAGTTACTCAATCATTACTCTCAGTCACAGAATGGTTATTTACCCCAGCCTCCCCACTAAGACAAGATGTTTAATGTAAGGAAGCTAAGTGCATAAACTTGGGCCAAGGACAAAAATTGCCTAGCTCCCTCAACTGTTAGTTGTGCTGGCATCAGTATGATTACTGATCCCCCATCTCTAATGCATTGGGGGGAGTTGAGCCTTGAGCAGCTGTTCCCTGGGACCAGGTACCTTACAGTTTTTATTTTCTCTAGCTGTGTCTCTGTCTGCAGACAGAGCTACAACTGAGTCCCACTCTGCCCAAAGACAGAGACGCAACTGAGAGATGATAATCCTTTCCCCAGCATTGGACCCTGGATTGATCCTTTTCAAGCTTTGAGGCCCTTTTATATCTTGAATCAGTTTTACAACAATCGCTAGGATAAACTTTTTCTTCTAGTTGTTTTTTTTTTTTAAATGTGGGATGGCTGACAGGATACGAGACCTTTGTCTTGCAAACAATATTCGACAGACTCATGTGAGTCCAGGTAAAAATAATGGTGACAAAACATGGAATTTCAAACAAATGACTGTTAATGCATGTTATTAACAAAAGGAATTACATGCATGAACAATGTAAATCCAAGGAGAAGGCATTAAAACTAGCTATAAGAATGGGCTTGTGTGTGTGTGTGTGTGTGTGTGTGTGTGTGTGTGTGTGTGTGTGTGCGTGCGTGCGTGCATGAGTGAGTGGATGAACAGTTCCATAATGGACATATGTGTCCTGGACAACTGCGTCCCTAGACAAATGTTTCCCTCGATTATTGTGTACCCCTGATAATTTTTTTTGAAGTTACGATACTTTCTTTTCATACGAGTTGCTAATTGCAAACCAACTTTGAATTATTTTAAACAAACAAAAAGGTAGTTATCATAAATTTTGAAAGAAAATAAAACATTTTTTAAAGATTTGTTTAATATAGAAATTTGCACACCAATACCTTTAATTACTCTAAACAAGCAGAAAGGTAGTTACCACAAATAAAAAAGAGAGAGAAAATTTTTTTTACCACACGACAAAAATTAAGCTAGCAGTTTCGGTTCACTCCAGCAGTGTGCACCACATATATCCAACAGATTCTGGATTTTATAGATTATATTTTTATTTGGAACCCATGGCTAAGTTGTGAAAAATCAAACACTGATGGAAAAATATTTGTGGATGAAAAAAATTGCAGCTACCACTATCATAAGAAAAATGCCAATGAAACAAAAACATATGTGTAGAGCTATCTTGCAACACTGTTAATCTGTCATGGCATTTTAAGCAAAAATAAACATTTAAGTTTTTTTTATTTTATTCCTTTTTTAAAAATTTATGATTACTACCTATCTTTTTACTAAATTTATGGTAACTGCATTTAAAAAATTTAAATTTTTTGAAGTGATCATTTTTTTGAAGAGTTGTTTAATATAGAAATTTACACACCATACTTTTTAATTACTCTAAACAAGCAGAAAGGTAGTTGCAATAAATACAAAAAAAGAAAAATTTCTTTTTTTAAAGCAAGAGATGATTAAGCTAGCAGTTTCAGTTCACTCCAGCAGTGTGTACCACAAACATCTAAAAGATTCTGGATTTTATAGATTATATTTTTATTTGGAATTCATGGCTAAGTTTAAAAAATCAAACACTGGTGGAAAAATATTTGGGAACAAGGAAAATTACAGCTACCACTATCATAAGAAAAACGCTGATGAAAGAAAGACATACTGGCGATGTGTAGAGTGATGTTGCAGAGCAAGAACTCATACAGCGAATGACTCAGTCATGATATGCCATAATGACCATAATTATGGATCCTCAGCTGCTAAAATCAGAGTACAAGAATTTGAAAACTACTTCAGTTTCAGTATATGAACCAACAAGTCTTACTGGAGCAATGATTGCTAATGAAGATGAGTTTTCAATTACCCACATACCATCTTTATCATCAATGGGAAGAAATGTATATCGATGTAGACAAAAAGCACAAAATACACCAATTCCACATAATTTTAAGATAGCAGAATCCTACTGTTTTCTCACAACTGGGGAGAAGTTCCTTGCGTTTGATTCTGATATTGATGATGAGAGCACAATACTAATATTTGCAATGGAGGATGTTCTTAGAAGATTTGATAAACTCTTCTAACTGGGCATCAGACTGTACTTTTAAAGTCAGTCCATCAGTATTTTATCATACATATGTGTGTGTGTGAGAGTTCAGTAGTCAAATCGACTGGAGGTAAATAAACATGCGCCAGTGGGCATTCTCATCTACGAGCTACTACATCTTGGAGCCAGAAGTAAAAAAGAGAAGGAAATGTTTGCCTTTTTTCTGGTGTCTTGGACAAAGGCAAGTGTGGGGTAGCATATACAATATACAGGATGTATCAAAAATACTTTTAAAAACTTTAGGGGTGGCTTCCTTACACCAAAACAAGGACAAAAGTCCATATGAACATATGTTCTCAAATCCTCAATTTTTGAGTTTAAAGTTTAAAAAAGATGCCATTAAATGTACAATCCAAGATACAATCTAAAAATACTTATTACTAATGTCTGCGGTGCCACAGATCCTGTCTCAGTAATGTGATGGTAAACAACAGTAATCGTTGAATGACTCGTCTACCTTTGGTCTTGAAATGCAATCTGATACAGCCTTGCATCAATTACCATTCAGGCAGCTGTGTGTAAAAATCATATCTACCTGTTCATGATATGAATATCCTGCTATTATTAAATGGAACACTTGTCAGTTAACTCACCACTACACATATAAAATGTTGAAGACAAACTAGCCACAAATGTACATGAGTGACAAATGTAACATAGTCTACACAGAAACATAGTGTCATCTACTGTAAACTTATATGATTATATGGACTTTTGTCCATGTTTTGATATGAGGAACCCACCCCCAAAATTTGTAAAAGTATTTTTGATACATCCAGTATATATATATATATATATATATATATATATATATATATATATATGGCCGATGGTTGAGTTAGCATGACCAAGGGTTTAAGTGTACTGGCCTTGTTCAGACTGTTGATCTTGCCAGATAATGATGTTGAAGAGAAACTAAACACAAACGTACACAAATGACAAATGTTACCTAGTCTACATGGCAACACAGTGCTATCTACTGTAAATTTATATGATTATATGGACTTTTGTCCATGTTTTGATGTGAGGGACCCCACCTCCCAAATTTGTAAAAGTATTTTTGGTACACCCTGTATATTTATGGCTGATTGCTGAGCTAGCATGATTGGGGGTTGGAGTGTGCTGGCCTTGTGCAGACTGTTGGTCTTGCCAGATAATGACGTATCTCCCAATTAATGTTTGCTTAGCATAGTTGCAGTATAAACCACAGGTGGGCTGTTGAACAAACACAAATGGTCCTGAGCAGGTGTCTACAATAAGGATTGGCTTGCTGCCCTAGCTGACAGTTATGCTTATATACAAGTGTCGCCAACAACTCTTCTATTAAGTAATAACTTTGGTTCAGGTTTTAATGTTATATCATAGTCTTGTATCATCAATGTTCATGAACCTAGAAATGCTAATTCGTTGATGGACAATTTGAATGAACCGGTCAAAGGTCAATAAAACAATGTTCACAACTCAGTGTCTTAACATTGTCATTTGGTTAGTTAATTCAAACATTGGACTAGATCAGAACTGACAAATCAACAGAGATGAATATTTATACCTACAAAATACCATAAGTTCTACTGAAGACAAGTTTGCAAACTCATATACAACACAGACATGTATATAATATTCAAAGGTCATGTATCACAAAATTTGACAGAAAGCCTTTTACATCATGACATTTGCTGCATTTCCATTTGAAGGTCAATTTTATTTTGAGATTAGCTTTTAAATCAAAGATAATGATAATAGTAATATTAGCTGTTTCCCTATAAGGCAACATTTGCCATTCGTTGACTGAACAGCCAGGACCAATATGGGGGATGAAAAGATTACCTTATTGGTTGCTCTTGACCAGGATCAACTTAGGGCTACACTATCCATTTTAGTTGTTGCTGCTGTCGGTAGTCCTCAAGTGACGTGGTTTTTGTTATTTGGCACAGTTCTTTGATTTTGATTCTATAATGCCACTCTACAATGTTCAAAAAAGGATGATCACTGCTAAGACTCTCAGGCTTTACTCATTCAGAGTCTTTTCTCACCATTGATCTTAGAAAACATTTGTCTACAACTGACTGTTTAGTTATTTCTGAATGGGTGTGGCACCACGCACGATATCCATATGAATGTCCCAATCTGACAAGGTTATTTAAGAACATGATTCGCATTTTCAGGTTGATGTTTTTATTTCATAGCAATTTGCAGTGTTGGGCGGAAGTACCCCAGCACAGCCTATTCTATGTTTCAAGTGAGAAAAGGGCCAAACTTTTAAGTCTATCAGATAATGTTAATGGTAATATTAGTCATTTCCCTACAAGGAAACATTTGGCTTTCATTGACCGAGCAACCAGTACTGTTTTTGGTTGAATTTTTAAAAATCTTTCTCTTAAAACAATTAAAATTAAAACAGATTTCTTATGTCCAGTAGCTGTTATCATTCTTTCCAGTATTGATGGGTACTTTCTTCCTAATATTTTATTCGAAATAGTGTGGAACATCATGATATTATTATTATTATTTTCGCTTCAAGTTACATGTGCAATCCATTTTAGCTGTTGGTTGTCTTCAAGTGATGTGGTTTCTGTTATTTGGTACATTTCTTTGTTTGTGATTCTGTAGCACCAGTCCCCGAGGTTTGAAGAAGGGCTGCTGTTGAATGTCCTCAAGTAATGTGGTTTGTGGTATTTGGTACAGTTTGTTGTCTGTGATTCTGTAGCACCAGACCCCAAGGTTTGAAGAAGCGCTGCTATTGAAAATCCTCAAGTGATTTGGTTTCTTTTACTTGGTACAGTTCTTTGTTTGTGATTCTGTAGCACCAGTCCCTGAGGTTTGAAGAAGGGCTCCTATTAAAAATCCTCAAGTGATGTGCTTTCTTTTACTTGGTACAGTTCTTTGTTTGTGATTCTGTAGTGCCAGTCCCCGAGGTTTGAAAACAGGCTGTTGTTGAAAGTCGAGGTTTGAAGAAGGGCTGCTGTTGAATGTCCTCAAGTAATGTGGTTTGTGGTATTTGGTACAGTTTGTTGTCTGTGATTCTGTAGCACCAGACCCCAAGGTTTGAAGAAGCGCTGCTATTGAAAATCCTCAAGTGATTTGGTTTCTTTTACTTGGTACAGTTCTTTGTTTGTGATTCTGTAGCACCAGTCCCTGAGGTTTGAAGAAGGACTCCTATTAAAAATCCTCAAGTGATGTGGTTTCTTTTACTTGGTACAGTTCTTTGTTTGTGATTCTGTAGTGCCAGTCCCCAAGGTTTGAAAACAGGCTGTTGTTGAAAGTCGAGGTTTGAAGAAGGGCTGCTGTTGAAAGTCCTCAAGTAATGTGGTTTGTGGTATTTGGTACAGTTTGTTGTCTGTGATTCTGTAGCGCCAGTCCCCAAGGTTTGAAGAAGGGCTGCTGTTGAAAATCTTCAAGTGATGTGCTTTCTTTTACTTGGTACAGTTCTTTGTTTGTGATTCTGTAGCACCAGTCCCCAAGGTTTGAAGACAGGCTGTTGTTGAAAGTCCTCAAGTGATGTGTTTTCTGCTATTTGTTATTTTTTGTTTGTGATTGTGTAGTGCCAGTCCACAATGTTCAAAGAAGGATTATCTTTGTCAAGACCCTCCGGTTTCACTTGATCAAAGCCTATTTCAACCATTGATCTTAGAAAGTGGTTGTTTACAGCTGACATTAGATGAGAGCGTGAACAAAATTCACTTGCAGAAAATTTGTTCACAGAAAGTTTTATCTAAAAAAAAAATGGAAATAATAAACTGTTTGCAAAATAAAGTCTGATTTTAGAATAAGCCTTTTGCGTTCTAATATATTATTATAATAGTTGCACAAAAATATATTACTCATTCCTAATGATTAAAGCATTTTTGTAATGTCAACAAATACTCATCACTTTCGTAATGCTCATTGTAGTAGAGACCTTGTACTTGAAGATACAACTTATAGTAACACCGTTGAACAATACTGGTGTCAGATGCCTTCAAATAGCACTCACACTAATAGTACTTGCTCAATAATACTCATTCGAATAGTAATCTACAGCGAAGAAAACGGGGATTTACCTCGTCAAACTAAGCGACAGCGAGTCGCGTGTATTTTACGACGGAAAAGCTGGCGAAAAAGAAAATTAATTACCAAACAAAAGGGCACGTATTCCGCATGACATGCTGAAGACGGAATATTTGAATTAAAAAAAAAAAAAGTCTGACGCAGGAGTCGCAATAAAACGTACTTTGATATGCAAAATACTGGAGATCGTCTCTCAGCTGTCGACGAATGGAAAAAATGTTCGCCTGATAAAAGCAGTTGGTGTTCTCGAATCTGGGGGGAATTCGGCAATTTTGGCTACCGCGTTTCGTGGAGAATGAGTTATTTTTCTGACTGGTGGCGTGCATTTTGATTAGCGAGATAGTATTTGCGAATCGAGTTTTTGGCATTTCTTTCTGGCCTCGATGTTCGAGTTGGAACTTAGTGATTTATTCTCTGTGATGTGGAAATAATCTGTGACAAATATTTCCCCTTGCAATCCCAGTTTACTAACATAATCCGTATAGTGATAGAAGATAGAGTAGAAATAGAGATCTGTAGAGTAATAGAGGATAGACTAGAGATGACAATCCTTTAGATGTCATGCTACTACCTACTTATGCGTTTCTCCCATGGTCACATGATCCACCTAAATCAATAATGGGATCGCATGTGTTTGCTCACTGGCAGTCTATGTTGAAACTCCAGTGTTGGCAGCGATGTTTTATTCCTATATAACAGATGTCCTCTTCGTTAATTTTATACCAATCTCTTTCAGAATTTAACTTAAAACATTATATGCACCTTAACTTGAAGATGAAAAAAGAAGAGATATTTTTTACAGTAAGGTTCACCCTGTACAAGGCTTGGGGGCTACTTGGGGTAGAGGGTTATGTTAATGGGTAGTTTATATGGATAGGAGGGGAATATAATGGTTAACTCTAGACTTGAATAGGTTAAGCTTGAAGTAATCGGGGAAACATCTTCCTAGAAGTCTGTTTCCCAGGGTTGTGGTTTGCAGGAAGAAGCTGTTTGAGTGGAACTTACTTCTCGTCAATGGAATATGGAGGGAATGTGGGTGATTTGCTACTATGTAAATGGTATAGTGGGTCTTAGCTGTGAAGGTTAGACCTGGCAGAACAAAGGAATGCAGATTGTTCAAGCAATTTCCATGGTATTAGTGACAGAGCAGTGAGAGGCTCACCACATTCTGCCTATAAGAGAAAGGTTGGAACGTGGAAAATAATTCTTCTCCAACAAGGACTTGGAGATGCTTTTGAACTCTATTAAGATTGGAAAGTGAAAACTGGACTTCTGCTTAAATATGGCGACAGTACTTCATTTCTGATGTGTTCAAGAAAGGTAGAGGATAACATGAGGAGTAAGGTCCTTACTGGAGCGGTAAAGGGAGACGATCATGTTACCTGCATCTTTAGCGATATATATATATATATATATATATATATATATATATAATCTGATATTGAGCACTCTATCCCATAAATATAGCACACCTTAAGACTATATTTTTTCATATACATATGAGCTCATCAGTTTCTGATTGGAAAGAAATTCCTACTAAGGTTTAACCATAGACTTTTAGAATTCATATTTAATCCTAGGAAGGAACTTCCTAAGGTAACTGTAGTATTGTATGCAAATTAGATAGACAAGTATAAATAGAGAACAAATTGCGAACATAGGGTGGCTATGCCTAGCAAACCTGGTTGCTATTCAGGACACAGAGAACTGTACTACAACTACTACTACACAGACAGATATGCAAAACATAACAGCAACGTCTCCCAGAATTTTAAGATGAGCCATAATGTTAATGGCACATACATAAAAGGCAATACCATTCCCCATGTAGATGCTTTGTTGAGATTGAGGTTTATTACTTCTGAAAGTGAGAAAGAGGAGGAAAAATTGGAAGATACTTTCTAACATTGGGTTGAAACTGATATTTGGTTGATAGACAAATTACTTGAGGATACAAAGCAAGATCCCATATTGAACAGTATATTGTTTTGTAGGTTATTTAAAGCCAGAAAATATTTTTTAGATTGCAAGAAATTTACTAAGAGCTACAAAGGACAGGAAATTGTGGAGAGACATGATAGCCTAGGTCTTGAATATATTTATTAGGGAATATAGTAGAATTATCTGACCCTGATGAATAGTGCATCTGCAAAACTTGCAGTCAGAAAGATAAGTGTTTTGAACTTTTCTTTATCTTTTAACTATCTGGAGAAAATGGAAACAAAAAGGACATTTATACTTAAAATCAGAAAGAGACAATTGAAATTTCTAGGGCACATAATGAGGAAAGACTACTTGGAGAATTTGACACTCACAGGGCATGTCGAAAGCAAGAGGGACAGAGGGAAGCAGCAAATAACCTACCTAACAAGCTTGGTTGGCAAAACAGGGATTAGGAGAGATATAAAAAAAGACAGACATTTCTGAAAGCTTACAAAGAGTAAGTTTTGGAGAACCATTGTCGACAGCATCCTAGAGAGACAAGGCACATAGAAGAAGAAGAATGTGTTGATGCAGCTTGTTATTTTATTTAAGACGACAATGCATTATATATTTGCAAATCACACAGATTTATTTAAATAAAGTGCACATTTTTCTGAATTCCTTTTTTTAAAAGGATACCGTTTTTATGGTGCATACCTTTTGTTCAATTAATTTGTTCACAGAAAACTGAAGGACAGGATGTTGGAATAAAAGGGTAGGTTGGAATAAAAGGGTAGGTTGGAATAAAAGGGTAGGTTGGAATAAAAGGGCAGGTTGGAATAAAAGAACAGCTTGGAAAAAAGGGTAAAATAAAATAAGTTAGTGCGGGGCGTCTATAATAACAGTGAGTTGGTTGGAAAATAAAAAGGATCAAATTTCAAATAATCGGCCAGGCTTGTCTATTCAAAACATGAGAGTAATTTTCAACATGTCTGCTGTTTTTATCAATCCAAATTTGGAATCAAACTCACATTGAAACCATCACCATTCTTTTTTTTTTAAAGACTAAAGATATAGATTGGCTTTCAATAATTCTATTTTTAAGTGTCTACATAAAAACAATTTTCTGTGTTTAATAAAACAGACTGAAAATATCGCTTAATCAGATGAACGTTATCCATTTTTTTAAACTGGCTATATTTGTTTGTAGGTCATAAAAAAAGCTTTTTTTTTTCAAATAGGCTATTTTGACAGTCCCTGTAAAATAGACACCAAGGCTATTTTGCAGGTAAATATAAATAGTATTTTATAACTAAGAATATATATATATATATATATATATATATATAGAGAGAGAGAGAGAGAGGGGGGAGAAAGAGAGAGACATCATGGCTATTTTGCTGGTAAATATAGTGTTTTATAACTAAGAATATATTATTTTATTATTTTATATATATATATATATATATATATATATGTTTTGGACAATAAAAAATATTAAAAAATAAAAATTTTCAGACACACTGGATTGTATATTAATATTTTTTCATTTTATTATTTCAATTAGATTCCTCAAATAGTTTTGGCCAGCATGGCCATCATCAGGAGAAAGAAAATTTACTGCTTGCTAATAGCAGTGAACTACAGAAATGAATGACTTGATGGAGAAAATGAATTTCATCTGTAGTTTTCATTTGTTTTTTATTTCATATATATATATATATATATATATATATATATACTAACAGCATGGCCCGGCGTTGCCCGTGCTTGATTCAAAAATCGTACGACTCATACAACAGTCACTATCACTTGACTTAAAATATTTTTGCCCTTCCTTGCCTTTAAAGGAGTGCCCTTTGCCGTGCTGATGTTGCTACATGCCTTATTTCTTGCCTATCTCACACTGCAAATTTTTTCTAAGCTCTATACTAAACATTAAATCTCTTACGAAAAAAGAACTAAACAGAATAAACACAACACGATCAGCTGTAAAAAAGGACTCGTAACTGGAAAAACTGAATGAAAAAAGAATGTTAACAACAAATACTTTTTCACCCAACCCAGTTCTGCGGAATCAGAATCAACATTGAGTTTAAGCTAGCAAATGAGCCAATTGGAATAAAGTGCCATGCAGATTTAAATTTTTCCCACTTGTGATGAATGCAGCTATCGATTTTTTTTGCATGCTAGCATGCTAGTTAACATTTGTGTCAGTCAGATGTTGGCTCTCACACTGGCCAGTAGAATCTTCCTGCCTATTCATGGCAGCCAGCTATAGGCTCTCCCTCTGGGCAGTAGAAAATGTCCGCAAACTACATGAAAACTTCCGTAGAAGCATGAAAAAATTGATTATTTCCACTATCGATGGGAGTTGGGAAATGCAAAGTCGGTCTTGGCCTTGGCACTAACTTGGAGCATGTGCATGTAAATTTTGGTGCAAATCCGTCGAAAATTGCAGCTGTGCATTCGTTACACACACACACACATCCTGACTTTTATAGATAGAGATATATATATATATATAGGCATCATATCTCCTTTCAAACATGTTTCATTAAATAATATAAATATATTATGTCTATTTTTATAACAATCCTTTCCAGTTCTCTAATTATCTTCTTGATGTTAAGTTGAAATTCATCAAGGAAGGTGCCATATTTTTTGTTAACCCAAGTACTTTCGATCTCCTCCGAGACCGTCCTCAGGGGTGAACTGCAAAGACAAACTTAATGTAACAATGATCATTGTGATAGTGATTTTTGTAAATGTGGTCTGTCATTATTATTTTAAAATTAACCATTAGCATCACAACAATTACAGTTACATTAATTTGACTTTGCAATTCACCCCTGAGGATGATCTTGAAGGAGATCGAAAGTACTTGGCTTAACAAAAAATACAGCTCCTTCCTTGATGAATTTCAACTTAACATCAAGAAGATAATTAGAGAACTGGAAAGGATTATTATAGAAATAAATAGACATAAATAAGATGTCTATATTATTTAATGAAACATGCTTGAATATATATATATATATATATATATATATATATATATATATATATATATATATATATATTATAAATTAATTTAAAACATGTTTTTTTCGCTACACAGTGATAACCATGTTTCAAAAGTGGAAGCTAAAGCCTTCGAATTTAATTTTGTAATTAAATTAAATTCGAAGGCTTTAGCTTCCATTTTTGAAACATGGTTATCATTGTGTAGTGAAAAAAAACATATTTTAAATCAATTAATTTATAATATTAATGCTCTGTAAATTTACATTGAGCACTATTTTGTAAAAATAAAAATATCTATAAGAACACCGGATTTTATATCTTACTGTTCTTTCTTTTTATTTATATATATATATATATATATATATATATATATATATATATATATATATATATACCCATTAAGGAATTGTATTCCTGATCAATCAAAATTCGTAAATAATTATATAGGCCACACTACATGTATGACACACAGACTCACTCTACACCTTTCTGACCATAGCTCAATTATATCTCATTTAAATACTCATGGAGACCTACAGGACCCTTTTCATAACATACTTGTTGATAACACAAATATAATAGCATCATCTATATGCAAAAATAGGCTAAAAATAATGAAAGCCTTATAAAATAAAAACAAAAAAAACAAGACTTAATAATATTAACTTTGAACATGGACACAATATCTTGACCGTATTTTGAAGAAAGAAAACATTTTATAAAACATACATACAACAAACTATTTCTTATTTAACAGTTAAAATATTTAATCCTTGAAAATGGCTAAATGTATAGCCGTAAGAGCTCGGATAAAAAGAACATTCGGCCAGTTTTTATATAATTTATCATCCAAAAAGAAAAAAATTATTAGATCGCATGAGAAATTGTATAAAAAACTAAATAAAAGCACCTTGTCTGTCGTTTTCAATGAAATGTGCATATATATATATATATATATATATATATATATATATATATATATATATATATATATATATATGTATGTATGTATGTATTTGCGTATTTAGGCAGTAATCCTTCTTTCATGCACATTTCATTGAATACAACAGATAAGATACTTTGATTTAGTTTTTTATACAAAAAAATATTAAAATATTAAAATATTTAATCCTTGAAAATTGCTAAATGTATAGCTGAAAGTACTCCGAAAAAAGAACATTCGGACAGTTTTTATATAATTTATCATCCGAAAAGAAAAAAATTATTAGATCGCATGAGAAATTATATAAAAAAATTAAATAAACGCACCTTGTCTGTCGTTTTCAATGAAATGTGCATATAGAATTGAGTCGCTGTCAGTCACTGTGTGTTTATCTAAATCTAAAAATAAACACGCTAAAATTCACCTTCATCCATGCCGTGCGCCGACGGCTTAGTGGTAGAAGTTCCGACTGATGCCAATTCAGTTGGGTTTTGATCCTAGCTAGAGGCAACCGGACGTCTAGCCACACTGATGAGCTGCGAAACAGTCTGTCTGTGGATGAAAAAAAAAAAATATATATATATATATATATATATATATATATATATTATAATATTTTTTGTTTTTAAAAATATGATTCCTTCGCTACATAAGAGTTCTCATGTTTCAAAAGCGAGAGCCGAGACCGCCTAACATAATTTTTTAAGTTATGTTGAGTTAAAGTGCCTGGACCCGCTTCCTCGTCAAGCGAAAATTTGGGAATAATTAGGATTATAATATTATATTATGATTAATAATAAGGATTATTCCCAAATTCTCGCTTGACGAGGAAGCGGGTTCAGGCACCTTAACTCAACATAACTTCAAAAATTATGTTAGGGGTCTTGGCTCTCACTTTTGAAACCTGAGAACTCTTATGTAGCAAAGGAATCATATTTTTAAAAACAAAAAATATTATAATATAAGATCTACTTCTGTATGGAGCACTGTCTTTTTGAAAATAAAAGCAAAAATACTAAGGAACACCGGATTATTTACCTAATGTGTTCTCTCCTATTTTTCTGCATACCTGCATATATATATATACATATATACATATATATATATATATATATATATATATATATATATATATATATATATATATATATATATATATATATTCATAAAACAATAAATAATATACATACAGTATAGCCATGGAACTCAGTGTTAGAGATACTTTCAGTTCATTTGCTGAACTAGAAGGAAAACTGCAAAGTTACCAATCCATTATGTGCAATTGCAGAAAAGAGACACCAGAACAATTGCTACAGCTCAGAAGAGAATGCTGGATCGCCAGTCCAATTCTGACATCAAGTACTACGAGTCACGGTACTCCTGTGTGTGTGGTAGCAGAAGACACATAAGAAAATCCCAAGGTCAGCTACCAAACCAATCTACATTCACGGTTGACTGCCATACCAGATAAAACTGAAATTCAGTGAATATAACAGAAATATTTACCAGCAAAATAACCTGGCGGTATATTTTATCGAGAACGGTAAAATAAGCTTAAAAGCATGTTTGTCTCTTTTACCAGAACAAAATAGCCTCTTCCTTTTTTTTTCCATTTTATTTTTTGAATACGCAAAAATATCTATTAAAGATGCCCATATATTTTTACGACATTATAAATAGGTAGAAATTTTTTTTTTTTTAATTGCAATCTTAGGAGAAGTTTTCTTTGGTTTCTTTTGTTTTTCAAGTCTCGCCACCTGGCATTAAAGTTTGTGACTCATCGTATATTACAGGAAAACATAGAATGTGTGTAAACTGGAAAAGTGACTAAGCAAGATGATAGCCTCATACATCTTGAGTGTAATTCATTTTTTTGTTTCTGTGTTGTTTTTAGCATTTCTTTATTAATCCTCACCCCGTGTCTCGAGTATAGATTTTTCTTTAATAATATTTCTCTAATATTCAGGCCAGTAGACAAAATTAAATAAATACACTGTTTAATAAATAAACGCAGCATGTACGCAAATATAGGTATCGACTACAAATAATGTTTGAGTGATTTTTTTTCTACAACTTAACCCTTTGCAGGTTATTTAAAGCCTGAAAATATTTTTAGATTGTAAGAATTTTTCTTTGAGTGTGAGGCAACAATAATGGATTAGTGATACAAGGCTTACTAATTAACCCATAGATGAGAGGAGAAGAGGTGGATTCATGCCTTTAGCAAGGGTATTTGTGCATAAGTGAATATAACGAACCCAACAGGAATTGGAACTTGGCTCTCTGATTAACAATTCAGAACCATTATCCGTTATACGACCTGCACATCCAAGATTACAGCACCTGAAATTCCCAGATATAGATATATATATATATACATATATATATATATATTTCAAGAGTCATATACTGTTTAATAAATAAATGGAGCATGAACTCAAATATGGCTATCTACTAAAAATAATGTTTAAATAATAAAATCTGCTGGGTTAATAAATAACAAATATGTCACTTCTTTAGAAATTGTTTTTTTTTTGTACAGGGTGTCCATAAAGTTTGTGTGCACTTTAAAAATTTATAACTTTATTTGTATTTGCAATAGAAATAATTTGTAAAAAGGATTAGAAAGAAGTAAATCTATATTTTTTCAAGGTTTTATTGAAATTTTATTTAAGTTTCCACATGTCCTCCATCATTAGCAATACAAAGGGTAATATGATTTTGCAGTTCACAGAAAACATTTGCCAACTGATTTACAGTAATGCCTGAAATCACATTAGTTATTTTAGCTATATTTAAAACTAGGTACATTAAACTTTATGACATTTTTTACAGATTATTTCTATCGCAAATACAAATAAAATTATAAATTTTTCAAAGTGCACAAGAACTTTATAGACACCCTGTATAAGGATATGGAACTTAACAGTTACGTATATATCGAGAGTAATGGAAAGATTTACATTTAAAGGCACTATTCAACTTTGCTTGATCATTGACACACTTTATGGCTGAGGGATCTAAAGTTCCTTGGATCTAACAATGGTTTCCACTGCCCAGAGGGATGCAAGTTCAAATCCTGCCAGAGAGCACATATTTTCTTTAATATGATTTCTTGAATATTCAGGCCGATAGATGAAAATAAATAAAATATACTGTTTAATAAATAAACGGAGCATGTACTCAAATATGGGTGACCACTAAAAATAATATTTAAAGTGATAAAACCTGTCAGATTAATAAATCAAATATATATATATATCTATATATATTGATAATATTAGTGGTTAATATACACACACACACACACACACATATATATATATATATATATATATATATATATATATATATATATAAATAAAATATATAAATATATATACATACATACATACATACACATACATATATATACAAAAATTTCCAAGAGGATAGAATCCAGGTAGAACTCAATGTCCAGGACAGAGTAAGGATATAATAAAAAGGCTTGAACACTAATATTCCCTGGTTATAATTTATTACATTGGAATCATAATTATGATCCAATTCATCAGACCTACAAATTAAAAAAAAATCAGAAAAAATAACTCCGGGAATAAAAAATAGATTTTTGTGAGAGTGTAAGTATGAGAGTGGGCGACGAATGTGAGAGGTAAATGAAAGCTCTAGGGAGGGGTAACAGACGAGAGAAGAACTGGAAAGCCTAAAAGTGAAGGTGGGGATTAAAATTTAATAGAGAGAAGTTTTAGAGAGAAGTTAGATGAAGGTTTAAATGAGTGAGATACAGATAAATATGAATTATTTTCCAATGATTACTGAATCGTTGACCTAAATTAAATTAAAAACCGACACCGGAAATGGGTGTATACATTTGTGGTGACACTATGCACAATAAAAAATGATATAATCTAAACTTAAAAATCAGAAGATGAGAGAGAGAGAGAAAAGAAAATAAAAAAACCTAGGCCTTAAGATTGAAATATCTTCCAACGTGAAAATAGTCAACTTTTTAGATATCACCCTCAACCTCTCTAATGATACCTTTAAACCCTTCCATAAAGTTGATCAGACACCCCTATACATCAATGTCCACTCTAACCATCCTAAATCTGTAATAGATCACATCCCCAGAACTGTTAATATGAGAATAAATAGGCCAAAAAATCCTTAACGATAATAAATTTATATACAACCAGGCCCTCAAAAATAGTGGTTTTAGACAAGAATTAAACTTTAACGGAGAACTAGTAAATCAGAATAATAATAGAACTAAAAACAGAAAGAGGAAGGTAATATGGTTTAACCCACCGTATTGCAGGCTCTCTAACATTGATATAGGAAGTTTCTTTCTAAGCTTAATAGATAAACACTTTCATAGTAAACATCCACAACATAAAATTTTCAATAGGAAGACACTGAAAATTAGTTATTCATGTGTAAGGAATATGGAGAAAATTATATCTTCCCACAATTGTAAAATACTTAAAAGCTACCATAGTAATGAAACTCAATATAGTAGCCCCACCTGCAATTGTAGGAGTAGAGACAATTGTCCAATTGGGGGAAAATGTATGTATGAGAATGTAGTATACAAGGCAACAATCTTCCCTGAAGAAAATATCAACCAGAAAAAAAGATATATAGGTATATTCACTGGTGATTGGAAGCAGCATCTATACAACCATAGATGCTCTTTTAAATATTGATACCTCAAAAATCAATCTTCTTTATCCAAACACCACTGGGATCTGGTGGATAAGGGACTAACCCCTTGGTATATTTGTGAATTCATTCTACCATCTATTATCTCTAAATTACTTGTACCATTAGCGAAAAACATCCCCAAACCATGATATTGCCACCACTAAATTTCACTGTTGGGATTGTGTTTGGTTCAAAGGCTGCACCATCTTTTCAAATGCAAGTCCTTGAATTACACCCTAATAATTCAATTTTTGCTTTGTCTGTCCATAAAATACTTTCCCAAAATGATTCAGATTTATTCTTATGCTCATGAACATATTTTAACCGGGCATCACTATGTTTCTTCAATAGTAGTGGAGTTTTTGTTGGAGAACGCGATCTTAGTTAACTTTTATGAAGTTCATTGCTTATTGTTCGCTTTGTCACTATAATACCTGATGCTTTTAATTCTTCTGGTATTTCTCTCTGAGTAGTCATTGGATTTTCTTGAATTTTGCACTGAATTCTTCTCATCAATCTGGGAGAAATCTTGCATGGTGCACCAGATCTTGATTTGTTCTCAACAGTTTTCACCTTTTTATACTTTGCAATAACAGAAATAATAGTAGTAAATGGTATATTCAGGATATCTGCTGTTTTCCTGTAGCTTTTGCTTTCTTTCCAATGTTTGATGATCAATTCTTTTTTCTAATTTGATAGTTCCTTGCCTTTCCTCATCATGATAATTATTGTGTATGATTTGAGTGCAAAGATAATCTTATATAAGAAATAAATTGCAGAATGTTCTAGATTGTTCCAGTCATAAGATAATTGGAAGAATCTAGCAAAATCTTACAAAGAATTATATAAATAAAGGTAATTTAAGCCTTTTGATATTAAAGACATATTTTGTATGAATATTTTTTTCACTTAGAAATTTTATAGATAACATATAATTTCATCTATAACAAAGTTTTCTAATTGTTTTTTGCATATTGCAACATTATGTAATGGTGTAGAAATATTGTATGGATTTTAAGTCTTTTCATAAGTTATAACTATGTTAAATAAAAAATTTCATGGCGTACGTATATTTATCCCCCCCCCCCCACACTGTGAAATAATTAGTAAATGGTAGGAAGTGAAGATTGGGATTATATGAAGGTTAAATGACAATTGACCCTTGACCTGAAGAGGTCTTGAGTGCAATTATTGTTATTTATTTCAATGTATTTTTTGTCATTTCTTTATTAACCAATATTGGCTTATTTCTCTAAATCGGCTGCCCGTTTTATTAAATCTTCGGAAAGCTATCACCAACTTGTGTCCCCCCCCCCAAATGTAATTCTCATCTGGGGTTCGATAAAAAAAAAATAATGCTTTATTTACCATATTTGGCTTGTGAGTTATTATTTTTTTTCCTTCCATTGTTTTTTTTTTTACTAAATTTTACCCAAATAAAAGGCTCGAGAGCCACTCAATTTAGAGGGTTACAGTCAAAATGATAATAATGAATGAGGTGTGTGTTATGAAGTGATGAGTAGTTGGTAGGAAGTAAATTGCCTAAGAGAACCCTTTCTGCCTTTCATCAGCATGGCTGATGCTAACCTCCAGGAGGGTGACCCATTGTGCCTTTTTGAGGTAACCTTTTTCACTGATATGAAGTGGAAAGATGATATTGAATCAATTGCAAAGTCTGCTATTAGGAAATTTTATTTTTCTCACCAGAATCTATCTTACATATTTATAAATCTACCATTCATCCATGCTTTGAACGTTGTTGCCACATCTGGTCTCATGCTCCTGCTATACATTTAGAGATTCTTGATAAAATCCAAAGAAGAATCTGCAATATTATTGCTTATGACCTGGCATCTCATCTTCAGTCCCTTTCCCACTGCTGTAATGTAGCTGCCCTGTGCCTTTTCTATAAATATTTTCATGGCAATTGTCCTGATGAATTTTCCTCTATGTTACCTAGAAATTATGAATTTAAGTTTACTACTAGATTGGCGGCAAGGTTTCATCATTTTACAGTCAAAATGGCTAGATGTAACCATAAGTTCTATGCTAACTGTTTCTTCTATCACACTTCTCACTTGTGGAAATCTCTTTTAGCTTCTTGCTTTCCGGTCAGCTTTAATCTTCAAAAATTTAAATGCAATATCAATCATTATCATCTGTCTTCTTAATTCTTGTTCTTTTATTGATCTTTCTCCTTAATAGTGTTTTTTTCCTATATTCTCTAACACTCAGTAACCCCTTATGTCTTATGGGCTTTATTGCCTTCCTTGAGACCGAATGATTTTTAAAAAAAAGGTTGTTAAAAGATGTTAAATAACAATTGACCCTTGACTGGATGAGATGTTGATTGCAATTTTTTTTTTCATTTCTTTATTAACCGAATTTATACTATTTCTCCAAGTCTTCTTCCCATTTTATTAAATCTTTAGAAAGCCATCACCAGTTTGTGCCCAACACCCCGAGAAAATCACTGACATCAGAGTGTAGCCAATGTTAAAACTTTTTGCTAAACGTACATGTTTCAATAACCTTATCAGCGACAGTGACACCTTATCAGCTTTTGGACATGCACAAAAGGAAAACACTGGGATTATGTGTGTTGTGAACCTGAAAAGGCTAGCTCTCTTTTATTGTGGGCTGAACTCAGGATGGGACACTAAAAACTAGCATGCCGTGTAATAGATGCACATGGCTTAGACTATACAAATTATTCACTCAATAATTCACCAGCAAAGTAAGTTTAAACTTTGCTTCTTTTTTTAGGGAACATTTCTTGAAATTCTCTCAGCACAAAAAAATGTTCCTGATAGAATAAATATTTCTATCTTGTTTTGTTTCACACTTTTGTTTGTCTATTTTCCCAGCCAACTCAACACTTTGTTCAACACATGATCTCTAATCTAGTAACAACAGTTTGCAGACCAGTGACCACAAAGGTTTTCATAAAAAATATTACTGTATTCATCATAATTAACTTGTCAGTTATTTGTTTTTTATTTGTTTTGTTTGTTTTTTTCACAAAATTTCATCCAATTCAAGGTCACAGACAAAATGATGATAAAGGACAAAGTGTGTGGGTGGAGTTCTACAATAAGCACTGCGACCTGAAATAATAATTTTTTTTTCAAAAGTTTTTTCATATTACTATAGTTTAAGCACTATCAACCAGGAATGTGAATTCTTTTTAATTAGATTTTATAAATTCTACCATGGTGCTGGATGTTTGCTATTTAAATTCATTGTAAAATTGACAAAATCAAAAGATTTGCATAGTACATGGTTGGTATGAAATCACATGGTAATTTTCAATTTGGCTTACATAAAGCAATTAATTTGTACATAGCAAACTGGACCCCCCACCAATTAACTTTTATAATATTTAATAAAAAGAAATTGTATATACATGGTCTAGAGGGCTTTAAAAATTGTGATATGAGAAAAAATTATGAAAAAAAAATGATTATTTCTGGTCACAGAGCCTATTACAAAATTCCACCTACATGTGATATAAACGGTAGGGTAGTTGGTAAGGAGGGGAGATTATGTGGACATAGTAAATAAGGGTTGAACTTTGACCTGAAGAGATTAAGAATTACTTGCATGATTTACATTGCTTGGACCATTATCCTCATCTTCATTGACATATTCACGTTTTTGCTGTTGTACGCTCCGGCCTTCTTCAGGTGATTGGAATTTCGAACCGAACCCTTTATTTTGTCCACTGGGATAGATTGTTCTAGTTCCACGTACCATGTCTCTTCCAGATATCTCGATTATTTCCCTTTAATTCAACTCTACAAATTTTGGTTCACCACTGCTGTGGACTGGTATTGAACTCACAATTCTTTGGGTTTAGTCACTGGATCTAACCAACATCTTTATCCACTGGGCCATGTGTCTTTGATGCGGTTGAAATAAAGGGTTCGGTTCAAAATTCCAATCTCCTGTAATAGAGAACTGATCCTCCACATTATAAATTCTTGTTTCTTCATCAAATTTGGATTGGGCATCAATCCACTTCTTCACCCACCAGAAAAGGGTTCATTAGTAAGACTTGTATCACTAAACAATTATTATCTCAAAGTCAGCAAGCATCGATATGGACAGTGGCCCCTTTTGAGGAGGCGGTGTTAACCATCTGCGGGAAATGCAGTTGGCAAATTGTAAGCCCCAGTGTCAGGACAATTTCCTTAGGTAATCATATCACTTGGGATGTATGTCATTGAATAAAGATACCAATAGATAAAAGAGGTTGAATTTTTGGCTGTTCATAATTTAATTGCTTGTAAGTTGGGGAGCAATACTGTTGATATTTTGTAAGGTTTCCTTTATCTAGCTCAAGTCAATAAGTTTGGAGCACTCAGTGTGGATTAAACTCACTGTAGTCATAATGGTCTTCAATATGAACTTGTGGTATACTGAAATTTAATATGCTTGGCTTAGTCTGGAAAAGTCTAAAAATTTGGAGCATCCATTGAAGATTAAACTTTCTATAGTAATAATGGTCTTCAAGCTTGTGACATTTTGATATTTGGAAAGTTTGACTTAGGCTGGTACAAGGCCAAAAGTGTTGGGTGCCCAGTGAAGATTAAACTTGCTATAGTAATAATGGTCTTCAAGATTAGCTTGTGGCATATTGGTATTTGGAAAGTTTGACTTAGATTGGTACAAGGCCAAGAGCGTGGAGCACCCAGTGAAGATTAAACTTGCTGTAGTAATAATGGTTTTCAAGATTTGTTGTAGTATATTTTGTCATATTGGCTTAGTCTGGCACAAGGCAAAATTTCAATTATCTTAAATTTCTTAGTAATAATGACAGTACAAAATCAGTCTATTGAAAATAAGATTATTTGCATTATTTATATATATATATATATATACATTTTACATGTGTATATATATATATATATATATACATTTTACATGTGTGTATATATATATATATATATATATATATATACATTTTTGTTATTAATCGAATTCACCCCATGCAAGACAGTAAAGCCATTAAGACTCATGGGGTTACTGGGTGTGAAAGAGTTAAAAAACAGAAATCTTATTAAATAATGAAAACAATAGAAGAGTAACCAGGAAGACTGTAGATAATGATTGACATTGCATTTAAATTTTTGAAGATCAAAGTTGACTAGAAAGCAAGGAGCCCGGAGAGAGTTCCACAGGGAAGAAGTTTGAGAAAAGAAACTATTAGCATAGAACTTACAGTTACATCTAGCCAATTCAACTGTAAAATGATGAGACCTTGTTGGCAATCTAGTATTGTGCTTAAATTCATAAAGTCTAGGTACCATCGCAAAGAGCTCTTTCCGAACCACTGAAAGTATTTATAGAAAAGGCACAAGGAAGCAACTTTATAGTGGTGGGAAAGTGACTGAAGCTGAGATGTCAGGTCAGGATGAATAATATTGCTGATTCTTCTTTGTATTTTATCAAGAATATATAGCAGGGGTAGTGAACCATATATCGCAGCAATATTCAAAGCAAGAACGAATGGTAGACATATATACAGTACGAGGCAAAAAAACAGACACACCCATAAAAAGTCGATTTTTGTATTTTTACCAAGACAAGTGAATATGATTTGTTTATTAATACAAGGTACTAATACAGGTGTAAATATGTACATTATGCAGGTCAAAAAATGACTTAGAATTTTGTTGGGTAACCTTTTGCTTTAATAACGGCCTTAATTCTTCGTGGCATGCTATAGACTAAATTCTTTAGTAAATCAACTTCCTTCACCAGATTTCTTTAATTTGCAAAAAAGCTCATCTGTGTTAACTTTCCTATTATGGGCACACTCATTCATTATCACCCGAAGGTTTTCAATTGGGTGAAGGTCAGGACTCTGACTAGGCCACTGGAAGAGTTGCAATTTACCCTCATCGCGCTTCCTCTCTAGATAACATTTATTCTTTAAGGCAGTATGCTTACGATTGTTATCGAGTTGGAACATGAAGCATTGACCTTGGGCAAAAAGTTTTTTTAGCAGAAAGCCATATTTGATTAACTTTTTTCCTCCTTGTCTGAGAAGGATTATTCATAATTTGTAGAAGTAGATCATTATGATTAATTGACAAAGATTTGTTGTTTTTAATAATATATATATATATATTTTGCAGTCTAGGTTACCCACCTGACGTTGTTCAGTCTGTTATCCGAGACAAAATTGAAAAGTTCAGAGGTGTAAAGATTTGCGGTGTTGGGAGCTGTCCGGTTTATCTAAGATTGCCTTGGATCAGAACCAAATGTGAAAGTTTTGTGAGACAAATTTCATCGAGTGTTCGTCGCTGCTTTTCTCTGCTGAGGTTCGTGTAGTATTTCAAACACGGCCTATGTTTCATTCAATGTGTAAAGACTTTCTCTCTCCTCACCAAATTAATTCTCTTATCTATCAATATGATTGTAGTTGCGGTGCCAACTACATAGGGAGGACAACACAACGCCTGGACATGTGAATTAAGCAACACGTTCCCACAAAAATCAGGAACCATACCTTGCCGTTTGATGGACTCATCCCGAACACCTACAGTTCAGCCATTTGTGAGCATCTATTAAAGAACAGAAGGTGTGCGGCTAAATTTAGTGTGGATTGGTTCACCGTGTTGTCCCGTTCACACTCTTTATTTCATCTAAAGGTGCTGGAGTCAATTTACATCGGGTCCTGCAGGCCCTCCCTGTGTAAACAGTGTGAGTGTCTGTTGGGGCTCGCTGTCATTTGCCTCTAGCTCCAATTTTTTTTTTTCTCCCCCTCACACTCATTTCCTTTTTTATTGCATATTCTGTTTTTTAATTACATTAAAATCTCCCGTCGAAGCCTGAAGAGCGGGAGCGAAACCGGTTGCTTCCCTTTTTATTCTTTGCTTTAGTATTTTAATATGTCTAGTCATATTAAGCTTAACACCTTCATTTTAGTTATAAAATTTTGTACCTACAAAAATATATATATATATATATATATATATATATATATATTATGAAATGGACTTAGTCTGACAATTATTTTGATATATTTTCTGTTTATATGATATTTTTATAGTAAACAGTATTAACTACATTTACCAGCCTGACAGTAGTTAATACTGTTTATTATAAACAGAGCATTTACTTAGATATTAGTATCTATAAAAGTAACATATAAACAAAATATATTAATATATATATATATATATATACACACACACACACACACACACACACACATATATACACACACACACACACACACACACACATATATATATATATTATTGATGGAGGAGAGATAAGAATTCAGACAAACCCAAATAACAAACTCTTAATATAATTCAGGAAACTGGCAAAAACATGATGCACAGGGCCTGAAATAATTCCAGGAGTGGAGGTTGATGTGTGCCCAGATCTTGACGAAACTTAATCCTTGCAACATTTCTTTTGACACCTTCTTGCTCTAGTTATTGCCTTGATCCAAGACACCCAAACAATTCCTCACGACTCACTTAAGAAATGACCCATGTACTTTTTTCACTCTTTTAGGGTGGAGCTTACATTTGTGCCATATAAACGTAGCAGATTTTACAACCAAAAGATTCTGGGTGTCTTTTTGTATATATTTGTATAACTATATATACAGACAAGTGCAAACATACCGGGACACTGAATTTTCATTATTTTTTTTTATAGCAGCTGTCATTTTGAAACAGATTTGTATAGAATTGACAAAATAATGTAGGCACCGAAATTCAGAGAACTTAAAACGATTACTTGGTTACTTATTGTAGTGCATCACTCTACTTATAATTAATGTGAGTGCCTTTTTATAAATAAGGGATGTGGAATTTGTTGCAAATAATTTCTGTCTCATTCTGGTCTTGCACAGCTTGTAATCAATTATTATTTCATATGCATATATAATAATGGACTGTCCCATCAGTTTCGACGTATGAGGATCTAACAGCTTAATGCAGTTATGAAATTTTGTGCATTTAAGACCTGCTAGTGATTTACAAAGGAGGCCACATATGGAGCAAGTGTGAGGATTGTGAGATGAGATCACTGTTAGATTGGCTGATCTTTTAGATCTTGCTCTCACTTCTTGAAGATGATTCAGACAAGCAGATTGAAAACTGCTGAGTCCACTAAAACACGTTGATCTCCATTCTACCCACTCCAAGGCTAAGCACTCAAGAGTGTTATGTGGTATATTGACAGCTGACAAGTTGCTTTTCAGCTTGTCTTTGTATCTTAGCCATGGGCGTGCTACATTCCTGTAGCCCTGATCTAACTGGCTATACATTAGGATCTTGGGTATCCTGTCATCAGACATTCACAAGACATGACCAGTTCACCATAACTGAAACTGTAGATTACGTTAACTTACTTGCTAATACCCTTATATATATATATGTGTGTGTGTGTGTGTGTGTGTGTGTGTGTGTGTGTGTGGATTTAATAGGCCGGTTTATTAAATTTGAGGAATAAAATGACAAAAAAATGATGAAAATCTTCTCGATAAGACTGATGATATTTATTATATATTAATAGGGCTTTTGATTAAATTGATGAGAATTTTCAAACACACCTGTGTCCTTTTTCACCGCGACAAGAAATAAACAAAGAAGTGGGACTAACTCTTGCAGTTGTTCTCGTTGTTCTTTTTTTTCTTTGTGTTATTTTTTTTTTATCCCGTGACCCATCAGGGTCATACGGGCACTACATGTACTGCAGCTGCAGTAAAAATGGTGTTCTTTGGGCAAAATAGCCTGACAGAACCCAACCCTCTCCAGTTTTTGAATTCAAAGTTTCCTTCTCCTAGATTGGTTACCACCCAAGAACAGTCTGTCCTGCTATTTAGCTATAGCTGGGACTAGAAGAAGAGGATTCATACCTTTCCCAAGGGTATTAGCAAGTCAGTGAATGTAATGGATCTGACTTGAATTTGAAGTTGGCTCTCCGATTCCTCAATCTGAGCCGCTATCCATTACTCCACCTTCCCTTCCTACAACTGTGTTATATTACTGTAAGAAATTTGATTAGCAGGAGCATTTATTCTGATCTTCATATGTTGAACTCCTATTAGTATTCAAAACAACACAAAAACACATCTTAAACAGTCAAAAAATGAAGAAAAATTAACAACACTTAAAACTAAGCACCCTTGAAAATGGCTAAAGAAGTATCTGAAAGCACTTGGAATAAAGAACAACATGGACAGTTTTTGCACTCCCTTAATTCCACCAAGTTATCTATATATAACAATGTATTGATTTTATGATAGGAATGCATTGAAAATCAGGAAGAAAGGGATTGTCAGTGGTCAGGAATGAATGCAAGCATTACTGATAGAATAGGGCTATTATATATATAATGGAAATGCATTGCTAATGATTTTACTATAGGAATGCATTGAAAATCAGGAAGAAAGGGATTGTCAGTGGTCAAGAATGAATGCAAGCATTACTGATAGAATAGGGCTATTATATATATAATGGAAATGCGTTGCTAATGATTTTACTATAGGAATGCATTGAAAATCAGGAAGAAAGGGATTGTCAGTGGTCAGGAATGAATGCAAGCATTACTGATAGAATAGGGCTATTATATGTATAATGTAAATGCGTTGCTAATGATTTTACTATAGGAATGCATTGAAAATCAGGAAGAAAGGGATTGTCATTGGTCAGGAATGAATGCAAACATTACTGATAGAATAGGGCTATTATATATATAATGGAAATGCATTGCTAATGATTTTACTATAGGAATGCATTGAAAATCAGGAAGAAAGGGATTGTCAGTGGTCAAGAATGAATGCAAGCATTACTGATAGAATAGGGCTATTATATATATAATGGAAATGCGTTGCTAATGATTTTACTATAGGAATGCATTGAAAATCAGGAAGAAAGGGATTGTCAGTGGTCAGGAATGAATGCAAGCATTACTGATAGAATAGGGCTATTATATGTATAATGGAAATGCGTTGCTAATGATTTTACTATAGGAATGCATTGAAAATCATTAAGAAAGGGATTGTCATTGGTCAGGAATGAATGCTAGCATTACTGATAGAATAGGGCTTTTATATGTATAATGTAAGTTCTTTGGTATTTTTTTTAAAAAAGCATTTATTTATAAGGCCTTTATGTATTTGAATTTTAAATTTAAAACGAATCATGGTAAAGTCATTTTAGCCGTCCCAGGAACCCCAAATTTTTATCTCCAATTCCTGTTTGTCATTGGTTCCGCTCTGATTCTTTGTAACAACTCGGAATTGTTTTCTATTATCAACATTTTTAGCAAAACTGATTTCTTGAAATTGCATATGCAAGCCTGACATTACAGTTTAATGAGATTTACACTTCATTATACTCAGGACGTTTGTTATAAACAGAGATGGGGGTTGGCTGTTAATTTATAATTGTGGGTAGATCAAAATGTCTGTCACTTTTATTCCTGGGTGTGTTCTTTTTTTCGGATTGTCTGGGAAGTGGAAATAGTAAAAATATAGTTTTATCTCGGACTTGTTTGCTTCCTGTACTATTTTGATTATAATCAGAACTAAGTATTGTTGTGGTTACTCAGAGTAGCCCAGACTAACTGCTGCGGTCACAAAGAGAAAAATTTGTCTTCAAATTTCTGCAATAAAGAATTATTATTAACAATATTATTTACATTATTAATTAATCTATTCATCATGTAAATAAATATCTTGATTAATTACTTTTAAGCAATTTTAGTTATATGTTATTTCTTAGTTTTTAAAGAAATTTTTTCCGTTAAGTATAATTTTTGGGAGTAACTTATTTTAACTAAAATTTACTCGTTATTATGTTTTTTTAACTAGTATTTAACATGTAAATATCTTTAATTAATTTATTTTAAGCAATTTTAGTTATATGTTATTTCTTAGTTTTTAAAGAAATTTCTTCCGTTAAGTATAATTTTTGGGAGTAACTTATTTTAACTAAAATTTACTCGTTATTATGCTTTTTTAACTAGTATTTAACATGTAAATATCTTTAATTAATTTATTTTTAAGCAATTTTAGTTAAATGTTATTTCTCTTAGTTTTTAAACGGAATTTATTAGAGTATCAATCAATATCCCAAATTATTCATACCGTATTTTAGGAGTTTTTTTTTTTGTAAATAGTCTAAGTCATTTTAATCACTCTATTGTAAACATTTTGTTAAGTGTAGTTAAGAATAAAAAGGAAAGTTCTAAAAAGAGAAAGATCAAACAAATAAGATATAATAAAGACGTTAAAAGGGGAGGAAGAGAAAGAAAAGTCGTAAGTCGAACCAACATAATAAATCGTTTTTATTTTATTAATGTATATATATTTATTGGTTTATTTTCCTTTCTTCTTCCAAAAAACACCCTGTAGGAAAATCAGTACAACCAAGCATACCCGATCTATAACATCGAATAGCCCAAGTGAAGACTTGATTAGTCTGAGGGAACTTATATAAAGCACATCATAAAGCTAGTAGCAAATTTACTCTGGGTGCGGGCTGAATACTGATCATATTTAGTCAGGTTGCCTATCGAAGAAGTCTGTTGTTTATTTAGACCCGAAACTTCTAGTGACATGGGAGCAACAACACTGACGACACACCTAGATTCGGCACTTAAAGGTGTAATTTTAACAATAGACAATATTCTATACTGTAATTATCACATTTCGGAGTCAGTTGTTAACTGGAGCAAAGTACAGCTTGTTAAAGTTAACACATCCAAAACAAAACTGCTCTCTATTTATTATCTGAGGGACCCCTTTCTGCCTTCCAACCGTATGGCTGATGCTAACCTCCAGGAGAGCGATTTGTTGCGTCTTTTTGGGCTAACTTTCTTGGCTGACATGAAGCAAAAAGACAATATTGGGACCATTGCTAGGTCTGCTGCTAAGAAAGTTGATTCAATGTGTCATGCTAGACCATTTTTCCCTCCTGAACCTATCTTACATATCTATTTGTAACCAATTGTCCATAGCTCAAGTATTGCCTTGTAAGCTGGAAAATACAGTATTCCTCATTTCCAGAATCTATCTTACGTATTTATAAGTCTACCATTCATCCATGCTTCTAATATTGCTGCCACATATGGTCCACTGCTCCTGCTATATGTTTAGAGATTTTTGATAAAATCTCCCAAAAAGTCAGCAATATTATTGGTTCTGACCTGGTGTCTCGGATTCAGTCACTTTCCAACTGCTCTAAAGTTACTTACCTCTACCTTTTCTATAAATACTTTCATGGCTATTGTTCGGATGAGCTCTTTGCTATGGTACCTATGAATTTAAGCGTAGTACTAGATTGTCAACAAGGTTTCATCAGTTCACAGTTGGCTAGATGTTACCATAAGTTCTATGCTAACAGTTTCTTTTGCGTGTAGAACTTTCTTCCAGCTTCTTGCTTTCCAGTCAAGTGTGATCTTTGTATATTTAAATGCAATGTCAATCATTATCTACTGTCTTCCTGATTACTCTTCTATTGTTCTCACTCCTTAATAATGTTTCTTCTGTTTTCTAATTCCTTCACACCCAGTAACTCCATGTATCTTAGTGGCTTTACTGCCTTGCTTGGAGTGAAATGGATTTAAAAAAAACTTTATTTAATTTTCAGGGATAGATTGATCTTGTTCTACTGTCCGCATCTAGCGATAATTTGATTTTGAAAAAACTTGCAAAGAAGGAATTTGCGTTCTGCATTAACTATAATTTAAATCTTGGAAACAATATTATGTCATCGGCAGCATTCTTTTAACCAGGAATCACAAAGTTTCATTTTTGCTTCAGATATAAAGTGGAGGATCAATGCTATATTACAATCAATATATAAACTGATCCCTCTTTTTGTGGCCATGGTACTTTCTACACATTTATATTCCAGAGAATGTTAGTAAACCTAAAAGACATGCATTGGGTCACTAATCAGTATTTCATTGATTCACTTTCGGTTATATAGGAATAATATCTCGCTTACACCCTTTCACTGTCGAAACTGTTAAATGTAGCCATCTCTTCTACTCCAATAGCTTCATGTCTCGCACCTCTCGCCTGTGGAGCTCCCTCCCCTCTTCCTGTTTCCCTGATAGCTATAATCTCCAACTATTCAAATGTAATGTCAATCGACGTCTCCAGATGCCCTGATCTATCCCCTATCCTTCTCTTCACCCTTTCCTCTATCACTCCTATTTGCTCTCGCTCCAACTCTCTGTAATTCCTTGCGTGCTAGTGGCTTCTCACCTTGCTTGGGGTGAAACACTTAAAAAAAAAAATTTTTTTCTAAATTAAAAAAATAAAGTGTCGCTGCCAACACTGGAGTTTGAACACAGATCACCAGAGAGCAAACACAGGCGATCCCATTTTGAATAAGTAGATCATTTGATTGTAAAGGAAATGTATATGTGGGAATTAGCGTGGTGTCAAAGTGATCACTATATAGATTACTTTGGTAGTGTGCTGATCAAACTCTCTGCCTGGAGGTAGAGAGGATCCCCAGACGAGGCCTTGCTGAAGGGCAGAGTCTCGTCTCAGGAAACAGCTACCTGACCCCATTTTTTTTTCGGGGGCCTATGCAGTAGTTTTGGCCGAGACTAAGGGCTTGGATACCCCACAATAAACTTGACCTTGTGCCGCATCTGGCCAAGTGAGGCAGTTAGTGAATATCTCACTATCCGTATTACTTTGGAAGTATGCTGGTCAAACTCTGTGCCTGCGGGCAGAGAGGATCCCCATACATGTCGAAGGGCAGAGTCTTGTATCGGGAGACAGCTACCCGGCCCTGTTTTTATGGGGTCTGCGGGGAATTTTTGGCTGATCCTATGGGCTCGGATACCTCACAATAAACTTGACCTTGTGCTGCATCTGACTGTGTGGGGCGGTTAGTAAATATCTCATTATACGGATTAATATTCAGATCACTATTCGGAGGTCACTATTCAAACGAATATTATTGAGCAAGTAGTATTAATGTGAGTGTTTTTTGAAGGTGTATGACACCAGTATTGTCCGATGGCATTACTATAGTGGTATCTGCGATTACAAAGTCTCTATTACAATGAGCATTACGAAAGTTACAATGAGTATTCGTTGACATGGCAAAAGTGGTAACGAGTGTCCGTTGTCATCACAAAACTTTCTATGGCTTATCAACCCTTTACAGGTAATTTAAAGCCAGAAGATATTTT
The DNA here is from genome assembly GCA_964036315.1 of Acanthosepion esculentum. Classification (NCBI taxonomy): domain Eukaryota; kingdom Metazoa; phylum Mollusca; class Cephalopoda; order Sepiida; family Sepiidae; genus Acanthosepion; species Acanthosepion esculentum. Next base: position 71,439,713 of record OZ038511.1, on the reverse strand, counting down.
TAGATTTTAAGATTGGGTTGGGGGTGGAGATAATAATGGTTTAGTGATAAAAGTCTTACTAATTAACCTATAGGTGGGGAGAAGAAGAGGTGGATTCATTATTTTTTTTTTTTTCCCCACATATACATTTCCTTTACAATCAAGTGATCTACTTATTCAAAATGGGATCGCCTGCGTTTGCTCTCTGGTGATCTGTGTTCAAACTCCAGTGTTGGCAGCGACACTTTATTTTTTTAATTTAAAAAAAAAAATAACGAGCCCAATGGGAATTGAAACTTGGCTCTCCAATTAACAATTCCAAGCTGTCATCCACATCCAAGTTTCTTCTTCTTTTATGTGCCATATCCCTTCAGGACGTAGGCGATCATGGCCCTTCACATCTTCCTGTCCCTTGTAGCTCTTACTAAGTTTACCCTTTTTGTTATTTCTCCCAAACCCTGTTCTGCGATCCATTTGCTCAAGCCCATTAAGTATGTTACACGCTGCTTTCCTCTGTCCCTCTTTCCCTCAGTCTGTACTGTGAGCATCAGAATTTCCAAGCCCTCTTTCCTCAACATGACCTAGAAATTTCAACTGCCTCTTTCTGATGTTAAGTATATGTTTCCTCTTTGTTTCCATTCTCTCTAAAACGTCGTGGTTGTTATGTTCGGCCCATGGTAAACTTAGTACACCTAGTATTCCCCAGTAGTCACCCATCTAGGTACTGACATTGCTTAACTTTGGTTAGCGAGTGGACAAGTCTATTTAAGTCATCTAAAACAGGGGTTGGAAATCTTTTGGAGAAATCAGGCCAGACAGCTATGCCGTGTCTCTGAGGAGGGCCACAATATCAAATGTACTATAATAAATTGCCTTGCCCTCAGACTGCTTCACCCAGAAGGCTACCTTGGTCTAGAGGTTTAAAGAATAAACAACAAAGTTAAGGTTATACAGTGTAACCCGGATATAAGAGACCCGGATATAAGAGAAACCCGGATATAAGATAGATTTTCTCTGGTCCCAAATTAGAGCCTGTGTTAATGTATATAAAATAAACCAAACCTGGATATAAGAGAAACCAGGATATAAGATACTTATTCTCCGGTCCCGACAACTCTCTTATATCCGGGTTACACTGTATTATTTTTTTTTAAAAAGTTCCTTATTTTGTTGCAGGAATAACAGGAGAACAACTAACAAAAAATGCAAATTCCTTACTACGGTTAATTTGACGGGCTAGACAAAAATCATTTGCAGGCTGGACCCCTGATCTAAAACATCAAACAAAAGTCTATCCAGTAATGAATAATTAAAGTGCTTTGTTGAACAACTAAAATAATTTAGCATTTCTGTATTGTTCGTTCTTTTCTTTAAAACAAATTTCCGTGTTTTTATGATGCTTCTCATTGCACGATTAATGCCATTTGTAATTTGTATGTCTGTGTATAACTTGTGACCAATATGAATGAAAACCAATGACAAAAGTACAGAATTACTGAAAAGAATTCATTGGTAATTATTCTTTGAATTTTTGAGATGAGGAATTATCATTTTTATACACTGATTTGCTTGAACTAATTTCCTCATCTTGTTTGTTATAAATATGTTTTGGATATTTCTGAGATTTTTTGTTTTTTAATCATTTCACCTCATGCAAGGCAATAAAGCCACTAAGACACAAGGGGTTTACTGAGCATGAAAGAATAAGGAAAAAAAGAAATATCATTAAGGAGTGAGAACAATAAAAGATGAGAAATCAAGAAGGCAATAGATAACGATTCACACTGCATTTAAATTTTTGGAAATCAAAGTTGGCTGGAAAGAAAGAGGCCAGGAGGGAGTGAAAAATGCAAGAAAAGAAACTGTTAGCAAAGAATTCAAAGTTACATCTAGCCATTTCATCTGTCAAACGAGACCTTGCCGCTAATCTAGTTCTGCACATAAATTCATAAAGTCAAGGTACCAAAGAGGAAAGTGATATTTATTCTGTAAAATAAGCAGAAATGTGGCACAAGGCCACAGTGGGGGATTGGGGAAAGGACGGTCTTCTTCTGTCTTAACTATAACTTAGCTAGCCGCAAACACTGACCGAATCGTATGAACAATATTCCTTACACCAAAACAACACATTCATACGTACCTTTCTTACTACAATCACCATAATACCTCTTGTCTCTATGAAAATAATAACTAGTCCCCATATTTACAATTCATTGTCTGTGGTGGGAGGGGAATAAAACAACAATTCTCAAAACTAACCCCAATGAGTATTTACCAAAGAGGAAAGTACATCAGAACAATTACCACGAAAGTATTTATAGAAAAGGCACAGGGAAGCTACGTTAGAGTGGTGAGAAAGAGACTGAAGCCAATATGCTGGGTCAGGACCAATAACATTGCTGATTCTTCTTTGGATTTTATCAAGAATCTCTAACTATATAGCAGGAGCACCGGACAATATGTGGCAGTAATATAATATTAGAAGCATGGATGAATGGTAGACTTATAAATATGTAAGATAGATTCTGGAAATGAGGAATACTGTATTTTCCAGCTTACAAGATGCTGCAGCTCGGAAAACACATCCTAATGTTGGAAAAAAATTTCTAAGAAAAAAAAGTCATTCTCATACAACAACACATTCACCATGCGTCTCTCACATACTGGCATCTCATATTGTTCACATTAACCACTCGTCTGATTTTGTTTGTATGGCAATGATGTACTAGTCAAGAGCAGAAAGGCTCCCACCACTGTTAGTAAACAGAGCATGTTTAAGTTTGTGGCTAGGCTCCAGGAAGGTTTATAATCTTGGAAATACTTGTAACAGCTAAGTACTGAGGTTATATCTTATAAAAGTCTGAATTAGATAGATAGCTAACATTATAGTGTAATGACTCGACATACAAATCCATGTCCCTATCAGTCAAGCCAATTAGGTGACCATCCAAATTTACTTGAGCCTGGGCATTGCCTTACATTCATCTTGGAAGATGCACACATATTTTTCAGGATATTTTTTAGAAAAAAAAAGTGTCTTGTAAGCTGGAAGACACGGTAATCATTGTGAGACTACCCACCTCTGCAACTTGTTGCACAAAGATATAGACACCACGTCGTAGAATTTCTGTGCGGCGGATCGAGCGAGAGGCAGGCTCACAGGCAAAAGAAAAACACAACTACAAACTTGGGTAGGACGAAAAGAGGAGAGAAGGCGTGTGACCTTTTTGTAGATGATAACTCTGGGCTGATTCTCGGCTGGCGGAAAAAAATATATATCTTAACTAACAATGTCCGGCTGCTAATGGGTCGCTCTTCGATGTTACGTGCTCCGGCCTAAATCAACCTTCCTCGAACCTAAACTAAGTCTAACTAACTCGTGGCCCAAAGCGCTGCCGTATATATGGAGAATCCTCTTTCATCATTTCCGGACAAGGGACACCCACGAATAAACCCATAACTTTTTCATGACCATTTCTCTCTTTGAAGAAAGTGGACATAAAAATATTTCTTAGCCTAGCTGACTCCAATTCAGAGACATTAAATTCAAACCCTTTTAAGTTTTGACCAGAGCCAGTCTTTTTCCTATCGTCGTATTTTGACAAGTACTTAACACTTATCTACCCTTTTCGCCATATGTCCAAAACATGTTTTTATTTAGATTCCTAATCTAATCATTTGGTCTTGAAGTTTGATGCCCAGGTCAAATCTAACTAATCTTCTCGCACATATGTGTGCACGCGCACGCACACACAGATGTGGGGGTGTATATATACACACACACAGATGTGCGGGCGCACACACACACACACGCGTGCGCATATATACAACTCATAGTGTCACATCATTAATGTACACTGATTTACTCCTTGTCTTGGTTATTATAAATACAGTGCTGTTCGATAAAAATAACTCTCTTATTTTTTTTTACTTAAAAATTTTTTTGACAGTTGTTTTTGGGTTCAAACTAATTTTTAATCTTACTAATATAAAGACCCCTTCCCAACCACCTAGTAAAAAAGTTTACTCACCCTAAGGTATTCTATTGATAATTATAATTTTGGATATAAATGATATTTAGGGAAAAAAAAGTGACTCACTCATTTCCTGCAACTAGTAATCAATAGAAACATAACCGAACAACTTTATATAAAGAATAATAGAAGTATAATTTATTTATAATAGGTAATATAGTTCGAAATATTTAATAATCTATGGGTCCTCCTTTATTTTGAATAACCTTTTCAACCCTTTTTGGCAAATCTCATCTCCAAGCATTGAATTCCATTCGGATATGAAATTCACAATCAAATCCTCTTTGTTGCTCAACTGCTTTCTCAAGAGCCTGTACTTTATAATGCTCCATAAGTTTTCTATGGGGTTGAGATCAGGAGATTGGGGCAGCCATGTCATAATACTCACCTGCTTCTCATCAAAGTATTCCTTCATCAATTTTGATTTGTGACAGGGAGCATTATCCTGCATAAAGATGAGCTTGGTGGGGTCGATTTGCACCCTTTCAGCAGAAGGGAGCAGACAAGACTCTAAAATTCTCTTGTACTGCTCGCTCCTGAGGGTCTTTTCAATAGGTTTTAAGAAACCAGTTCCATGAAAAGAAAAGCATCCCCAGAACATTATACTGAACGGATGCTTGACAGTACTTACTCCTAAATTCAAAGAGCTTTCAAAGCTTCTTCTTCGGATTTTAGATCGCGTATCCTTTGAATTTAGCTCAACTTTCGTTTCATCGGAGAAGAGAATATTTAGTGAAAAAAAATCAGGTGAGTCACTTTTATCGAACAGCACTGTACAACGTTTTTGATGTTTCTGAGATAAGGAATTATTATTATTATACTCCGATTTATTCAAACTAGTGTTCTCATCTTGACCGTTATAATGAAAATATTTCAGATTGTATATGCTATCTTTCAGCAAGTGTGTCATATTTGATAATATTTTTGAAATTTTAGCCACCAACTTCAACATTCTCAATTTTGTGCTGTCATTACACTCATTTTAATTCTATACCAGTGATTCCTTTTTAGAATTTCTCATTGCAGTTATAGTAGATGAAGGGTTAAACTGAATGAATTTATGAACAGCCATTTTTAGCATTTTAATCAGAACAAGAATAGACAAAACAAATAAGTCGTCATTGGCAACCACTTGCATCTGCGCATCAGGATAATCATCCTCTCTACCTATTCGCTTTCTCCCCAATCCTGATGATGGTGACAGAGATGGCTGTGTATCAAAGAGAGTTTGATGAGACCGTTCGCATGAATTTGATTTTGGTGGGCAACTCTGCGCAATGGAGAAGCTGACACACTTGGCCAGAAGTTCCTCCCTCGTGGCTCAAAGGGGACTGAGACAGGTGAGATCTGGCAAACCTGATTGCATTGGGCTGTTGGATGCTTGATCTGTCAAGGTCCGCCTTTGTTCATGACAGCCTGACTGGCACTGCCCTCTTCTGCTGATTTGCCTGTTAAGATTGTGTGGATCTTTGCCCATTCCACTGTTGGGGTTTTCGAGGGTTGGTCATGTTCAGTCTTGTCCCTCTTCCTCGACCTTACTGCCAAGAGTGATCCCAAGAGACAAACAAGTAAGCTTGCTTTGTAAATCTTGAAGACATGTCACGCTAAGCCTTGGGATTGTCAGGCCGAGGTGGCATGAATTTTTTTTTTCACTTAACATTTAACATGGGTTGTTTAGATTTTTTGGTACTTTGCTTTGATTGAATTTCAGGAAATTTCAAACATTAGCAATTTAAGTTGGCATTCAAGAGCTATCCTTGATTTCATTCTTAGACTTGCAACAAGTAAGACAGGGGACAGACAGTTGCGTACAAGACATTGCATCCCAGACAATTGCATAACAAACAATTGCGCACATGGACATTTGTTCCTAGGCAAATGCATCCCTGGATAATTACGTACCTCTGATAATTGTTTGAAGTTACATAATTTCTTTTCTTAAGAGTTGCTAATTAAGAACTAACTTTTGATTATTTACAATGTTCGGACTATCACCCTCATCTATGTTGCCATATTTATCACAACATTTCGGCTGTTGTACGCTCCGGCCTTCTTCAGGTGGTTGGAATGTCGAACTGAATCCTTTAACAGCTGAAATGTTGTGATAAATATGGCAACAAAGATGAGGATGATATTCCGAACAATGTAAATAGTGTACATAATACCTCATCTCAGAAATATGGACAGATAACTTTTAATTATTCTAAACAAGCAAAAAAGGAAGTTAACATAAATTTTGAAAGAAAAAAACATTTTTTAAAGAGCTGTTTAATATAGAAATTTGCTTACCACTACCTTTAATTATTTTAAACAAGCAGAAAGGTAGTTACCATAAATAAAAAAGAGAGAGAAATTTCCTTTTTAAAGCAAGAGAAAATTAAGCTAGCAGTTTCAGTTCACTCCAGCAGTGCCTACCACAAACATCTAAAAGATTTTGGATTTTATAGATTATATTTGCATTTGGAACCCATGGCTAAGTTCTGAAAATCAAACACTAGTGGAAAAATATTTGTGGACAAGAAAAATTACAGCTACCTCTATCATAAGAAAAAATGCAGATGAAACAAAAACATACTGGTGATGTGTAGAGCGATCTTGCAATATTGTTAATCTGTCATTGCATTTTAAACAAAAATGGACTTTTTTATTTTATTCCTTTTATTCCAGTTTAAAAAATTTATGATTACTACCTATGCCTTTTTTTAAAAAAAAATTATGGTTAATTGCCTTTAAAAGCTTCAAAAAATTATCAGATGTATGCAATTATCTAGGGAGGCATTTGTCTAGGGACACAACTGTCCTAGAACCAAGGAAGACATCAGAGAAAGTATGCAAATTCATTTCATATTACTGGACAGAATATTGGCTTAATAATCAAATATACAATGGAAATGACTTGAAGAACTTTTCAGAAATATTGAAGCCATAAAGAAAAAACTCATTTGAGAAGCACCGAAAGCAGAAGCCATCCTCAAGACGCTAAGAAGTAATCAGTGCACAGAACACGCATTGAAAGTCATGCAAGAGCTGCATGCTGTCTGCAGAAACAAAAATATACTGCAACTTTGACTCATTCTAAGCAATATTCAGCGATTGATGCTCGACTATTATTATCACATTTGTGAGGTACCGAGTGATTTGTACGAGTAAATAGGACAGATTTGTCTCTAATAAGATTTCTCGAATCTTCAGGCCGGTAGGTGTAAATAAATAAATATACTGTTTAATAAATAGAGTGTCTACCCAAATACGAATATCCACTAAAAATAACGTTTAAATAATAAAAATCTGTTAGACGAATAAATGAAAAAAATCTATCCCTTTCTTTACAAATTGCTTTGTTTATATTAGGATATAAAACTGCAGATATATCTATTTTAAGAGTCAGAGAAAAATCTGTGTTTAAAGGCATTATTTAACTTTGCTTGACCATCGACACACTCTGTAGCCAAGAGGTCAAAGCACATCAGATCTAATGACAGTTTCCCCTAAGGAGAACGCGGGTTTGAATATTTTTCTCTAATGAATGGTTTATTTGTTTAATGGCACATCAACTCCTTATGGGTCATTTAATGCCAAAATTTAATATTCTTAGGAGTTTTGAAGTAATAAAAAATATGATACATGTTATTCTGCTTTCACAGTTTAATACATGGTAGATGATACTCAGATTTTGTTCATATTCATGTTTGTGTGGACATTTCTCTAATGAGGAAATATGCATATTAAATATCCAGTTATATATGCAAAGAAAGTTTCTTTTTTTATTTAGGGGTGATATTTTCTGAAAAAAGATATTGAAATAAATATTTGTATCTTTGTTTTTAGTCTGGAGGGGGACAATCCCAATGTGCGGCACCTTTGGAAAGTGCCTGAAGAACATACCATGGGTTAACCCAAGCTTTGTGAGTGAAATTGGGTGGACGGAATACTTTGGAGCTGTCAATAGCTGTGCTAGCATAAAGTCACAAGTCATCGTGACCGAGGGTTTGAGGGGGCAGGTTTTGTTCAGATTGTTGATCATGCTTGCTAACATGCTCTCTCCCAGGAACTGTAACTAAGGTCTGCTCAGCATAGTTGCAGTATAAACCACAGGTTGGCTCTGTGGGTATTAAACAAACACAAATGTACCTGAGCGAGAGTCTGCAATAGGGATTGGCTAGCCGCCATAGTAGACGGGTATCCTCAAATACGAGTGGACAGCTATTACTATTATATCTCCATTGTATGCCAATGTGAGTCTATAAATAATCTTCCAATCGACTCAGTGATTTGTCAACCCATTTTTTTTCCACTTTTCCCCTCGCCTCCTTTTGCCGAAGGTGGTATCTTGTAGCATGGCAGCGAAATGACTAATTTCAAAAGAAATAAAATGAAAGTAACTGGACTGTCCCATCGTTTTTTGATATATGAGGTTTCAAGCAACTCAGTTCCTAGTAACTGACAACCTAGACACCAACATATATGATTTGATTATAGTGGTGAAGGCTTTATACAGAACCAACCACACGTTTTGAAGGACCGGATACAGAGACCTGGTGCACTACATTCCACAAGGTCCCCAAACAACTCTCTGCAGGTTTTGAATTCAGAGTTTTCCTCCTTCTAGACCAGTTGCCATCCAAGGCTATAAAACCCAGTCTATCCTGCTATTTACCCATAGCTGAGGGGAGAAGAAAAGGATTCATACTTTTCCCAAGGGCATTAGCACGTAAGTGAATGTAATGGATTCGACTGGAATTTGAACTCAGCGCTCTGATTCCTCAATCTGAGCCACTATCCATTACTCCACCATGCCTTCAAAAGTTGATGTCTGTTACATATATGTTGAACAGGAGTAGAGGTTTACCCCTTATTTCCTGTTTAGGATTAGGTTTATAGTTCCTTCTAAAGTTCAATTCAACTCTATATTTTCAAAGTCTCCTCCAAAGCTCTGACATTTTATTTACTATTTTTTTCCTGAATAGGAATAGAAACGTTCACCTTTCGTCTTGTTCACACTCCTCCCCGGTCTTTTGGGCAAGAGTAGAGGTTTATCCCTTGTTTCCTGTTTAGGGTTGGGTTTCTGGATCCTTCTAAAGTCTAATTCAGATCTATACTTCTAATGTCTCCACCTAAAATCTGACATTTTACTTACTATTTTTTTTTTCTCACTAAGTGTAGCTAGGTTCGCATATCATCCAGTTCACACCCCTCCTAGGTCTTTTGGAGAAAGAGTAGAGGATAATATATTGTTCCTTGTTTAGGATTGAGTTTCAGGTTCCTGTTAATTTTTTTTTTTTCATTCTCTTTCTCTCCCAGTAGCCACTTGTGTCTTTGTGACATTATCGCTTTACTTCGGATGAACTGATTCAAAAAAAAAAATAAAAAGAAGAAAAATCATCATCATCATCATCATCATCATCATCATCATCATCATCATCATCATCATCATCATCGGCCCCGTGACTGGGTGTGGTTATAGGGTCAGGTGCTCAGCTAGGGTCATTGTGTAGCTGAGAACCTGACTAGCTCCCTCCATATTTCTTAGTTGCATGCCAATGCTTGGGTCTCTGTGAATGATCTTTCAGTTTACTCAGTGTCATTGTCAGCCATTTTTTTCCTCTGTCTGCCTCTTCTTTTGCCTTAGGTGAAACCTTGTAGGATGACAGTGGTTAGATTGTTGACTCTTATAACGTGTCCATAACTTTTCCACTTTCTCTTGCTGACCATGGTTAGGAGGTCTTTCAAAGAGCCTGTTTATTGGATGGTGTCTTACACTGTATCATTTGTGATACGGTCTACATACAGTTGCGGCCAAAATGTTCAGAATGGCATTGTTTTCGTCAGAAAAGTAGGTATAATTTTTTATCAAAGTTGTTTTATATTCTATAATTTTCACAGACAATAAATATTATATTATTTGTTATTGTCTGAGACTTTGATATAATTTGAGAGGATAATACAAAAGTTATGGATGATTTAGTGATTTACTGCAAAACCCATGGCAGCCAAAAATGATCAGTGCGGTTGCTTTTACTCCGTGTTTTAGTATATTTAACTGTCTAACTCTAATTTTTTTAAATTTGTTTACGTGATGGTTCGTTTACTAAACATTAGTAAGAATATCTGCAGTGTACTTTGTTAATATAATGCCACTTACTCCGTTACCAATTCGTCAGCAGATTATTAAGCTTCGAAAGAAGGATAATTTAAGTATTGGGTCGATTGCAAAGATTGTTAACAAGTCCAAAAGTGTTGTTCACGGTATTCTTAAGGTCTACGATGATTGTGGTTCGTGTGAAGCAAGAAAGTCTACAGGTAGGCCAAGAAAATGACCCAGAGAGAAAATCGTGCTATGATAAAGTTGGTTAAAAAGGACAGATTTAAAACTGCTGCTGCTGTTTCTCAGGAAATGAAAAATTGTCTCGTCATTTAGTTGAACATGACCTACAAGCAAGAGCACCTGCAGTGAAGCCACTTATCAGCTCCAAGAATAAAAAGTGTCGTCTTACCTTTGCAACCGAACATATGTTGTGGTCTCAAGAAAAATGGCAAACGGTGCATTTCAGTGATGAATCTAAGTTATCTAAATGTTATTTGGCTCAGATGGGAAAAGGTACGTTCGTCGAAAAGTAGGTGAAAAATTGTTGCCTAACTGCCTTAAAACTAGTGTTAAATTCGGTGGAGGAAGTGTCATGGTTTGGAGGATGATATCTGGAGATGGCGTGGGTCCTTTGGTGCAATTACATGGAAAGGTAAATGCAGGAGTTTATAAACAACTTGTAAAACATCATGTCTTGCCTGTGCTGAGAAATTCAACTAAGCGACCACCCACATTCATGCAGGACAATGCCCCATGTCACAAGGCTAAGGTGGTCATGAACTTCCTCAAGGCTGAAAAGGTTATTGTTATGGATTGGCCTGCTCAAAGCCCAGATCTCAATCCTATTGAAAATGTATGGAATATTCTAGGAAAATGTTGGAAAGCCAGAAATCCTAAAACAACCGAACAATTATGGAATGCCCTTCAGGAAGAATGGAATAAGATCACCCAGCAAGAAATTGAAAATTTAATTTCCTCATGCAGTTGAAGATGCCAAAGTGTGATTGAAGCTAAAGAGCTTCACACTAAATATTAAATAATTCCAGTATTCTCTGTCATTTTTTATTATTTTGTTATTTTTCTAACCGTTCTGATCATTTTGGCCGCCATGGGTTTTGCAGTAAATCACTAAATCAACCATAACTTTTGTATTATCCTCTCAAATCCCACCAAAATCTCAGATAATAACAAATAATATTGTTTTTATTGTCTGTGAAAATTATAGAATATAAAACCACTTTGATAAAAAATTATACCTACTTTTCTGACAAAAACAATGCCGTTCTGAACATTTTGGCCGCAACTGTAGGAGATGCCTTGGAGGATTCTGTAGCATCTCATTTCTAATGCTTGGCTTCTTTGCTGCAATGTACTAGATTCACAAGTAGATACAAAGACAGAAAAGGCCAGTGTACACAAGAGTTTGATCTTTGATTTCAAGCAGACTGCTATTGTATTTTCAGATAGTTCTTCATTTTGGGATAACTCATACTGTTTGTGCTGCTCTGGGAATTATTTCTATACTGGAGGCATTTAATCATTTTTGCTGATAATCAAGCCAAGATATTCAAATTGGCTCATGACTTTAAATTCCTGGCTACTGACTCTACATTACATATTTGCAGATAGTTTGCTTTTGTGAATTATGATGTGTGGTAAGTATAGTGGATATCAGCAAAGTGAAACTATATAAAATATCAGCAAAGTGAAAGTATAATGGATATCAGCAAAGTGTAATCGAAATAGTTATCAGCAAAGTGAAAGTGTAATGAATATCAGCAAAGTGAAAGTGTAATGAATATCAGCAAAGTGAAAGTGTAATGGATATCAGCAAAATGAAATTATAATTGATATCAGCATAGTGTAATCGAAATGGATATCAGCAAAGTGAATATGTAATGGATATCAGCAATGTGAAAGTGTAATGGATATCAGCAAAGTGTAATGGGTATCAGCAAAGAAAGTGGAACCAGCAAAAAGTTCAAATTTCAGCTTAACCTACTGTGTTCACTTTTGCACAAATGCTCTTGGGAAAGGCATGAAACCATCACTTCTCCTGCCACAGCTATTTGTTAAATTTCAGGGTAGACTGTGTACTATAGACTTGGGCAACCATGATACTAAGAAAAGAAAACCCTGAATTCTGAACTGTTTAAAAGAAAATGGGAAACCACTCGACTAACTTGCCCATAAATGCATGGTAATCCAAAGATAAATAAATGGAAGATGTGGAGAGTCATGATCGCTTACATCTTGAATACATAATGACCACTCTAAATTTTAAACTGTGTGGAAGGCAGTAGGAAACCATTCAGCTATCTGTCCCAATAAGTCATAGCAATTCACAGATAATAAGGAAACTGAAGATGTGGAGAGCCATGATCGCCTACAGCTTGAAGAGATACTTTTGAGAAGACAACAGTGAACCACTCCACCTTTCCCAAGAATCATGGCAATTCACAGATAATAAAGAAACGGAAGATGTGGAGAGCCATGTTCGCCTACATCCTGAAAGGACACTTTAGAGAAGAAAGTGTGGAAGACAGTGTGAAACCACTCATCTATCTTTCCCAATAAGACATAGCAATTCACAGATAATAAAAAAGGAAGATGTGGAGAGCCACAATCGCCTACATCCTGAAAGGACATTTTGTTTAAGACAGCAGAGATCAGTTCCATTATCTTTTCCAGAAAATCATGGAATTTCACAGATAATAAAGAATAGGAAGATGTGGAGAGCCACAACATGAAGTTACATTGCATTTAATTTAAAAGAGTTAAAAAAAGTATGTTTGTCTCACTTTTACAAGTCACAAGACTGTTGGCATCGCCACAAATCAAGATGCAGTTTTCCGGTTCTTGGGTTGCAAATTATTCAGCTTTTGTTTGGAAACAAAGATAAACCTTTCACAACTTATTTCTTATGGGAACCGCTCCATTTCCATGAGGATTTTTGATGAAGAAGGCAAAAATATACGATTGTGTAAAACTGCCCCTCTTTTTTTCTGTGACAGAAGGCAGTCAAAATAAGTTATACAATTTGCCTTTATGATAAATATTACAAGAACAAAGTGGATTTTTATTCAGTGCAGGATGCTGAGTATTTAAAAAACCATAACACAGGCATTAAAGAAATTGTTCCTTGGTTCTAAAACGTTATGACAGCTCACTATGAGAATAAAAAAATGGTTCTTGGATTGAGGTGAGTTGAAGAAAAGAAATATAAACTGAATTTTTAGCAAACTTGGCCCTTCATCCCACAAAAATAGGATGGTTTTTCCCATGATACCATTTTATTTTAACTATCTTCAACTATGTTTATTGCTTTAAAAAGCAATGATTAAAACTGTAATGAAACCTAAACATAAAGTGAATTTATACATTTTCTTTGTTCTTGAGAATCGACAACAAAAACAATAAACACTTCATTTATTTGATTGTTTATTGGAATGGTTGGCAAAACATCAGTGAATTGTCAATTGATTCAAACTTTATAAAATAGCAAATAATATGGATTTCCTTACAGTTGGTTCACATATTTTAATACTTTAGTAAATGTTTAAAAATTTATGAATAAAAAATTTTCATATTTATTTCTTTATAAATTGGTAACTGATAAATATGGCATTGCATCAGTTCTAATTGTAAGAGTTTTTATAATGTTGTAAATATAAAATTATTCTTGCAAATAAACAATCTAATAATGTTTAACACCAGATTGATATACACTATTTACATTGTTCGGACTATTGTCCTCATCTTTGTCGCCATATTTATTACAATGTTTCGGCTGATGTACGCTCCAGCCTTCTTCAGGTGGTTGGAATGTCGAACTGAACATCTGTCTATATTTCTGAGATGAGGTATTATGCACACTATTTACATTATTTGGACTATTGTCCTCATCTTTGTCGCCATATTTATTACAATGTTCTGGCCGTTGTACACTCCGGCCTTCTTCAGATGGTTGGAATGTTGAACTGAACCCTTTATTTCGCTCACTGGGGTAGACTGTTCTAGTTCCACATGCCACACTTTTTGGGTCCTGTCACTGGATCTAACCAACACCTTTATCCTCAAGGACACATGGCACAGTGGATAAAGGCATTGGTTAGATCCAGTGACAGGACCCAAAGAGTGTGAATTCAATACCCGGTTAAGGCAGTGGAGAACTTGGAGTGGGGAATTAACAGGAAATAACTGATAACTGACATCCATTAAACATGGCACGTGGAACTAGAGCGTGAGCGAAATGAAGGGTTCAGTTTGACATTCCAACCACCTGAAGAAGACCGGAGCATACAACGGCTGAAACATTGTAATAAATATGGCGACAAAGATGAGGACAATAATCCGAATATTGTAAATAGTGTACATAATACCTGATTTCACAAATATAGACAGATACTAGATTGATATAATTTAATATTTTTGTTGTAAATTTTCAAGAACAAAAAATATCTGTCCTGGGTATGACGATAAACTACGTCCAACAGCAAGGCCTCTAATCACAAGGTTTTGAGGAGCGTGGAACCACCTCTTAATTGCTGGTGTTCCCAGGTCCACCCTGACCCGAGGTGGTAGCACCTGTTAGGGTCCCAGCTACGGGCAAATAGTTAACCCTGAAACTGAGGTAAAAAGCATTATAAAAGTGTAAAAATAGGTTTTAATACCAGAAATACTTTTAAAAAATATTATTACCAGAAATAAATTTTTGAAGTAAAAAAAAACTATTACCAGCAATATATTTTTTGAAAATAATATTACCAGCTATACATTTTTGAGGAAAAAAATATTACCAGAAATAGACTTTTGACAAAACAAAATATTACCAAGAAAAAAAAAAGTTGTCAGCATTAAATAACCCATTGAGGTTGATATGCCGTAAAACACAACAAACCAAACCAAACCAAAAAATGTCTGTCTATATTTCTGAGATATGGTATTGTAACTATTTACACTATTGCAATATTCACAATTGTACACTCAACCTTCTTCAGTTGATATACATTTGAATTTCAAACCGAACACACATTTAGTCTATGGAGTAGATTGTTTTAATTCCATGCCTTTTTTGAATATCTCGGTTAAATCAGTTAATTTCCTTTAGTAACTCAGTTCTCCAAGGTTTTGTTTCTTCTGTGGCCAGGTATTGAACTGACAACTCTTTTGGTCAAGTCACTTTTTGGATTGCTCCACAAATGTTTTACCCACTTCTCCATGTGTCCTTGGGACATCAGTGACTGAATTTTGTTTTCAGTAAAAAATTTTTACCAGAGTTCATATTGCAATTTCTGTTATTGTTGTTTTTCTCTAGCATTCTGTGTTGCTGGTTCCCATGTTGTATTTATGTCTATGTTTGGCCGGACTAGGATATTTTTATATGCACTGAAAAAAAAATTTTCTTTCAGTTTCTTATTTTAATAACATTTATATATTGTTACACAGTCTCGCTAAGTATTATAATGAAATAAAAACAGAATTCTATACTGAAAACATAGAAAAAAAACAGGATTCTCTACTGAAAACAGAAAAAACAGAATTCCTTAAAACCTGAAATGGAATTAAAAAAATTTGAAATGGAAAATCAGTCCCTCTATATGTGCACATACTGAGAAATCAATAAAATTCAACAAGCCTGTGCATATCACCTTCATTGACTTAACTAAAGCTTTTGACAGCGTGAAACTACCCAGCTTGTGGCAACTCTTAAACAAAACCTCAACTAACAAGAAGTACGTAGACCTACTGAAAGAAACTTATACCAATTCAAAAACAGAATTCTATACTGAAAACATAGAAAAAAAACAGGATTCTCTACTGAAAACAGAAAAAACAGAATTCCTTAAAACCTGAAATGGAATTAAAAAAATTTGAAATGGAAAATCAGTCCCTCTATATGTGCACATACTGAGAAATCAATAAAATTCAACAAGCCTGTGCATATCACCTTCATTGACTTAACTAAAGCTTTTGACAGCGTGAAACTACCCAGCTTGTGGCAACTCTTAAACAAAACCTCAACTAACAAGAAGTACGTAGACCTACTGAAAGAAACTTATACCAATTCAAAAACAGAATTCTATACTGAAAACATAGAAAAAAAACAGGATTCTCTACTGAAAACAGAAAAAACAGAATTCCTTAAAACCTGAAATGGAATTAAAAAAATTTGAAATGGAAAATCAGTCCCTCTATATGTGCACATACTGAGAAATCAATAAAATTCAACAAGCCTGTGCATATCACCTTCATTGACTTAACTAAAGCTTTTGACAGCGTGAAACTACCCAGCTTGTGGCAACTCTTAAACAAAACCTCAACTAACAAGAAGTACGTAGACCTACTGAAAGAAACTTATACCAATTCAAAAACAGAATTCTATACTGAAAACATAGAAAAAAAACAGGATTCTCTACTGAAAACAGAAAAAACAGAATTCCTTAAAACCTGAAATGGAATTAAAAAAATTTGAAATGGAAAATCAGTCCCTCTATATGTGCACATACTGAGAAATCAATAAAATTCAACAAGCCTGTGCATATCACCTTCATTGACTTAACTAAAGCTTTTGACAGCGTGAAACTACCCAGCTTGTGGCAACTCTTAAACAAAACCTCAATTAACAAGAAGTACGTAGACCTACTGAAAGAAACTTATACCAATTCAAAAACAGAATTCTATACTGAAAACATAGAAAAAAAACAGGATTCTCTACTGAAAACAGAAAAAACAGAATTCCTTAAAACCTGAAATGGAATTAAAAAAATTTGAAATGGAAAATCAGTCCCTCTATATGTGCACATACTGAGAAATCAATAAAATTCAACAAGCCTGTGCATATCACCTTCATTGACTTAACTAAAGCTTTTGACAGCGTGAAACTACCCAGCTTGTGGCAACTCTTAAACAAAACCTCAATTAACAAGAAGTACGTAGACCTACTGAAAGAAACTTATACCAATTCAAAAACAGAATTCTATACTGAAAACATAGAAAAAAAACAGGATTCTCTACTGAAAACAGAAAAAACAGAATTCCTTAAAACCTGAAATGGAATTAAAAAAATTTGAAATGGAAAATCAGTCCCTCTATATGTGCACATACTGAGAAATCAATAAAATTCAACAAGCCTGTGCATATCACCTTCATTGACTTAACTAAAGCTTTTGACAGCGTGAAACTACCCAGCTTGTGGCAACTCTTAAACAAAACCTCAACTAACAAGAAGTACGTAGACCTACTGAAAGAAACTTATACCAATTCAAAAACAGAATTCTATACTGAAAACATAGAAAAAAAACAGGATTCTCTACTGAAAACAGAAAAAACAGAATTCCTTAAAACCTGAAATGGAATTAAAAAAATTTGAAATGGAAAATCAGTCCCTCTATATGTGCACATACTGAGAAATCAATAAAATTCAACAAGCCTGTGCATATCACCTTCATTGACTTAACTAAAGCTTTTGACAGCGTGAAACTACCCAGCTTGTGGCAACTCTTAAACAAAACCTCAATTAACAAGAAGTACGTAGACCTACTGAAAGAAACTTATACCAATTCAAAAACAGAATTCTATACTGAAAACATAGAAAAAAAACAGGATTCTCTACTGAAAACAGAAAAAACAGAATTCCTTAAAACCTGAAATGGAATTAAAAAAATTTGAAATGGAAAATCAGTCCCTCTATATGTGCACATACTGAGAAATCAATAAAATTCAACAAGCCTGTGCATATCACCTTCATTGACTTAACTAAAGCTTTTGACAGCGTGAAACTACCCAGCTTGTGGCAACTCTTAAACAAAACCTCAATTAACAAGAAGTACGTAGACCTACTGAAAGAAACTTATACCAATTCAAAAACAGAATTCTATACTGAAAACATAGAAAAAAAACAGGATTCTCTACTGAAAACAGAAAAAACAGAATTCCTTAAAACCTGAAATGGAATTAAAAAAATTTGAAATGGAAAATCAGTCCCTCTATATGTGCACATACTGAGAAATCAATAAAATTCAACAAGCCTGTGCATATCACCTTCATTGACTTAACTAAAGCTTTTGACAGCGTGAAACTACCCAGCTTGTGGCAACTCTTAAACAAAACCTCAACTAACAAGAAGTACGTAGACCTACTGAAAGAAACTTATACCAATTCAAAAACATATATCAAAACAGATCACATACTTTGGTCCAAAGTATGAGGAGTGAATGGGCATACGTACATGAGTGTGTATGTATGTATTGTTTATACATTTCTCATAGTGGGAAAAATGCAACTTTCTACAAGAGTTTTCCATTGTTGTCATGTAAGCTGAAAAGTAAGAAGAGAGTGATAAAATATTATCACCGAATATTTATAGTGTTGGGGTTATATGCAGGTGAATTTAGAGTGATCGTTGTCAACAAAACTTACGTACTATTTGTGTTTTGTTCCAATTTTTTTTAAAGATACGTATATTTGTGTACTATTTACATTATTCGGACAATTGTCCTCATCTTTGTCGCCATATTTATTACAACATTTTGGCCTTTATCCACTGTGCCATGTGTCCTTGAGGATAAAAGCGTTGGCTAGATCCAGTGACAAGACCCAAAGAGTGTGAGTTCAATACTCGGTTAAGGCAGTGGAGAACTTGGAGAGGGGAATTAACAGGAGATAACTGATAACTGACATCCATTAAAAACATGGCACGTGGAGCTAGAACAGTCTAGCCCAGTGAGCGAAATAAAGGGTTCAGTTCGACATTCCAACCACCTGAAGAAGGCCGAAACATTGTGATAAATATGGCGACAAAGATGAGGACAATAGTCTGAATAATGTAAATAGTGTACATAATACCTCATCTCAGAAATATAGACAGGTATATTTGTGTGTTCTGTTTGTCATCTTTAGTGTTTTCACAAGGTAGTCTCATCATGGTCACCATTTGTAGGAATCCTTCTATTCGGTTTTTCATTGAACGTCAAAATTCGGAGTGTCGTGATTTGATGCAATAACATAAAATATTGTTGCAGGACTGCTC
Organism: Acanthosepion esculentum; assembly: GCA_964036315.1. NCBI lineage: Eukaryota > Metazoa > Mollusca > Cephalopoda > Sepiida > Sepiidae > Acanthosepion > Acanthosepion esculentum. The sequence goes on along the minus strand of OZ038511.1, from coordinate 71,420,584 downwards.
ATAATTCATCCATTTAGAATAATCCCAATGATTGTCATTGAAAGAATAAAATCATGGGATTATACATTGCATCGCTCTGGGTTGAGCAGCTTTCAACACAAACAAAGAAGTGCTTGCATCAAAAAGAGTTTCTCATCAGTTGAAGGCTAAGATCTTTGACACTAGAATTCTACCAGTTGTGTTACATGTTCTTGATTGCATTAACTGGATGACAAAGTCACTTCAAAAGCTTGCTATATCCCAGAGCCACATCACAAAAGTTATGACTAAGAAACACCTCAGTGACCATATCTCTATCAGTGAGCTACTCAACATTATCCAGCTTAAACCTATCGCATCAATTATCAATTCAAGAATACTTAAGCTGTATGGTCATATCAAAAGATCAAGTCACGGCGGGAGTAAGTTATGCCTAGATGGAAAGTTGGCCGGTAAGAGAAGCAAAGGTCGACAGCCAAAACACTGGCTTCATAAAGTCCATTTATCCGCAAGATTTGACCTTTACTCTTTGAACTCTGCTGTTGGTGATCAAACTTCATGGAGAAGAATAACTCAGATTGATGTGCAGTCTGTAACAAGCAAAGTAATTGACTAATGATGATGATGATGATGATGCACATAAGATAATACCTCCCTACCTCTTAATTTAATGTGCAATCTGCAACAAGTGGAGTAAGTGACTGATGATGATGATGATGATGATACCTCCCTACCTCTTAATTTAATGTGCAATCTGCAACAAGCGGAGTAAGTGACTGATGATGATGATGATGATGATGATGATGATGATACCTCCCTACCTCTTAATTTAATGTGCAATCTGCAACAAGTGGAGTAAGTGACTGATGATGATGATGATGATGATGATGATGATGATGATGATGATACCACCCTACCTCTTAATTTAATGTGCAATCTGCAACAAGCGGAGTAAGTGACTGATGATGATGATGATGATGATGATGATGATGATGATGATGATACCTCCCTACCTCTTAATTTAATGTGCAATCTGCAACAAGTGGAGTAAGTGACTCATGATGATGATGATGATGATGATGATGATACCTCCCTACCTCTTAATTTAATGTGCAATCTGCAACAAGCGAAGTAAGTGACTGATGATGATGATGATGATGATGATGATGATGATACCACCCTACCTCTTAATTTAATGTGCAATCTGCAACAAGTGGAGTAAGTGACTGATGATGATGATGATGATGATGATGATGATGATGATGATGATGATGATGATACCTCCCTACCTCTTAATTTAATGTGCAATCTGCAACAAGTGGAGTAAGTGACTGATGATGATGATGATGATGATGATACCTCCCTACCTCTTAATTTAATGTGCAATCTGCAACAAGCAGAGTAAGTGACTGATGATGATGATGATGATGATGATGATGATACCTCCCTACCTCTTAATTTAATGTGCAATCTGCAACAAGTGGAGTAAGTGACTGATGATGATGATGATGATGATGATGATGATGATACCTCCCTACCTCTTAATTTAATGTGCAATCTGCAACAAGTGGAGTAAGTGACTGATGATGATGATGATGATGATGATGATGATGATACCTCCCTACCTCTTAATTTAATGTGCAATCTGCAACAAGCCGAGTAAGTGACTGATGATGATGATGATGATGATGATGATGATGATGATGATGATACCTCCCTACCTCTTAATTTAATGTGCAATCTGCAACAAGCGGAGTAAGTGACTGATGATGATGATGATGATGATGATGATGATACCTCCCTACCTCTTAATTTAATGTGCAATCTGCAACAAGCGGAGTAAGTGACTGATGGTGATGATGATGATGATGATATGATAACACCTCCCTACCTCTTAATTTAATGTGTATTCTGCAACAAGCGGAGTAAGTGACTGATGATGATGATGATGATACCTCCCTACCTCTTAATTTAATGTGCAATCTGCAACAAGCAGAGTAAGTGACTGATGATGATGATGATGATGATGATGATGATGATGATGATGATGATGATGATGATGATAACACCTCCCTACCTCTTAATTTAACAGTTTTTTTTCTCTTCCTGCCCCACTGCTCAGGTTCTCGTGTGAATTCACATAGAACGTGTGGAATGTTTATGATGTATTGCAGTTCCCATGCTAAAAGCGTGAATTTCACTCTCCATCCATCCAATTGTACGTTAACAGCAGGCAGTGTGATATGCAATGTCGGTGATACAGATTGTTAACCAACACTCTTGTGCATCCTCTTAATCTTGCAATAAGTCAGTCAGTTGATTTGCAACTGGTTAAGGCAAAGTTTAAAGAGTTTTAGGGGAGATAGTTAATTATATTTTTCAGGAATAAAAATATATCTCTCCAATATCTCTCAATTTATGTATCTATTTATGTCACTCAGTTAATATCTATCTATCTATCTATCTATCTATCTATCTATCTATCAAAGCCAGTTTGTATCTATCTATCTATCTATCATCAGAGTCTCTTCTTATCTAGCTAAGAAAGTTTGTATCTATCTAAATCAGTTCCTATCTATCTATTTATCTATCAATCTAAGATTTTATCTAACATCAGTTCCTATCTATCTATTTATCTATCAATCTAAGATTTTATCTAACATCAGTCTCTACTAATCTATCTATCTATCTATCAATCTATCTATCTATCTATTTATCTATCTAAAAAAGTTTGTATCTATTTAATTAAATCACTTTCTATCTATTTATCAATCTAAGATTCTATCTATCTAAGTCAGTTTGTATATCTATCTTTTTATCTATCATCAGAGTCTCTTCTAATCTATCTATCTATCTACCTATCTATCAGTTTCTATCTATTTATCTATCAATCTAAGATTCTATTTATCTATCTAAATTTTTATTTATCTATATCAGTCTGTTCATATCTGATCTGTCTATATCAGTTACTATGTCCTTCTGATCATATCTATATATCTATCTCAATTTCTGTTTATCCATCTATCTATCAATCTGTAGATCTATCAATCAGTCTATTCACATCTATCTACCTATATATCTAAGCCAGTTTTTATTTATCTATCTTTCTTTTTATCTGTCACAGTCTCTTCTTATCTGTCTATCTATCCATCTAAATCAGTTTCTATCTATCAATGTAAGATCATATCTATCTCAATTTATATTTATCTATGTCAGTCTATTCATATCTATCTATCTATCTCAGTTTCTATCTATCTATCTATGTCAATTCTTTTGATCTATCTATCTATCTATCTATATCAGTTTGTTCATTTCTACCTAGGTTTATATCTATCTATTGATGTAAGATCATATTGATTTATCTCTCTATCTATCTAGCTTGCTATCTTGTATAATGGTGCATAGATACTATATTTTGTAGACTAAATAAAAGTTTCAATTTGAAATCCTTCAAATATCAACCAGCACCTGACGATGACAGAGAGCACAACAGCTGAAACGTTGTTATAATAATGATGACGAGGACATTAGTCCAAATGAAATATGGATAACTCCTAATCCCTGAAATCCAGACAATGATTCGAACAATCTACCCCCATAGATTAAATAAGGAATTTAGCTCAAAACCCATTGATGGTTACACAGACCCACAGCTTCCTGATGAAGGCTAGAGAGCACAATGGCCGAAACATTGTAATAACAAAAAAGAAAAGGACATTAGCCTATTTAGAATAACATTGTGAATTGAGGGAATTGGTGTGTGAATTTGGTGACCTAGTAATTGTGAGTTCAATGTTTGGGCCAGGCATGTGTGTACTTGGACATAGTGGTAACAGGGTGATCAGTAACTGAGATTAAATAAGAACTGGATGGAATATCACTAGAAATGGGCAATCTACACCCGTAGATTAAATAAAGTATTCAGTTTGATATTCCCTAGGATGGACAAGCACCTGATGAAGGCTGCTGGGCACAACAGCCAAAACATTGTGATAGAAACAACAAAAATGAAGACAATAGTCCGCATGTAAATAGTTTGAATAATAGTTCTGTTTAGTTAAATTCCATCCTAGACCCTCTCACCTCCATTCATATCAATAATGGATAACGAGTGGGACAATGTTTCTGATTACTCATGCACCGTATTGATCCGATATGTAATTTATTTATTTCTTACATGCATCTACGAATTAGGCAGAGATAAACACTACACTTGAGTTGAAACCACAAGTTTTATCATCTTCCTTGAATCGTAAATAATAAATTGATTTATGATGCTTGCTTGGCTAATCCACCAAAATACTTGAGAAAACAAAAAGGAAAACCTGAGATTCATGCAAGATGAAACAGTGAGTAATTTTTTAGGCAATGCCGTTGTGTGCAACTTTGCACTAAGTTTGAAAAATATTGCCTTTGAGTTTGTCTCTGAAATTAGATGTTTGATTAAGGGAAGAACAGTTGTATTATTACATTTTGATTTAATATACACTCTTCATTATTACTAGTTTTTATTACTAGTTTTATTTATCCTATATTATTGCTGCTTTTAAATTCAATAACCTTTTGATTATTACTATTATTTTATTGCTTGTTTTATTCCATCTTATTATTGTTGCTTTTTATCTGAACACTCTGGCTCTATACACTCTCCATTATTAATATTATATTATTAGTAGTTTTATTCCATATTATTGTTGCTTTTTATCCCAACACTCTGGCTCTATACACTCTTCATTATTACTATTATTTTATTACGAGTTTTATTCCATCTTATTATTATTACTTTTTATCCCAACACTCTGGCTCTATACACTCTTCATTATAACTATTATTTTATTACGAGTTTTATTTCATCTTATTATTATCACTTTTTATCCCAACACTCTGGCTCTATACACTCTTCATTATAACTATTATTTTATTACGAGTTTTATTCCATCTTATTATTATTACTTTTTATCCCAACACTCTGGCTCTATACACTCTTCATTATTACTATTATTTTATTACTAGTTTTATTCCATCTTATTATTGTTGCTTTTTATCCCAACACTCTGGCTCAATACACTCTTCATTGTTAATATTATTTTATTACTAGTTTTATTCCATAATATTATTGTTGCTTTTTATCTGAACACTCTGGCTCTATACACTCTTGATTATTACTATGATTTTATTATTAGTTTTATTCCATTTTATTATTGTTGATTTTATCTCAATGCTCTGGCTCAATACACTCTTCATTATTACTATGATTTTATTATTAGTTTTATTCCATTTTATTATTGTTGATTTTATCTCAATGCTCTGGCTCAATACACTCTTCATTATTACTATGATTTTATTATTAGTTTTAGTCCATTTTATTATTGTTGATTTTATCTCAATACTCTGGCTCAATACACTCTTATATTATTGCTTAATTACACCCTTGTGCAAATTAATTGAAACAACTGCTTTAGTTTCCTTTCTTACACCATACAGTCAGTTTTCGACCCACAAGAGTTATAGAGTATAATCGAATTCTATTTTTTCCTCAGATTAGGTCATTTGCAGTGGTGTGCAGTAATATGGATCTATTTTCAAGGTGTATGATGAAATAGGAGGCATGGTGGAGAAATAGATCGTGGTTTGCATTGAGGAATCGGAGACCCAAGTTTGAATTCCAGTCGAATCCATTACATTCTCTTACATGCTAATACATTTGGGTAAGGTATGAAACCTCTTCTTCTCCCCCCAGTTATGGGTAAATAGCAGGACAGACCGGGTTCTCTAGCCTCGGATGGCAATTGCTCTACCACAGAAAGAAATGGCAACCTACTGCAGGAAAAATCTGCCTCATCAGTCCTGTATCAAAAGATTCATGATTGCCTGAGCATATATCATGCATGACCCATAGCTGACTCATGATGAAATTGGTTTAGCCTTGAAAAATACTACATCATCCGTGATTGCATCAGATTTTTATTACGCCCAGACACTATTGTCTCAACTGTCGATTAGTTGTCTTTGGACATTGTCTGCGAATGAAGCGTATGGAAATGGTAATGCTGCACGAACACACTGGAAAGCCTTACCAGTGAGCAAATCAAAATACTATAGATTGGCCTGATTTAAATTCAGTCAAGAATCTGTGGTCAATCTGTAAGGAACAATTTTGTGGAATAGATATACGAAGTACTAACATCTGCACTGGGTCATGTTTCATTCGAAAAATACGAAAAAAGTAAACATTAATGAAATTATTCGTTTTGTTTCAATTAATTTGGACAAGGGTGTAATTCCTAAACTCTTACATAATTCCCCCTCTCAGAAATTGTTGCTTTTTATAATGCTGTGACCGCCTTGGACAGATTGACTCAAATATTCATGAAATCAGAAGTGGCAGAACAAACCAAAAATTTTACTTCCTCGTCAACTTGTAGATACGGTACTCGACTTGCCATTTTGTCAGTGACAGATTTTTTTCATATCTCAGTCAGGCATTCACTGGATATTAAATGACTATTTTGACAGGCACATGATTAATTGAGTGTTTCTGCATTAAAAGTGTGCTCTCCCCAAGGCAATCAACTTGTAGGAGTACAAATATTCATTAACCTTTGTCACTTTTCACTCAGTGTGGGTCCTATTCATTGTTTCTTATTTTGTAAATGGTTACCATGTTCACCTGATTTAAATATTTAATTAAAATTAGTCTATATAATTGGTTTCTATAGATGTACCAATAATTTTGCAAACTAATGGGCAAAATGAGAAATTGGTAGAGCTGAGTTCAAATTCCAGTCGAATTCATAACAATCACTTAAACACAAATACCACTAGGAATAGTATGAATCCATCCCTATTAGTGGGTCAGACTGGGTCCTATAGCCTTGGTTGGCAACCAGTCTACTATAGAAAGAAATAGCAACTTATTGCAGGAAAATCTTCTTCCTAATAAGTCATGCATCGAAAGAGACATTATCGCCCAATCGTGTATCACGTATTTCACTTTTACTGACTAACTATTATTACCATGGCTGAATAGCAGGACAGACTGGATCCATATATCCTTGGTTGGCAACCAGTCTACTACAGAAAGAAATGGCAACCTGCTGCCGGAAAAATCTTCTGCTTAGTCAGTCATGAATCGAAAGAGACATGATCGCCCAAACATGTTTCATGTATGACACTTAACTGACAAGCTGCATAACAAAAAAAAAAACATGGCTGAATATCAGGACAGATTGAGTCCTATATCCTTGGTTGGCAACCAGTCTACTATAGAAAGAAATGGCAAACTACTACAAGAAAAATCTTCTGCTTAGTCAGTCATGAATCAAAAGAGACATTATCGCCCAAGCATGTTTCATATATGACACTTAACTGACAAACTGCATGACAAAAAAAAAACATTTATTTTCAGCATAATCTCTTTCGTTATCAATGCACTTTATCTAATATTTCTCTCTTACCATATAAAAAGTATATTATATAGCAAAAGTTTCAGATCTAAATTCTGTGTATCAGTGAATAATGATAATAATAATAATAATAATAATAATAATAATAATAATAATTGCCCTGGCATCATGATTAGAGGCTGTAAAGACAAAATGTGCCTCCTTATTGACACGGCAGTTCCTGCAGACTGCAATGTATCTTTGAAGATCTTCAAAAAGCTATCAATATACAAGTAGCTTGAAATCAAAATCTCAAAAAGGTGGTGCATGGGGAAATTAACAATTCCAGTTGTAGTTGGAGCCCTCAGATTGATTGGAAAAGATTCCAATAGACTGATTGAAGGAATCCATGGTAGCCCATGCCTTAAAGAAATACAAAAAATTGTACTCACAAGTACAGACCACACCTTACAAAGGGTAAAATATGTATGACATTCTTTTTTTAAATCAAATGTTCCACTTAACTTTTCCTATTCACAATTTTGTGGATATAGTATCCACTTTTTAGGAAGTTTTATCGTAAAATTTTATATTAAACCCCTTGATATATTTTTTTTTTAAGCTTTTCACCCCAGGCAAGGCTGGAAGCCACTAGCATGCAAGGGGTTACAGAGGATTTGGAGCGAGAGCAAATAGGAGTGTTAGAGGAAAGGATGTGGAGAAGGATAGAGGATAGATCAAGGCAACTGGAGATGTCGATTGACGTTACACTTGAATAGTTGGAGATCATAGTCATCAGGGGAACAGGAATGAGGAAGGGAGTTCCATAGGCGTGAGGTGCGAGATATGAAGCTATTGGAGTAGAAGAGACATCTACATTTAACAGTTTCAACAGTAAAAGGGTGGGAACGGGATGCCAGCCTTGTAGGACGCTTGAATTCATGGCGCCTGGGAACCAGCGATAGCAGCTCATCGGAGCAATTACCATGGAAGTATTTATAGAAGAGACAGAGAGAGGCGACTGTGCGTCTGTGAGAGAGAGACTGCAGATGAGAAGCCAGATTAGGGCCAATTACATTGCATACCCGTCTCTGGATCTTATCAAGAACCTTGAGGCAAACAGAAGGGGCTCCAGATAAGAAATAATCAGACCAGACCTATTGCAATGAATAATGGATACATTTTGTGTATTATTTTGTAAAAGATTTCTTTTGTGTTCATATAATCTTTTATTTAAATTTTAAGATGCTTATATGATCATTATATTTCTTGAGAAAATTTTTTGGACTTCATTATTAGTATGTTTAAATTTAATTAAATCTTTTAATTAAATAATCTGGGCTTGGTAGGGGGTCAAAATTTTATTATGTCTTTCAAAATAGACATTTCATAAATATATATTCACATAAAATATCAAGTGTACTTAAAAAAAAACAGATGAAGGAACAAGGACAAATATTACCATAAAATGTAGAATCGAAAAACACATTTCAAGATATAATGTTTCCTTTTTTTTTGATATTTTTTGATTTGTCATTTTATGTAAAGTAATATTTTTCTTATTCTCGATCTTCCTCCACACGTTTTTTTTATATTGTTTATATATATATATATATATATATATATATATATATATATATTTTTTTTTTTTTTGATTTGCCATTTTATGTAAAGTAATATTTTTCTTATTATTGATCTTCCTCCACACGTTTTTTTTATATTGTTTTTATATATATATATATATATATATATATATGTATATATATTCTCCCAACTGCCTTATTTTAATATATTTATGGCACTATTTAAGTAGACTGGTTTAGTCATAACAAATAAGGAAAAACTTTCAGAATATAACTTTTGTAGATTTACATTCATTAGACATTCCTCAAGGTATGACATTTATTCAAATCGAAAAATATTCATTACTTTTAAACATTTTACATGTGGGGTGTGGGGTGTAAAAAGAAAGAGAGAAATGCCCTGCCTGTACCTTATAAATAATGAACTATGGTGCTTGGTTTCAGTGAAAGAAAGAAAGAAAGAAAGAAAGAAATGCCCTACCTGTACCTTATAAATAATGAACTATGGTGCTTGGTTTCAGTGAAAGAAAGAAAGAAAGAAAGAGAGAAATGCCCTGCCTGTACCTTATAAATAATGGACTATGGTGCTTGGTTTCAGTGAAAGAAAGAAAGAAAGAAAGAGAGAAATGCCCTGCCTGTACCTTATAAATAATGGACTACGGTGCTTGGTTTCAGTGAAAGAAAGAAAGAAAGAAAGAAAGAGAGAAATGCCCTGCCTGTACCTTATAAATAATGGACTATGGTGCTTGGTTTCAGTGAAAGAAAGAAAGAAAGAAAGAGAGAAATGCCCTGCCTGTACCTTATAAATAATGGACTATTCTGCTTGGTTTCAGTGAAAGAAAGAAAGAAAGAAAGAAAGAAAGAAAGAAAGAAAGAAAGAAAGAAAGAAAGAAAGAAAGAAAGAAAGAAAGAAAGAAATGCCCTGCCCATATCTTATAAATAATGGACTATTCCATTTTGATTGCTAAGGAAGATGGAAAAGATTAGTGCTTGGTTTCAGTGAAAGAAAGAAAAGAAAGAAATAAATAAATGCCCTGCCCATACCTTATTAAAAATAGACTATTCTATGTTTTTGCTAACCAAGATGGAAAAGACATATCAGCTATGGTACTTGGTTTCAGAGAAAGAAAGAAAGAAAGAAAGAAAGAAAGAAAGAAAGAATGAAAGAAAGAAAGAAAGAAAGAAAGAAAGAAAGAAAGAAAGAAAGAAAGAAAGAAAGAACTACCTACCTACCTACCTACCTACCTACCTACCTACCTACCTACCTACCTACCCATACCTTATAAATAATGGATTATTCCATTTTGACTGCTAAGGAAGATGGAAAAGACATGGTGCTTGGTTTCAGTGAAAGAAAGAAAGAAAGAAAGAAAGAGATACATACATACATACATACATACATACCCTTTCCATACTTTATAAATAATGGACTATTCCATGTTTTTGCTAAGCAAGATGGAAAAGACATATCAGCTATGGTACTTGGTTTCAGTGAAAAAAAGAAAGAAAGAAAGAAAGAACTACCTACCTACCTACCTACCTACCCATACCTTATAAATAATGGATTATTCCATTTTGACTGCTAAGGAAGATGGAAAAGACATGGTGCTTGGTTTCAGTGAAAGAAAGAAAGAAAGAATGAAAGAAAGAAAGAGAGAAAGAAAGAAAGATATACATACATACCTACCCTTTCCATACTTTATAAATAATGGACTCTTCCATTTTGATTGCTAAGAAAGATGGAAAAGACATTTGGTCTCAGTGAAAGAAAGAAAAAAAGAAAGAAAGAAAAGAAAGAAAAGTGACAAGAAGCAGATACACTCTCAAGCATTTAATGTCTGTTTTAGTGAAATGGAAAAACTTGTCAATTTCATTTGTACCCTCTTACTTCTTTCAATAAAAACCAGCATTCATATTTATGATTGTTATTGCAATATTTTGTTAAAATTGTTAAACGCAAATATTTTTGCAATGTAATAGGGGAATTTCCATGGGTCTTTTATAGTTGTAGAACTCTCAAGTAGCTTATTGAATCATTAATTTAGAAATTATGGTTTTATCAGAAAAACTAAATAGGAAAACAGTGGAATTTTTCCCAGATATTTTTATTAACAATAACTTCTTCTCCTTGAAAATTCCGGCAGACATTAATTTTTGATTCTGATCAAGTTTTGTGTTTCTCATAGACTACGTGTAGTTTTACTGAAACAGATTTTTGATTTTTCTAATCTGCTGCTTAAACAAATTCACTGAAGCTTGTACAACTGGGCATAAATCAGGAAGATCTTTGATTCATGCTGACACCTGGGTGTGATGCAAATTTACTACCTGCTACAATTGCTCATTGGCCACTTCCTTGTCTTCAGAGGGTTACGTAAAAAAGCAAAATGCTCTCATCCATTGAAATTCATGCATAAGTACCATAGAAGTTATGAGTTCTGTCATTTTATAAACTTCTGAGTCATAAGATTGATGAGAATCTTGAAATGTATTTCTTTACAGTTAATTTAAGATGACTGGCTGCTAGAGTTGGGCTTAGTGGGTTTGTCACAGCTGGCATCTTTTAATATTTGATATTTTCACATATGGTTGGTAGGTAAACACTTGGGCAAACTGCTGTTCTGCAATTATCACCTAGGCAGGAGAGTAACAAATGTAAAAAAAACTGTTAAGCTCATTGTTAACATTGACAGGGTCTATGCAGATATACAGAGAGGGTCCTTGATTTACCACAGAGTTCCATTCCTATGATGAATCGTAAGGCCAATTTTCCATTTAAGTCGGAACATATCTGCGATTTTTTGTGAATAATCACTTGCATCACTTACCTAAGTTAATGTGATAGTAAAGTAATAATCTAGGACATAATAACACATTTTTATGACATATCTTAATATAATTATGACTAAACAAAACATGGAGGATACATACTGAAACGATATGAAAATAATAATAAAATGAAATTGTTTTAAGCTGCTTGTACATTTATTGCCAGTGATAATTTTGTTTTTTTCTTCTTCTTCCAAAAAACACCCTGTCTTGGCCACAAATAGGAAATTCAGTACAACTAAGCATACCCGATCTATAACATCAAATAGGCCAAGTGTAGACTTGATTAGTTGCTGCTTTCTGGGGGAACTTATATAAAGCACATCCTAAAGCTAGTAGCAAATTTACTCTGGGTGTGGGTCGAGTACTGATCATATTCGGTCGGGTTGCCCATTGAAGAAGTCTGTTGTTTATTTAGACCCGAAACTTCTAATGACATGGGAGCAACAACACTGATGACACACCTAGATTTGGCACTTAAAGGTGTAATTTTAACACTGTTGTCTCTTGCCGTCCTCAGAAGCAGTAGTAAATCTGGGGAAGAAAGAAAAACAAATGTGTTTTTCAATTTTTAGCAGGAATTCACCAACTTATAGGTTAACAAGAAAATGTCCTCATCTCTTCAGGGAAACTAAATATGTATACACCTATATGCATGTTTTAAGTGACAGTCAAACAACTTAAGCTAAGCAATTGACCCATGTCTGTCACTGTTTCTCCCTTTTCGAAGTGTTTAACAATGTCTGATTTCTCTTCCATCATGATGGCTTTCCTTTTCTTCAAAGCACTACCATCAGAACAGGTTACACTATGCTTGACAGCCATAATGAAGGGCAATAAGTTTCCACAAACACAGCACAGATGAAAGAGAGCAGATGCACAACAATCCAATATGGTGTACAATCAGGAACTGACTAATGCTGCTTTATTTATGAGGCAAATGGCAAAAGTCATAACAAGATTAATGGAGATTGTGTCGTAACCACGAATCATCAGGACTATAGCAATTCAGGGACTTACTGTACTAGATTTGACAGCATAAAAAAGTCATGGGCATAATAGTTGTGCCCTCTTTTCTGCAGGACTTATTTAGAAAAAATTAGTTTTTGGTGTATTTAGCCATATGATGTTTAAAGCAAGCTAGTAGCATATTCCAAAACATGGCAAAAGCTATTGCTAAAAACATTACTGTATATAAAAAGCAGGTTAGCACTATATTGCAAAACATTGCAAAAGCGATTTCTGAAAATATTACTGTATATAAAATGCAAGTTAGCTGTAAGCTAGCAGTATATTGCAAAACATTACAAAAGCGATTTCTGAAAACATTGCTGTATATAAAAAGCAGGCTAGCAGTATATTGCAAAACATTACAAAAGCGATTTCTGAAAACATTGCTGTATATAAAAAGCAGGCTAGCAGTATATTGCAAAACCTTACAAAAGCGATTTCTGAAAACATTGCTGTATATAAAAAGCAGGCTAGCAGTATATTGCAAAACGTTACAAAAGCGATTTCTGAAAACATTGCTGTATATAAAAAGCAGGCAAGCAGTATATTGCAAAACATTACAAAAACGATTTCTGAAAACATTGCTGTATATAAAAAGCAGGCTAGCAGTATATTGCAAAACATTACAAAAGCGATTTCTGAAAACGTTACTGTATATAAAAAGCAGGCTAGCAGTATATTGCAAAACATTACAAAAGCGATTTCTGAAAACGTTACTGTATATAAAAAGCAGGCGAGCAGTATATTGCAAAACATTACAAAAGCGATTTCTGAAAACATTGCTGTATATAAAAAGCAGGCTAGCAGTATATTGCAAAACATTACAAAAGCGATTTCTAAAAACATTGCTGTATATAAAAAGCAGGCTAGCAGTATATTGCAAAACATTACAAAAGCTATTTCTGAAAACATTGCTGTATATAAAAAGCAGGCTAGCAGTATATTGCAAAACATTACAAAAGCCATTTCTGAAAACATTGCTGTATATAAAAAGCAGGCTAGCAGTATATTGCAAAACATTACAAAAGCGATTTCTGAAAACATTGCTGTATATAAAAAGCAGGCTAGCAGTATATTGCAAAACATTACAAAAGCAATTTCTGAAAACATTGCTGTATATAAAAAGCAGGCTAGCAGTATATTGCAAAACATTACAAAAGCGATTTCTGAAAACATTACTGTAAATAAAAAACAACCTAGGAGTGTATTGCTAAATATTACAAAAGCCATTTCTTAAAATGTTACTGTATATAAAAAGCATGCTAGCAGTATATTACAAAACATTACAAAAGTTATTTCTGAAAACATTGCTGTATATAAAAAGCAGGCTAGCAGTATATTGCAAAACATTACAAAATCTATTTCTGAAAACATTACTGTAAATAAAAAACAACCTAGGGGTGTATTGCTAAATATTACAAAAGCCATTTCTTAAAACGTTACTGTATATAAAAAGCATGCTAGCAGTATATTGCAAAACATTACAAAAGCGATTTCTGAAAACATTGCTGTATATAAAAAGCAGGCTAGCAGTATATTGCAAAACATTACAAAAGCAATTTCTGAAAACATTGCTGTATATAAAAAGCAGGCTAGCAGTATATTGCAAAACATTACAAAAGCGATTTCTGAAAACATTACTGTAAATAAAAAACAACCTAGGAGTGTATTGCTAAATATTACAAAAGCCATTTCTTAAAATGTTACTGTATATAAAAAGCATGCTAGCAGTATATTACAAAACATTACAAAAGTTATTTCTGAAAACATTGCTGTATATAAAAAGCAGGCTAGCAGTATATTGCAAAACATTACAAAAGCAATTTCTGAAAACATTGCTGTATATAAAAAGCAGGCTAGCAGTATATTGCAAAACATTACAAAAGCGATTTCTGAAAACATTACTGTAAATAAAAAACAACCTAGGAGTGTATTGCTAAATATTACAAAAGCCATTTCTTAAAATGTTACTGTATATAAAAAGCATGCTAGCAGTATATTACAAAACATTACAAAAGTTATTTCTGAAAACATTATATAAAAAGCAGGCTAGCAGTATATTGCAAAACATTACAAAAGCAATTTCTGAAAACATTACTGTATATAAAAAGCAGGCTAGTAGTATATTGCAAAAAAATAAAAAAAGCACATTTGCTATTTCAGAAAATGTTAATCTATATACAAAGTACTATTATGTCATGGGTTCACCCAATGAGATACCAAAAAAGGTTTTGCGTCACCTCAGAATGTCATAAGACCAAGAAGCTAGGGTTACTCTAGAAGGTGTCCTCAAAGCCACCAAGTGCACAATCTGGCCTTGAAGAATGTTGGCACATGCATCAACGTAATCAAGGAAGTGAACCCAGCTGAACTTAGGATCTACACACACAAGGGAACAGGATAACAAGAAGTTATATAAATGCCTGGCCAATGAGAAGAGGAAAAGATCTTCCAAGAAGATCGAAAGTTCGACAAGACCCAAAACCACATACCTTTCAGTGTTAATTTGATTGAAGCCAGAAATGTTTAAACAATTTTTTATGCATGGCAAATTTAGTGTTATATTATAATCAAATGTTTCTCATGTTATAATAGCCAGAAAGACTAGCTTGCCAACCAGTGTTCTATGGCAAAACCTCTGTTATGAAATTCTGAGAAATAGTTATGATGTAAAGGAAGCTAGTGTACATGTTTTATGATCCTAGTCTGTTTTTTTTAACCTGTGTGTTACTCTCTCTTAGTTTCACCAATATGTTGTTAGGTGGCGCTGTTAAGCAGTTTTAAAAACAGGACACTTCCTGTCTTTCTTTCACTTTTCTCTCTTTTCCTTCTAGCATGTGGTAGAAGTGACGCCAACCAAACCTTGTTCTCAGGCATGGAGATATTGTTCCCTTTAGTAACTTAACTTTTTCACCCACACAATTGCCAACGTTTTCTTCCTTTCACCTTCATACTTGCGTATTTTCTCCCCCTCTTAAACTCAGTTATATAAAAGCAAAAATATAAAAGATTGTCTTGTTGAAATTTATTCCATTTCCTTTCACATAAGTAATGACAATCCACCATTTTCATATGATAAATTTTGGTTGCCATTATTTTGCTTTGACTAGGGGCAATGCCACTACAAACCTTTCAATTTTTACATGTAACTATTACTTCCGTATCTGAGGATTCTTGGTAAGAACTTTGTTATCTATAAGTAGAATATTTATCTAGGAAAAAAAGGAACATTTTTGAAATAGATGAACTAAATAAGTTTCCTTTGCTAAAGTATCTGATACCTGCTAAAATTCCCTGGAGAATTGCATCCTTTATCAGCATCTTGAAAATATGAAGTTCATGTTCACAAGTAACTATTCTATTTATCATTTCTTTTTCTTTGACCATTAATAATGATGTTATGATTGGTCAAATTCCAAAGAATGATAGCATTCTATGGCAGGGACATATAAATTATTAATCAAAGTCGACCTTTAAATAAATTGTCAAAAAAAGTAAGGAAAAAACAATTAAAATCTCTTCTTTTTTTTAAAAATTCAGGTTGTACTCTGATGATGGAAGAAGAAAACTTTTACAAAATATTTTACTTGAAAAAAATACTAATCAAAATTAAAAAGAAATGAATGAAGTATTTTTAACCAATCAAACAAATACATCAAAAGTATTTTTAACCAATCAAATGAATACATCAGAAGTATTTTAACCAATCAAATGAATGCATAAATAGTATATTTAATCAATCAAATGAATGCCTCAAGTATTTTAAAAAATCAAATGAATGCATTGAGTATTTAAATCAAATTAACGCATCAAGTATTTTAACCAATCAAATGAAAACATCAGAAGTATTTTTAATCAATCAAATGAATAAATCAAGAGTATTTTAACCAATCAAATGAATGCATAAAGAGTATTTTAAGCAAACAAATGAATACATCAAGCGTATTTTTATCCAATCATAGACCAAAGCATACATCAAGAATATAACCATATTTAAAAAAATCCCCAAAATTGAAATTCTGTATGCTCTAATATCAGATGCTACAAAATATTTGTTGAATTACTATCCCTCACAGTCCATGTTCAACCATCTATTCATGCTAGCTTAAGTAGGTTGATCATGGCTCTCCACAACTTCCTATCCTTTATAGTTCTAAGCAGTCTTTGTCCCCTTACTATTCCTCCCAGTTCCTGCTCAACCATCCATTTGCACAAGCTTGCAAAGTACTAGGTTGTTCAAGGCTCTCCACAACTTCCTATCCTTTATAGCTCTAAGCAGTCTTTGTCCCCTTACTATCCTTCCCAGTTAATGCTCAACCATTCATTTACACAAGCTCGTAAAGTACTAGTTTGTTCATGGCTCTCCACAACTTCCTATTTTTTGTAGCTCTAAGCAATGTTTATCCCCTTTCTACGCCTCTCAGTTCATGTTCTGACATTCATTTACACAAGCTCATTAAGTAGGTTGATCCTGGCTCTCCACAACTTCCTATCTTTTGTAGCCCTAAGCAATGTTTGTCCTCTTACTACCCCTCCTAATCCATGTTCTCCCATTCATTTACACAAGCTCATTAAGTATGATCATGGCTCTCCACAACTTCCTATCCTTTGTAGCTGTAAGCAATGTTTGTCCTCTTACTACCCCTCCTAATCCATGTTCTACCATCCATTTACACAAGCTCATTATGTATATTACACTGTTTCCCTTTGACTCTCTTGCCTCCAATACATCCAGTGAGTGTCAAATTCTCCAAGCTGACTTTCCTCATTATGTGTCCCAGAAATTTCAACTTTCATTTTCAGATCATGAACACAAGTATTCTTTTTGTTCCTTAAGACTTTGTCATTGCTCACATGTTCAGTTCATGGTATTCTCAGTATCCTTCTGTAGAGTCACAGCTTTCTGTGGTCTCCTGTCTTTTCTTCACCTGGGAGGAGATTATCCAGCATTCACTGCCATATAAGAGTATTGATGAGCACACTAATCTTTGTTTCCAAGGAAATTTTCCTGTTTCTTAATACTTTGTTTAGTTTTCTAAAGGCATCTTTGATTTTTCCAATGTGCCTCCAGATTTCTGTGTCACCATTCCTCAATAGTTAAATTTCTGGACTTGCCATATTTTGATTTTTCCAATTCTGAGCAGTCCCCCTTGCTCATGAATTGATTTTTTGACATGGTCATAAAGGAAGGTGAGAACAAAGGACTATCTATCTATTGTAAGTAGACAAAAACCAGAACAGATGCCCTAAATATGATGTTTGAACATGTACACACACACACATACACATACACACACACACATACATGAAGAACCTTAGAAACAATATGACATTTGCAACGATGAGCTGTTCCTCTTGCTCATGAATTGATTTTTTGACATGGTCATAAAGGAAGGTGAGAACAAAGGACTATCTATCTATTGTAAGTAGACAAAAACCAGAACAGGTGCCCTAAATATGATGTTTGAACCTGTACACACACACACACACACATACACATGCACACACACACATACACGAAGAATGTTAGAAACAATATGACATTTGCAACGATGAGCTGTTCTTCTTGCTCATGAATTGATTTTTTGATATGTTCGTGTTGTAGCATACCTACAGACGATAATGGGTATGTCCCCATTAACATAAATACAGTAGTAAATACTGTATGTTGGTCTGCAATTGGCGATTCATTGTGGAATTCACTTGAATCACTACTAGCAGTTGACTGCTTCATCTACGTGTCACTGGCGAATCTTATATGTATTGTTCTTGTCCTAAGTATTATCGCTCGTTACTAAACTTCATGTGAATTCAGTAACCATCCCTAGGTTACAGCATAAAGGAAGGTGAGAACAAAGGACTATTTATTTATTGTAAGTGGACAAAAACCAGAACAGGTGCTCTAAATATGATGTCTGAATCTGTACACACAAACATACATGAAGAATCTTAGAAACAATATGACATTTGCAATGATGAGCTGTCTGTCTTGTGCATGAATTGATTTTTTGACATGCTCATAAAGGAAGGTGAGAACAAAGGACTATTTATTTATTGTAAGTGGACAAAAACCAGAACAGGTGCCCTAAATATGATATCTGAATCTGTACACACAAACATACATGAAAAATCTTAGAAACAATATGACATTTGCAACGATGTTATTAATGAGGTCAATTAATAGTGATGTTATTAATGAGATCAATTAAAAGTTCATTTCCTTAGCAAAATTAAGGATATTCTCAGAATATTTAATTGAAATTAATAGTTGTGACATTTAATTACTCACTAATGACAAATGAGTAATCTTAGCCAAGCTGCTGTTAGGATGTATATCTACTAGTTGAAAAATTGCCATCTGTAATCTTAACAACCGTTGAAACGCTGGTTCCTGTACAATCACTGAACTTAAGCAGCATCGAGACTGTACCTAGATGGGGGACAGCTTGGGAATACCAGATGCTTAGATATGCGGTTGCATATTGGATAGTGGATCAAAATTATTAATCAGAGAGCTGAGTTCCAAATTCCCGTTGGGTTCATTATATTCACTTATATGTAAATAACATTGGGAAAGGTATGAATCCACCTCTTCACCCCCAACTATGGGTTAATCAATAAGACTTGTAAACCATTATTATCTTAAAAGAAATAAAAATTTCTTACAATCTAAAAAAATGTTTTCTGGCTTTAAATAAACTGCAAAGGGCTGACAAACCATAAAAAACAAATCAATCATACCATTGCTTTCTTATTTATAAGTTTTGTCCTTACTTCCTTGAATAATTTCTGTCTTTTACCAGTTTTTCCTTTCTTACATTTTCATGTTCTCAAATTTATTCTTTTTTGCTTCTTTTGTCTTCTTTTCTTATCCCTCTTTTTTTCTTTATTCCTTTATTTCCATTTTTTCTTTCTTTTTCATTCTTTCACTTATTTTCTTTTTCATTCCTCTTCTTTCTTTCTTTCTTCAGTCTTTCTTTCTTTCTTCAGTCTTTTTTTCTTTCTTTGGTCTTTCTTTCTTTCTTTCTTTCTTTCTTTCCAACCAAAACTTACTTTTTGTGTTCTCTCTTTGCATGCTTTCGACCCTCTTTTTTCTTTTTTTCTTCATTTCTTCCTAGAAAACCTTAATTTTGCTCATTTTGTCTTTTCTTTGTACACCTTTGTCTCTCTCTCTCTCTCTCTCTCCCTATATATATATATATATATATATATATATATATATATAATAAAATGACTTAAACACTAATATTCCGTGGTCATAATTTATTCCATTGGAATCGTAAGAACAATCCAATTCATCAGACCTACAGATTCAAAAAGAAAACGGAACAACGACTCCGGGAAAAATTGGTGAGAGTATGTGTGAGAGTGGCTTGGAATTATTTTTATTCATATATATATGTGTATATAGAATTGCATATGTATGTGTATGTTCACCACTAATATTGTCTATATATATATATATATATATATATATATATATATAAATATAGGTAACTATACTCGTGTCGAAAAACCTTCGAACTCTTGATTTAACAACAGCCAAATCAATCACGAAGGAAAAGAAGGTTTTAAAAAAAGAAAGAGCCAGGAACATGAAAGTCTGTCGAAAATAATCGCACAGATACAGGTTCAAGGCCCAAAGAAAAAACCCCGATACGAGTAAACAACTAACTAAAGAGCTCAATACAAGCGTAGAGCAAACCTAGTCAAACCTAATGAGCCAGACACACCTACCAAGGTTTCACTTAGGCAGATCGTCAGGGTCGGCTGGCTAAAGAGGCAACAGAAACTGGCATATATATGGAGACGACCACCAAGACAACACCACGTGACCAAGGAAGAGAAAAAAAAAAAAAAAAAAAAAAAAAAGGAAAAAAGAAAAAAGAAAAAGAAAAGCGACAACGGGGGGTGGGTATAGATTTATTCAACTAACTAAAAGGAGAGGGGATAATTAAAAAAAAAAAAAAAACACAAACAATAATGATAACGCTACAATCGGGAGAGAGAAGCTTATTTCAGTAACCAAGCATTTCTGTGTCTACATTTGTTAAGAATCTCGGTTTTGGAATTTAGTAGATCATCAGGTGTATTATATAAAGCTATAGCTAATTTTTCCTCGGTGCATAGCTTACAGAACTTATGGCCCCTCTCCTTTTAGTTAGTTGAATAAATCTATACCCACCCCCCGTTGTCGCTTTTCTTTTTTTCTTTTTTCCCTTTTTTTTTTTTTTTTTTTTTTTTCTCTTCCTTGGTCACGTGGTGTTGTCTTGGTGGTCGTCTCCATATATATGCCAGTTTCTGTTGCCTCTTTAGCCTGCCGACCCTGACGATCTGCCTAAGTGAAACCTTGGTAGGTGTGTCTGGCTCATTAGGTTTGACTATATATATATATATATATATATATATATATATATATATATATATATTTCTCCCTCTCTTTTTTACTTTTTTCTTCCTTCCTTGAAAACCTTAATTTTTCTTCCTTTGTCTTTTCTCTTTGTACACCTTCATCTCTTTTTCTCTATATATATATATCTCTAACTCTTTCTCTCTCATACTTTATCCCTCTCTTTTTTACTTTATTTTTCCTTCTTTGAAAACCTTAATTTTGCGCCTTTTGTCTTTTCTCTTTGTATGCCTTATGCTCTCTCTCTCTCTCTTTGTCTCTCTCTTTATATATATCTCTCTTTCTCTCTCTCTCTTTATCCCTATCATTTTTTTACTTTTTCCATCTTTCCTTGAAAACCTTAATTTTGCTGCTTTTGTCTTTTTTGTACACCTTTATCTCTCTCTATCTCTTTCTCTATATATATATATATATATATATATATATATATATATATATATATATCTTTCTCTCTATCTCTCTCTCTCTCTCTCTCTCTCTCTCTTTATACCTCCTTTTTTACTTTTTTCTTCTTTCCCTGAAAACCTTAATTTTGCCCCTTTTGTCTTTTCTCTTTGTACACCTTCGTCTATGTCCCCCCCTCTCTCTCTCTCTCTTTATATATATATATATATATATATATATATATATATATATATATATATATATATATCTTTCTCTCTTTTTCTTTCTTTCTTTCTCCCTTTATCCCTCCCTTTTTTTACTTTTTTCTTCCTTCATTGAAAACCTTAATTTTACTCCTTTTGTCATTTCTCTTTGTACACTTTCATCTCTGTCTGTCTGTCTGTCTGTCTGTCTCTCTCTCTCTCTCTCTCTCTATATATATATATATATATATATATATATCTTTTCCTCTTTCTCTCTCTCTCTCTCTCTCTCTCTCCCTTTATCCCTCTCTTTCTTACTTTTTTCTTCCTTCATTGAAAACTTTAATTTTTCTCCTTTTGTCTCTCATTCTCTCCCTTTCTCTCTTTTTTTCTTTTTCGCCATTCACAGGTGTGCGGGTGGTGTAATAGATAATGACTCTGAATGAATCATCAGAGAGCCAATCTCATCGCATTCATTGACGTGCCTTCTGGAAAACTATGGGTTAAATAGTAGAACTTGTATCTAGAAATTCATTGTTATTCCCAAAAATTGTTAATGCACTATTCACTCGCAAAAAAAGAATTATTCTTATAATTATTACTCAGCTTTAAATAACACACAGAGGGTTGATAAACTGTAAAAAATCAGTCACATCATTTTTACTTTCTTCTTTTTCCTTTTTCTTGCTTAATTAATCCTCTCTCTTTCTTTCTTCATTTATTTCATCCCTCTTTTTCTTCTTTCTTTTTCTATCTTTCTTTCTTATTTTTCTTTTTTTTATTAGTGCATTCGTTTCCCCTCTTTTTTCTTTCTTTTTTCCTCCTTTCTTTTTTCTTCTTTTTCAATTCTATCTTTCAGCCCATTTCGTTTTTTCTTTCTTTCGGCCTTTCTTTCTGTCTTTCTTTCTTTCCATTACCACAATTCTTGCATTTCTTTCTTCCTCTCATTTTTTCTTTTCTCATTCCTCTTTCTTTCATTATTGCATTCCTTTCACCTCTTTTTTCTTTCTTTTTTTCTTTCTTTTTTTATTCATCCCATTTCTTTCTATCCTTCTTTCTTTCATTATTTCTTTCATTCATTCATTCTTTCCTTCAATCTTTCATTTTCTTTCTTTCTTTCTTTCTTCTGTTCTTCCTCTCTTTTGTTATTTTTTCTTTCATTCTTTCTTTGTTTTTCTTTCCTTCTTTCTTTCTATGGTTTTCTTTCTTTCATCCTTTCTTTCTTTCATTCTTTTTTTCATTATTTCTTTCTTTTTCTTTTTTTCCTTCTTTCTTCTTTCTTTCTTTCTTCCTTTCTTTCTTTCTTTCTTTCTTCCTTTCTTTTGTTATTTTTTCTTTCATTCTTTCTTTGTTTTTCTTTCCTTCTTTCTTTCTATGGTTTTCTTTCTTTCATCCTTTCTTTCTTTCATTCTTTTTTTCATTATTTCTTTCTTTTTCTTTTTTTCCTTCTTTCTTCTTTCTTTCTTTCTTCCTTTCTTTCTTTCTTTCTTTCTTCCTTTCTTTTGTTATTTTTTCTTTCATTCTTTCTTTGTTTTTCTTTTTTCCTTCTTTCTTCTTTCTTTCTTTCTTCCTTTCTTTCTTTCTTTCTTTCTTTCTTTCTTTCTTTCTTCCTTTCTTTTGTTATTTTTTCTTTCATTCTTTCTTTGTTTTTCTTTCTTTCATCCTTTCTTTCTTTCATTCTTTTTTTCATTATTTCTTTCTTTTTCTTTCTTTTTTTCCTTCTTTCTTCTTTCTTTTTTCTTTCTTCCTTTCTTTCTTTCTTTCTTTCTTTCCTTCCATTCCTTCCTTCCTTCCTTCTTAACTGATACACCAAAGCATAAGGTAATAATACACCAGAAGTACTTACTATCTAGTTATGTCTTTCCATGCCTTGTAGAATAGGTCAGGTTTTTATTAATTTATATTCTGGGGGGTGGGGGAAGATCCATTACTCAAACTTCAGATATACAGATGACCCCACAACTGAGCTGGGGTTGGAATACAGGATATTTGAGATAATATTCTAAGGACTGTACTTTCTTTCCTTTAATAAGTGCTATGTGCCTGGCCTAGATTCTATCTCTTATCTTTTTTGTCTGTGATTATATCAGCATAAAGGATTTGTCAGCAAGTCCAGGTGGATTGATGCCATTTTACTTAGATAGCAGGAAAAACTTATGACTTTTCTCCTGTCTTTTTTATATTTTATTTTTCATGTTCCGTTGAGGAGCGGCTTTTTTTTTATTTTATTTTATTTTATTTATTGTTAGCTTTTGATTAAAATTCATTTTTCTGTTTTTTTTTTTGTTTTTAGGTATTTATTTTTGCCTTTCTAATATTTCTTTCCTTGTTTTTTCTTTTCTTACATTCATTCTATCTCTCTTCCCATTTCTTTCATGCAGCTATTTTCTTCATAATCTTTCTTTTTTTTTCATTTTTCTCTTTTTCCCTTTCTATCTTACATCCCATTTCTTTCTTTCTTTCTTTCTTTCTTTCTTTCTTTCTTTCTTTCTTTCTTTCTTTCTTTCCATTGCCATAATTCTTTCATTTCTTTGTTCCTCTCATTCTTTCTTTTTCTTTTTTCTGTTGTTGTTTCATTCTTTACACCTCTTTTTCTTTCTTTCTTTCTTTCTACTTTTCATCCCATTTCTTACTTTGAGTCTTTCTTTCTTTCTTTCTATATTCTCTCTCTTCAGGGTCATTCTTTCTTTCTTGCTTGCTTGCTTTTGTTCGGCTTGTTTATTTCTTCCTTTCTTTCATTCGTCTTTTTATTTATTATTTTCTCACTTCTTCCCTTCATTCTTCTTTTTAATCCTACTTTATCAGCTTTCTTTCCTTTTTTCTTTCTTTCCTTCAATCTTCATTATGTTTTTACCAATTTATCATTTGTTCCTCCATCATAGTTTTCTCTTTTTCATTCTTTCTTTTCCTCTTTTCTATTGCTTGCTTCCTTTTTCTTCTTTCTTTCTTGTTCTTTCTCTATTCATTTCTTTCTTTTTCCTTATTTTCTTGCTTTCTTTTCCTTCTTTCTTCTTGCTTTCATTTTCCTTTCTCCTTTCTAGCTTTTCGTATCTTTCTTTCTTATTTCCCCCTCTTGCTTTTTCTTTATTTCTTTCTTTTTTTCTTTCTTTCTTTTGTTCCATTTTATTATTTTCATCTTTTTTCATTCTTTCTTTTCCTCTTTCTTTACTGTTTGCATTATCTTTCTTCTTTCATTCTTGCTTTTTTCCACCATTTTCATTCATTCTTTCTCCTCTTTTTTCTTGTTTTTCCTTCTTTCTTTCTTGCTTTCTTTTACTTCTTTCTTTCTTGGCTTTTCTCCCTCTTGATTTTCTTTTTTCGTCTTTTTTCGTTCTTTCTTTCTTTCTTTCGTTTTCCTCTTTTTCTTGCTTTCTTTTCCTTCTTTTTTTCTTGCTTCCATTTTCCTTTTTCTTTCTTGCTTTTTTACCTTTCTTCCTTATTTTTCCCCCTCTTGCTTCTTTCTTTCTTTCTTTTAACTGCTTTATTTAATATATTAGGATGAATTTTGTGGATAGAAATTCTGACCTGATTTTTATCATTTTCTCAACCAATTTATCACCTACAAAGCTATCCACGCACACACACACACACACACACACACACATGCATATGCACACAGAGTGAGCGATAGAGAGAGAAAGAGAAAAGTATATGACTATTAAAGATTTTTTCCTGTTCTCATATTATCTAATCTACCTGTAAAATCTAATCTCTATTTTTATTGATAATTTTTGCATATTTAAATCATATGAAGAACTTTCGCCAAAATGATTGGGAATAAAAATCAAGTATCACTTATATACAGATAGTGGGAAATTCCCATCTGTATGTTTGGTGCAAAAGTTTCCAGCATTTTTTGCCAAATTTTCTTATGATATTATTATTCAGTCATCTAAGAATTTCCCCTCGGTTCCTTGACTTTATACCATGTCAGCTAAATTGTGTATTCCAGCATAAAAGAACGATTCTGAAGGAATTCTTTGAAGAATTTTTCAAAATCTTTGACTTACTGGAACTACTGTCCAGACGAGTTGTGTTGTATAGAATGAAATGTGATAGTCAGAAAATGAAAAGAATAGGCTGGCACAAGGCCACATGTGTGCAGTTCACAATAAGGTTTTGAACTCATGACTCAGTCATAACGATCTGCTTGACTAACTTGTTAATCATCCTCCCGTGACAAGGCACCACTAAGCCTAGTATAACACTTGGGAAATGCACGAATCCATCTCTTCTCCCCTCCACACACACACACAGCAGCTGTAAGGATAGCAAGGTAGACTAGGATCTTCAGCTTGGGTAGGAACCAGTAAAAAAGAAGCCAATGTGAAACCACTCTACTATCTTTCCCAAGAAGTCATGGCAACTGTCACAGAAAATAAAATTTTAAAAATTGTAGAGTGTGGTGATCATTCTGAAAAGAGAAAGACTCCTCTGAACATAACACTTTGGAGAAGAAAACAAGAAAAGGAAGCAGTGGAGAGTCATGATTATCTTGAAGGCAGAATGACCACATTGAATTCCAAACCATAGAGAAAGTAGTGGGAAGCCACTACATTATCTTCCCCAGGAAATCATAGTAATACTCACAGAAAATGAAAGGAAAGGAAGCTATGATCATTTATGTCCTGAAGGAAAAAAAAACTACTCTGAATTCCAAACTATTGAGAGAGATATGAGAAACCAATGCACAATCTTTCACAAAAAACCATAGCAATTTTCACAGAATATAAAGGAAATGTAAGCTGTGGAGAGCCATATGCTCTTATGTCCTGAAGAGAAAAAGACTGATCTGAAATCATGACAGTAGAGAAAGCAGTGAGAAAGTACTCCTCTATCCTTCCCAAGAAGTTTTGGCAATTTACTGATAATAAAGAAAAGGAATCTGTGGAGAACCATCATCACCTATGTCTATGGCATTAAAAAAAAAGCCTCAAGTATGGGGTACACAATGAAGATCAAACTTACATATTTAGTAATAGTTTATTTAACTAGTTCGTTATCCTATGACAAGGTAGACCTGTTTATGGAGCTTACCAAGGCTTTGTGTGGAGCACTCGGTAGAGATAAAACTCATTACTGTGAGACGTACTTGTTAGCTATGCAGTCATTTTCTGTTTCTTTCTGGTAAGGTCTCCACCCAAACCTTTCACTGTGATTCGCTGTGTCCATAAAGTTTTTCCTCTTGAAGGAAATCTAGAGTGTCCACATTTCATTGTCATTTGATGGCAAAAACTCAGTTATTAACAGGAGTGTCATGTGTGACTACTTGACCTGGAACAAGCAGCCTCCTTTTTCATCGAGAGTTTGCCTTATCCTTTTCTTTCTTTAAAGCCTAATTCTCTTTGAGATGCCAATTTGTTGCCATGGCAGCCAATTGATATGTGATGACAAATACGATGTAATAACATAAAATGCCCTCTACAAAACTTGTACAGTCATGCCTCGCTTAGTGTGCTAGATATTCTTCTATGTCGTGTCCCTTCAGGACATAGCTCTCCACGACCTTCTATCCTTTGTAGCTCTTAGAAATGTTTTTCCCTTTAACCTTTGCCAAAAGAGGTAGGACCTATAAGGCAGTAGGTAGTTTTGAAGTCAGAGTTTCCTTCTCCTAGACTGGTTGCCACCCAAGGCTATAGGACCCTGTCTATTTATCCATAGTTGGAAGTTTTTGAATTCAGGATTTCCTTCTCCTAAACTAGTTGACATTATCCAGATTAAAAGAAGCTTAGTAAATATGGAGACCTTACCATAGAGCAATGGCTGACAAGCTTGTCTTACAAAATGTCATTCTTGATTATCACAGCAATTTTATTCTTTTTTTTTTTACCAATGTTCACCCAATACAAGGCCCAAGAGCCACTCAAAGTAGATCGTTAGTGTGTAGTTGTATTAGCAGAATAAAGAACAAGTGTTAGGAGTATAGAGCTGAAGTAGACTTTAGAAGGAACCGGAAACCTAATATTAAAGAGAGAACAAGGGATAAACCTCTACTCCTGTTCAAAAGACCAGGGAGAAGTGTGAACCAGATGATAGGTGAGCCTATTCATACAAGCGTATCAGGTAGATGGTCCGCTACATTCCTCTGTCTCTTTTACCTTTGATATGTCTTCTGAGTGTCGAATTCTTCAAGCTCTCTTTCTTCATTATGTGTCATAGAAATTTCTCTTTCTGATTCTGATTATAAGTGTCAGTTCTTTTTGTTTCCATTTTCCTTAAGACTTTTCCTTGCAGTGCAAAAGTGCACCTCTCTAAACAAAACAGAACTATACAGGGCCATCATCAGTCCCATGACCGACTGTGATTTTAGGGTCGATGCGCAACTGGGTACCTAACCAGTTGCCTCCACAAATATAAGTTGAAAGCTTCATTCAAGCTTAACGTGTCTTAAGTAAGTAGACCTAACAGAGCCATCCTTCTCCACATCAAACTACAGCCAATATCCTTCAACTAGAAGGCTCATCTTAGGAACAGATATGCAGCCTTTGATTCCACCAGCGGGACCTTGTTCTCCAACCATTGACTTCAGTCTAGGAAACCCAATGCTCAGCGATGTTGTGCCATCAATGCACTAGCTACAGACATAGCTATGTAGCCCAGTCAACCTCATTGTGTTGGATAACATTTGACCTTACAAGAGGTCATTATAATATAGGCCAGGGTTCAGCAACCTTTTGCTAACTGCTGACTTGAGGTTTTAAAATCATTCAGTGTGCCAACAGTAGATGTATTTTTATATGTCAAGTTCACTATATCTGTTCTACAATATATTTTATATAGTAATATATAGTATATATACTTTAGTATATATTAAAATTGAAACCGATAAATATTTTCTTTGTGCTGTCATAGCTATTGGTTCAGACTTCATGATGTCATTTGCAGCTGCGTGCCATTGGAAATTGCTTGGCATGCCACGTGTGGCACACGTGCCATAGGTTGCTGACTCCTGACATAGGCTATATAGTGACACACGCTTGATGAATTATAATTTGAATCAAATTTTAGAATCTGTATCAAATTAGTTTTGCATTTCAGAACGATCATTTTTCTGAGAACTAAATTTTTTTCAAGTTTCCACAAAAATAAAAAAGAGCAAGATAACCTGGTGCTGTCCATCGCTCTTCAGCCTGGTTTTGAATTCATAGTCTTATTTCTTAGTCACCCAAAACAAGTGAACCCAGTCTACCATGCTGTTTAACACATAGCTGGAAAAAGATCGATTCATGCCTTTTCCCAGGGCTTTAGTGCAAAGTGGACGAAACATGCTCGGTCAGAATTTGAACTCAGTCTGCTGATTCCATTCTCTGCACCGATAGGCTTTAAACCACATGATAATAACTAGTCACCAACTCTCTCTCACTTTGTTTATCTCTCACTCTCTCTTTCTTTCTCTCTCTCTCACTTTGTTTATCTCTCACTCTCTCTTTCTCTCTCACTCTCTCTTTCTTTTTCTCTCTCTCTCTGTTTCTTTCCCTCCCTTTTTCTCTCTCTTGCTCTCTCTCTCTCAAAAAAGTTCTTTTTTCTATGTTGTGTCTAAAAATGTTCAGGGAACACTGGTCTCTACTGTGAATTCTTTCTGTTTCAGTCATGTGTGCTTAAATTGAATAATACCCGTAGACAAAACTCATTAGCCTTGTGTTGTATCGTCAAGGTGAATGATTCACAGAGAAGAATGAGTGCTTAATATATTTATTCAGCCCTGGTATCCTGTGTTAACGGATGCATACAAAAACACAGAACGATAAGTTACAAAACAATTAACAAGACAACTTACAAGGAATAGAGGACGGTCAAATGCTGTCTAGCCAAATGAAGTAAGATCAGTTCAAATATTAATCCGCTTAGTATCAACTTACTTATCAACTGTTGGTCCTTAATCATAGACTATTTAAGGCTATGAGCCAAGCCATCTTGTAGAGTACTGAAAGGGTGCTAGCTACTCTACAACATTAGCCAAAACCAATGTTTCTGTCAAAATCTTGGAGCCTGGTAAAAAGGATATAAGCTGATGCTTCTGAGCTAGGAGCAAAAGAGAAGGGATTGCGAGAGAGAGAGAGAGAGAGAGAGAGAGAGAGAGAGAGAGTGAGAGAGGTCTTAAAGGAAAGCGCATATGCCTTATTTCAATGTGAATTCTTTTTATTTTTGTTTATTTATTTTATTTTCATCAGGACTTACTACAAATAATTTTGGCCAATAAAAAAATTTAACACAAAGAGACTTTTGATGTTAGCTGTTTTATCATTGAGGTGAATGATACACAGAGAAGAATGAGTGCTTAATATATTTATTCAGCACCACTATCTCGTGCTAACGGATACATACAAAAAACACAGAACGATAAGTTACAAAACAATTAACAAGACAACTTACAAGGAGTAGAGGAGGGTCAAATGCTGTATAGCCAAACGAAGATCAGTCCAAATATTAATCAGCTTAGTATGAACTTATTGTAGAGTGCTCAAGGGGTGCTAGCTAATCTACAACAGTTTTAAACAATTAATTTAATTATAAGTAACAGACAAGTAAATGTGCTTAAACCTTTTATTATATTTTTCTTGCATATGTGCAAGACATTTTTAGGACATTGTGTGTGTAAAAAAATGTTCAAATGAGCTTTGCATCTGAGCACTTTTGGTTACTCTATTAGCTATTATCAAGGATGTTTTTGTTTTTGTTCATGTGTAAAAACAAAAAACAAAAACAAGATCAACATATTAAGAAACGAAACCATCCTTGACTGTCGACGTTCGGTATTGACCTCACTACAAAGATGAAT